>JBCEWE010000159.1:5298975-5473975 GCA_039877035.1 Silurus lanzhouensis | reverse complement strand
ATGTTCATCATGATCATGACTTTCTATTTTTCTTTCATTCATTTCATAATGAATTCAGTTACGTGACCCTCACCATTGGTACATTGTCACTCCCTTACCTAGTGACAAACAGATGCTGTATCTGTAGAACACTTGTGCACCTGTAAAACAGGTGGAGCGTGATCAGAGGGTATTCATGGTTAAATTCCTCCCAGGGGCAAGTAATAAGTCTACACCTGCAAGCAGGTAAGACCAATGACATCATGCATGTGTCAGCGAATCTTAGGGTCTGTGCTCAGAGCTGTTTATAATGCTGATCCATTTTATCCGTTCACTTAATTCTGGTGTCAACAATTTGGTTATTATAAATCAACACACATACTGCATTTGCAGAAGTTATCCTGTGTTTGGTGTAACCGGCAGTATGATGGAAAGGATATGTTTTAGAATACATTTACATATTTACATAACAATTAAATAGTATTATTGTTATTGTTGTTTGCTCATTTCTTTATTATTCTGTTGATTCATCTAAATCCAAATAATTATTTATTATTGTTGTTAGTAACTGTACTAGTAGTAGCAGTTGTAGTAATAAGATGGGGGAGGTGAAGGAGGAGAAGCAGTAGTATCAGTAGAAGCAGTTATAATTGTAATTGTAGGAGGAGAATTAACAATAAGAATAGTATTTGTAGCAGTAACTATAATAATTGTAGTAGTAGTAGCAATTTTCTTCAGTGGTATCAGTATTAACAAGAGTAACAGTAGCAAGGGAAAAGAGTAGAAGCAATAAAATTAGTGGTAGAAAGATAAGGAGCAAGAGTAGTTAAAGTAGTAGGAGTAACAGTAGGAGGATGAAGGATCAGGAGTGAGAGGATGAGGAGAAGTAAGGATAGAAGTACTAAGTGGGGGAATAGTCATAGTTGGAGGAGGAGGAGGAGGAGGAGGAACATGTAAAGTAGGACTACAAGTATCAATAGTAGTATGAGGAGGATCAACAATAGGAGAATGAGAAGTTACAGTAGGAGTAACAGTAGGAAGAGGAGAATTAACAGAACAAACAGGCGGAGGAGGAATATCAGTAGTAGAAGGAGGACTAACAGGAGGAGGAGAAGCAAAAGTAGTAGAAGGAGGAGGAACAGTACAAAGAGACGTATGAATATCAGTAGTAGAAAGAGGAGTAACAGTAGAAAGTGGAGTAGTAACAGTAGTAGTAGGAAAAGGAAGAGTATCAGTAGGAGGAAACGTAACAGTAGGAGGAGAAACAGTAGTGTTAGGAGGAGGAGGAGTAACAGCAGGAGGAGGGTAGAAGTAACATTAGGAGGAATAACAGTAGTGGTAGGAGGAAGTAGCAGTAGGAGGAGTAACAGTAGTGGTAGGAGGAGGAGGAGTAACAGTAGCAGGATGAGGAGCAACAGTTGTATTGCGATGAGAACAGTAGTAGAAAGAGGAGTTACAGTAGAAGGAGGACGAGTAACAGTGGCAGAAAGAGGAGTTACAGTAGGAGGAGTAACAGTAGTAGAAAGTGAAGTTACAGTAGGAGGAGGAGGAGGAGTAACAGTAGCCAAAAAAAGAGATACAGTAGGAGGAGGAACAGTAGAAGAAAGAAGAGTTACAATGGGAGGAGGAACAGTAGTAGTAGTAGGAGTAACAGTAGTACTAGGAGAAGTAACAGAGGTAGTAGTAGGATGAGTAACAGTAGTAGTAGAAGGAGTAACAGTAGTAGTAGAAGGAGTAACAGTAGTAGAAGGTGGAGTAACAGGAGGAGGAGGAGGAGAAGTAACAATGGTAATAGGAGGAGTTACAATAGTAGAAAGGGGAGTAACAGTAGGAAGAGTAACAGTAGGAGGAGTAACAGTAGGAGGAGTAACAGCAGTGGTAGGAGGAGGAGGAGTAACAGTAGGAGGGAAGGAGTAACAGTAGTAGAAGGAGGAGTAACAGGAGGAGGAGGAGGAGAAGTAACAATAGCAATAGGAGGAGTTACAATAGTAGTAGGGGAAGTAACCGCAGTAGTAGAAGGAGTAAGAGTAGTAGAAAGAGGAGTAACAGTAGGAAAAGTAACAGTAGGAGGAGTAACAGTAGTGGTAGGAGGAGGAGGAGTAACAGTAGAAGGTGGAGGAGTAACAGTAGTAGAAGGAGGAGTAACAAAAGGAGGAGGAGAAGTAACAATAGTAATAGAAAGCGTTACAATAGTAGTAGGGTGAGTAACAGTAGTAGTAGAAGGAGTAAGAGTAGTAGAAAGAGTAACAGTAGGAAGAGTAACAGTAGTGGTAGGAGGAGTAACAGTAGGAGGGGGAGGAGTAACAGTAGTAATAAAAGTAGTTACAGTAGTGGTAGAATGAGTAACAATAGTAGAAAGAAGAGTAAAAATAGTAGTAGTTGGAGGAGTAGAAGTAGTAGTAGTAGGATTAATAGTAGTAGTAGTAGTAGTAGCATATTTTACAGTAGTAGTATAAGGAGTATAACAGTAGGAGAGGAGAAGAAGTAACAGTAGGAAGAGGAGGAGAAGTAAATAGTAACAGTAGGGGTAGGAGGAGAAACAGTAGTAGTAGGAGGGGAGTAACAATAGTAATAGGAGGGGAGTAACAGTAGTAGTAGGTGGAGTAACAGTAGTAGTAGGAGGGGAGTTAACAGCAGTAGGATGAGGAGAAGTAGTAGTAGGAGTAACAGTAGTAGGATGAGGGGAAGTAACAATAGTAGGAGGAGGAGTAACAGTAGTAGAAGTAGAAGTGTAGGTTTTTTTATATATATATATATCAGTTAAATAATTACAATGGGAATAGGTGTGGACAGATGGAGCCTGTCTGTTATAAATTTTATTATTACTGTTATGATTAAAATAAGCATCTTCTTTTTTTATGCAGTGCTCAGTAAATAGAGCCTAAATAACCAAAAGGTTTGATCTGGATTAAAACATACCTGTGAATCAGATGAATGCATTACTAACAAATATCTTTGCAGAAACTCTTTCCATTTTATCTCATTCATCAGCGCATGGACACTAACTTAAAACTGATCAGCCAAGCATCCTGTTTATCTTTTGAATCGTGTGCACGGAGTGTAAGCTGTTAAGCTTCAGCATTGTCCAGCAGAGAAACCGATCAATCCTCAAAGAAAGAAAGCAAACCTGTATTTTTTCCCCTTGTTAGCATTCTGGCAGCTGCATTTTGTATAAGTTATACATTGTGAATAGCGACTCCAGGCCGTCTAGCAAATAATGGATTACAGTAATCTGCTCTACAGGACACACAAACATGGAACCAGTTGATAGGCATCTCCTGGTGCAAAAAGAGATCAACATCTTGAATATTTTATGTAAAAGAAAGTAGTTTTCCTGGTCATACAAGCTCAGTTTTAATATAATGCTAGATTTTGACATTCTCAGTTAACCCTTTTTCTATTTTATTGGATTTACTGCCAACCCTTTAAATCTGTTTCGTCCTCAGGTTAGAGTCATTCTCATTCATTTAGATATTAATGTTGGCTAGAAATATTTGCTAGCATTTTCTACAGAAAAGCTAATTCGCAGACACCCAGGATCACGAGGCACCAACTAAATAGAAACAGCTAAAAACAAACACATACACACGCAGGAAGGAAAAAAAAACAACCCAAACCACCAGAACTGTTATTAAACCAATGCTTTGGACATGATGTCATAATTCCGAGCCACCTTTAAGCAAACAACAGCAGGTAGCAAACAGGAAAAAAGCAACCATTTCTCCAAAACTTCAGAGGCAGAGCCGATAATGAGGCTTTTAAAGCCTAAGCTGTTCAAATAACTGAACTCTTTGGGTAGCTTTCAGTATTGTTGCATTCAGTATGACATCATGCCATTTTGGGAGAATAGGATAGATATGTGTGTTTGTGTGTGTGTGTGTGTGTGTGTGTGTGTGTGTGCGTGTGCGTGTGTGTGTGTGTGTGGATAGGTATATGTGTGAGTGGTATATTTGTAAGTGAATGTGGGTAGTATATGTGTGAACGTGTGTGTTTTTGGGGATGTCTGTGTCAGGATAAATGTGGGTGTGTGCATAGGTGTTTATGTATAAATGTATGGGTGTGTATGTGCTTGAATGTAGGGGTGTGGTGTTAGATAGGTGTGTTTGTGTGCTTTAGGCTGTGTGTGTGTGTGGGTTTGAATGTGTGTGTGGGGGTAGGTGCATTTGTGTGTTTGGGTAGGTGTGTGGTTGGATGTAGGTGTGTGGGTCAGTGTTTGTGAGTATGTTTAGATACATGTGTAAAGCAACATGTGTGTGGGTAGATGTGGGTTTGGGTTTGTGTGTCTGTGCATGTGGGTGTGTTTTTTGTGTCAGTAGGTGTGTGTGTGTGTGTTTCTGTTTCAGTAAATGTGTGTGTGTGTGTGTGTGTGTGTGTGTGTGTGTGTGTGTGTGTGTGTGTGTGTGTGTGTGTGTGTGTGTGTGTGTGTGTGTGAAATTTGTGCAGAATGACCAGATATTTACAAAGTATAGTGGAAGCCATGTATCTCAGGCTTTGCTGGATTCAGTGTCATGCTCAACCTTGTAATTAACTGCTGCTTGCCTGCACTTTTAGAAAAGCAGGGTTTTTTTTATGAAAAAAAAGCCAGAAGACAATTTAAAGGACGAGGTCAACCCTTATTTGGTGCACTTCAGAAAATGTTGCATTGTAGAAGCAGTGCTAATCTAACAGTATCTTATTATCTTAATTAAAAAGTCGAAATATTGATTATAGATTTTCGTATTTTCTTTTACTTCACTGAGGTAAACATGTAATCTCGCTGTGTAGCTGGAAAATGTCAGAGCAAGGTGACAGTATGAGTTCTCTATGTGTGAGCTGCCGTTTTAAACATTTGTCATAGTTACTAGCTTTGCCAGTCAACAGGTTTTTTGTAAAAAATAAGTATAGAGAAAAGAAGATACAGTACAATACATAGTAATAAAGTAAAAATAAAGTGTCAAGTGGTGGAAAAAATCTTTATTGTGCCAATTAGGTTTTTAGCATAGCAGTTTTATAAAAGCTTGTGTTGCTTGTGTCATTTGTTTTTTTTTGTGCAGTGGAAGCAACAGTATTCCATTACTAATTTTCTATAGCTGTTTATAATGCATAGGGCCAAAGAAAAGCATAAAATGTCAAAAATGTAGGGCACCAGGTAGGGGACATGCTGGATGGAATAGCGATTCATCACAGGACACAATGAAACACACACATTTACACACTACAAATGAGATGAGAATGAAAAACGAGAATTTTACAATCAGCCATTAAAATTAGGAAGGAAACCGGAGAACCCAAAGGAACCTGTTGAGAACATGCAAACTCCACACACACAAGACAGGATTGGCAAACCTTAATGTGTGAGGCAAATGTGTTAACCCTAACCCACCACGTGTACAGTAATTCTAAGGTTCATGAGACACTTTTTGCACATGAAAATAAATAGATATTCCTGTTCATTAAGATTTGTTCTTTATTAAGAGTTTTTAAGTGTCTTTTTTTCACAGTCCTTGTCTTTGTTACTTTTTGTTTTGGTTACTTTTTGATTTAACATTAGCATTTTTCAAATATTTGCATAGTTTACATAAATTAATAATTATTTCCTTTTTAAATATAATAATAATCAAAAAATGCATGTTTGTGAAATACGTTTGCTTCATTTGATCATTTAAATCTCGAAATTGACTGAAATCTTATCATTAGGAAATTATATATTAAAAATATTGAAATTTTTGAAATTTTTTGCAGTATAAACAGGCACAGAACAGAACTGTATTTGTTTCTGACACATTTTATTGAAATGAATGCATTTCATAATGTATTTTATTTATGTATATCGAATCAAATAATTTGTCTATGCAAAGCCCTCAATACAAATCCTTCTGAATAGAAAATCTAGATCAGATTCCATCACATTTTTTACTTTCAGACATACTTTAGCAACTAGGCAAAAAATCTGGCCACCTCGGTTCAAACAAATCCCAGTCATCTTGTTGTCCTGTTCTCTTATCATATCAAGCTGTTCATGAGTCAGAAGCGAAAAACATACATTTGAATTTAATGAAAGCTCTCGATAATCAGACAAAGAATGACCAGCCTCTTGGTGCTGGATTCAGGATATTCTTAAAACGCCTCTTTGGAGGAGTCTGTAATTTTATTCCAACTCATAATTTCCCAGACCCACCCAGGGACAATGCAGGAATCAGCGAATGGGTGAGCATACAACTGTAGAGTTATTTCGTCCTTTACAATCACAACATCCGGCACCATACCGATCTTACCACATGATCAAATTCTTTACATCAAATTATTGACAGTTAAAATTATGAAAAAGGAAATGTATAAATGTACACATCTGTTGATAAGACAAAGGGGCATCTTGTTGCTCATGCACCGAAACTGGATCGGCTGCTAGTTTTGCATAAATAGATCAATTTTTCCAAGATTGAAATTCATGCAATGGATTTGTGTATTATGTGTATGCATTTCAATTGAAAATAAAACAAAAAACTTTTACAAAATAGACACAAAATAGACAAAAAATTAGTGAATGATTGACGCTGTCATTAGTGTGTGTGCGTGTGTGTGTGTGTGTGTGTGTGTGGAGTGAGAGGTGAAAAGTAAGTCATTAGTCACCTATTTGAAAGCCCAAATCATAAGAAAAATCTCACAGAGCCATAATTACGTGTATATGTGTGTGTTTGTGTGTGTGTGAGACTGTGTGTGTGTGTGTGTGTGTGTGTGTGTGTGTGTGTGTGTGTGTGTGTGTGTGTGTTACGGGAACTCTCAGCCCACAACCATCCCATCTTGTTTCCCTGAGCAATGGCGTGAAACCTTTTCAGAAGAGAGACAGGGATCTCCTGCTAAGACCTGGCAACCCCATCAAAGAGTTTGCCTAAGGGAAATGAGCGATAAAATAGGGAGGAACTATTAAAGGAAAAATAATGAAACACGAAAGCATGTTTCCTACAAAGGAGAAACAGATCTTCCTCTTCACTTTGTTTCCAATTAGTTTTACAATAATGGGAAATGTTTCCTTCTGCTGTGTGTCTGCCTGGTGCTTATTTGCGGACATCACTAGGCTTCATGTTTTACTGCACACAAACAGATGTGAATTCTGGACATTGAGCTTATGCCTGTTCTTTAGATGGGATTTCAATTTACCCTATCTATGGGTCAAAAGTATGGGGACACCTGCCCACCACACTCATATGTGCTGATCTCATAAACAGGGCATTCCTGAGAATTGTGGGCTCCCTTGGGGTTTTATAATAACACATTATTAGTTTTAATCTATCTTTTTTCTCACTGCCCATCAACTTATTTCTTGTCATCTCTGCTTTTTCAATCTACCACTGGTGGATCATTTCCTGGCTCTCACACACCACAGATGTAGGCTAGTTTACGAAGCTAACAATGAGTGCGGCAGAAGGCAACAAGAAGTATGGGGTTAACATGGATGAGACAGAGGGAGTCAGTGATGTAAACATGACTAAGAACATGTTTACATTTCAATCGATTCAGTGGAGTACGATGCAATTGAAAAAGTATGATGCTCTGCAACTCAATATAGTACAAATAGTTCACATTTATTTCTTTGGTTCAAACAGACAGCAAATCATACATTCCTTTCACAAACAGACCTTTTATAGTGCAAAAAATAAAAAGCAAATCCAGAAGTTACCGTATTTTCCTGTTCAGTCTCCAGGAAGTTACAGCTCTACCTCTGCCATGTTAATCTGTATTATATGTGAGTCTCAGGACATGCCTCGGTCTCCGTAGTGTTGTGAAATGCCATATTCACATAGCAGCAGTGTTGTTAAGAGAACGCGCTTGAGAAACAGTTTAGAGATGAGAAATAATCAACATGTAAAATATTGGTTTCATTATTGTTGTGTTTTGGTTTTATATTTCAGTTTCTGTTACTCAGGAGGATATGTTGAACGAACAGTCTCACGGCATTTCGTGACAAACTTTAATCTATCGATTCGTGTGGGCACAAATTTGCCTCTTTTTTCGTGTCACTCAGCACAACTGCCTCCGTCTGGTTCTGTCGCCATAGCAACGGAGGCAGAGGATCATGGGTAATGCTGACAGAAATGCCAAAGCTAATCTTTTTTCCAATTTTATTTAGAGAATAAATAAAACAAAAATACAGTTAGGGTTAGGTTAGTGTTAGGGTTATTCTGTAATAAATGTGTGTGTTTCTATTTAATGCAGTCTCCTTAATTAACCAGGAAAATATATTCACTCTATTTTGACTGGAAGGAACTACTGATGATGGTTTATAATAGCGATTAGCTTACCAAATATAAAGCAATAAAACAAGGATCTAATTCGTGCCTATAAATACGAATCAATACATTACATTTCGTGACTATATCACAAATTGCCATGAGCCTGTCTGGCTAAACAATCTTGATCTGACATTTAAAACCTGTTGTTCCTAGGAAGTCATTTGTAGGCTCTCTGCATGGCCCATGTTACCTGTGTCACAAATGTAGAAAAATGGAATTAGACTCAAATCTAATTCCACTCCATATGAAATTAAACAGGGATCAAAATACAGTGAAATTATGAATGAGAAATGTGATGAAAAAAGCACAGTGCAGGGAAAGAAATAAAGTGTATTATTGCATGTTGGCATCCTGTTCAATTTATTTTCCATGCGTTCACCTCCAATTGCTTTTATAAGTAGCAGCTGAGGTTTTAAAGCAATGAACAGTGGCATTTACTAGCTCGTATTGGTGTGTGTGTGTGTGTGTGTGTGTGTGTGTGTGTGTGTGTGTGTGTGTGTGTGTGTGTGTGTGTGTGTGTGTGCATGGCACGGTTGTTTAGGTCAGTTGCCAACTGAGTAAATTAGATTTATGGGTTTTATTGCTTTACTTTAATAAATTAAATCATAATGATTATGTTCCTACAGGGATGATTACACTCTGACTCCAGTGCAGAGCCTGAGAGGACATTAAGGCAAGACCCTGATTTAAATAATTGCAGATTTCCACAGTTATACTACATAAAATCATATATGGTATTTCTCTATCTGTCGTCTAATCATTAATAAACAGACCACAGGACCAAACTTTATCCCTCTCTTTATGTAAAAAAAATTATTTCTTTATATATTTTCTTTACATATTTTGTTGTTATAAATGGATTAAAGAGGATTTTTCCTTCTATGGAACAAATAACAAAAGCACCACTACCATCTGCCCTAAGTAAAAAAAAATATGCACAGTATTGTAAAACATGGAAGCTGATTTCTTTGTAGCCCAGACTGTAGATCCACTCAGCCAGTCATTTCAGGTGATCACATAATGTATATTTTGTGTGCATTTGGGTTCATTTATGCTGTCACAGCAATAACATCAAAAGTGACAAAGAAATAGTGGTATAATGAAAGAGAACAATCTGGAACAATCAATTACAGATTTTTTTTAAATTCCTAATACTGTACACACATATGTATGTATACAGTACTAGTAAAAAGTGTGGACACACCTTCTCCTGTTCTGTTTCATATTTTAGATTTCTCAAGTAGCTACATACTTTTTAGATTTTTATTAGATTCACAAGATAGTCAACTGGAGTGGTTTTTAATTCACAAGTGTGCCTTGTCAAGAGTTAATTTGTTACATTTCTTGTTGTCTTGTGCATACACAGTTAATAGCCCTATTAATGCTACTTCAACTACTGTACACATCCATATTATAGAAAGAAACACTCAGTTAAATAAAGGGAAAAGACAATCTGAACCGATCGCCAAAACCATCAAACACTGTGATGAAAAAGGCTCTTATGAGAACCCCCCAGGATAGAAAGACCAAGACCTGGCTTTCCTGCAGATGATAAATATATTAGTATGTGCCTCAGAAACCAGGATTCAAATTACACAAAGGGATTAATGACAAAAAGTTTTGTATGCAATAATCAGTGTAACTTAATTACAGTACTATTAATAAATATGGACAATGATGAGAGCCCTATAGAGCACAACTATAATAAACTATATGGTTTTATGAAAGTAATGTCAAGTTAGTGATATAAAGAACATTTCGAATCCCCTCCCTCGTTTGTATTTGGTCCAACCCAGAGGAAGGTACACGTACAATCAGTTTCCCACAAAACAACACAGTGCACATGCCGTACAAGCATTAATCTATAGCAACATCCCCATAAACCCATAACTCTAGCACACAAGCCCCTTCTCGGCCCCACAACAAGACAGAGCTACATAACACAATCTCTCCACACCTGCAAATGACTGGGCCTAGAGTTTTAAAGATTTGGAAGAGGTCATCCATCAAAATGTTCTTTAGGCCCCACATAAGAACAATCTAACAGTGTTTCATTTCAAAGAACAAGAGAGCTTTATATTATAAAAAAACAAAAACAAAAAAACATCAGCCAGCTATTACTTACAGCTGTGGTAAATAATAGTATAAGTACTGGACTCTTTAACTTTACCTCCATGGTTGAGGCTTGACTGGCATGCTGTAGGCCGCCTACTCCACATCCATACAGGTTTATCATTTAGTGTATATTGATTCTAATATTGGATTTGATATTATATCTCAGTAAATCATGATTAATGGATCCTTTTCAAGTTATATAGTTAAACTGTATGTACACTATATGGACAAAGGTTTGCAGACACCTGACCTTCTGCCATATGTGGTTCTTCTCTAAACTGTTACCACAAAGCTGAAAGCACGCAATTGTACAGGACGTCTTTCGATGCTGTATAACAACATTTTGCGTTCACTTGACCTTGGAAACGCAAACCCGTTCCTGCATGGTAATGTTCCTGTGCACAAAGCGAGCGCCATGAAGATCTGGTTTCCAGAGGATCTTGAGTGGCCTGCTATAGAGCTATAAACCCTATTGAACACCTTTGGGATAAATTTGAACATTGGCTGCACCCCAGCCACCTCCTCACCTCACCTACATCAGGACCTGACTTTACTAACACCCTTGTGACTGATAAACACAAATCTCCACATGCACACTCCAAAATCTAGTGGAACATCTTCCCAGAAGAGTGGAGGGAATTGTACGACTTAATGCGGAATGCGATGCTCAAAAATCACATACCACACTTAGGACAAGGTGTCCGCAAACATTTGGAGATAAAGTGTACGTGTGTATGTACAGACTCTACACCCTGACCAAAGTCTACATAGAGAGATATGAGATTTTTTTTTTTTTTTTGGTACCCTGTATACAATTTTAATTCTTGTTAATATAGACAGCAGATGTTGATGAAAGGGTAGAAAAGGAAAGAACATACAGTACATTTTCACCATTTACAAGCTAATGCTAATTTATTATGAATGGAAATAAATGATTAAAATCTCTTGTTCAGAAAAACATGTTCTAAAAAAAAAACTATTGATTATATTTAGGAAAGAAACTAAATGTGTTTTTTATTTTGGAACAATTCTTTGGGGCTGTAATTACTTTTAAAATGTTTATTCAGGCTTTAGTTATAAACAGATTTTTTTAAGTGAGTGGTATGTAAACATAATTGAAAACAATCTCATCGAACGGTAGTTTTGGTGGGAAAATTGTAATACATTTTTCTTAGGCAGATGATACTGAGGCGCAATAATGGTGTCATTTTTTCACAAACTATTGACCCCTACCATATTAATGATATAAGGAACTTCGTTGTATTCTTTTCAGACTGGGATTTAGCCTAATATTTTAATATTTAGTGGGATTTCCTGTCAGTGTAGACCATAAGCTTGTAATTACATACGACCTCCTAGTCAGTATACTATACTCTTTTCTTCTCATGGAAAAAATGGCAATTAAAGGCCTGTAATGTCTTCTGTCTTCCTTTACTTACTGCACTCCGGTCCTGCGAATTCAGGATGATCAGAAGACTGATAGAGAGAGGAAGAGAAAGACAGAGATGGAATAAGGAAAGAACAGCATGTTCGTGAGATTTATAAGAGACGCCGTGCCTAATGTAGAACAGAAGCCTTGCAGTGTTTATTGATCTTTATTTATGCATATTTCCTTCAAATAAACTCAGCCCTGAGACTGTGGGTTCGATTTCTTTCTCTCAGGACTCGACAGTACGGCATGTTCAGATGTTAGATCACGAAAACCGGTATCACAGATTTTTCTTTTTAATGAGGAGGAGGAATAAAACATCACTTTAAAAAAAAAATGAATAATGTGGTGCTGAATAATTGTAAACAGATCACACAAAGGGTTCTGGTCCTGTGTAAAAGGCTAAACCAGTACTTCAAGTACTTTTTAATAATATTTAAGTAATAGAGTCATGCAATAGTACCTAAAAAAGCTCCATTTCCAGAACTTTCCACCCACTACGTCTATCCATTCAATCTATTTCAATATAAAACCAATAAACAGAGTTGTATTATCAGCCTTAACAATGTAAGAAAGATAACAAAGATGTGTCTACTACAAAAGAAAGCGTATGCTTACTGTGCTTTCTCTGTGCTTTCTCACTGAAAAACCTGAGCAAAAACTGTCATGCAGTTTCTCTCTTCCTGTCTACATACAGCATACACTCAGTGTGTTATTTGTGTACTACACCAGAAAAGAGCTCTTTTAGAGTACACAACATTGGGCTTGTTCTTTTTATTTAGATAACAACACTGCCATCTAGAGCCTGGTAACTATAAACTCATCTTGAGCGTTCATGGACCAAGAAATACCTCCTAATTGTTACCTGACATCCATTTGTCAAAGGTGTAAAGATTACCTAAAAATCATACTTCAGTAGACTTACAGAAAACTCAATCCATTGCGAATTCAATGTCGCGATTTCCAATATGACTTAAGTCTTTGAGTATCCGATTTGAACAGTACTTGTGTATTTGACTCATATTAAACGAAAGCTTAAAGGTGCAGTAGTCCTTAACACCAAGCCAAAAAACAGTTGATTTTACGAGGTTCACAAATCTCATGGACGTATCAGCTTTTAGTCTCAGAGAGGGACAATGTTTTTATTTAACTTCAACTAAATCTGGTTCTCAACTTTTTTGGAATTTATTCAAGCTGGTTTCGGACTGAAAATGAGGCCAGAAGTGCTAAGAAAAAGGCAGCACAAGTAGGTCTGGGAGTGTTGAGCCTTAATGAATTTATAAAGTTGAGTAGACAGTAAAAGTTGCTTTTATCTTTGATATTCAGTAAAACTAAAAAGTATACAAAAAAATTACTTAAGTACAGTAACAAAGTACATTCAATCAAATACTATACACCACTGCTATTTGTCACTTCATTAATGTTAATATTTACTTATAATCTTCATTCAGTTATTGTTTCATATACTCAGAAACAGGGCAGGCTACATCTGGATGCCTTTTTATGGTCAAATTTACTTTATATTACTTCTGTTCAAGTCAGTCAAGTACTTTTATTGTCATTTCAACCATATATAGCTGGTACAGTACACATTGTGCTGGTGTGCAGTCTCAGGTCAGTGACTTAAGTTCATTGAGTCCATTTGAGTAAAATATTAGTTCAATTGCACAGTTTGCCCAATGTAATCACACAACCCAGCAATATTAATGCATGCAGAGAAACAATGTATAATATTCAACCTGGACCAAATCACGATTGGGATTTAACCCACATTGTATTGGCAACACCAATAGAGTACAATAAATTCAGCTGCCAAAACCATAAATCAAACATATGTAACTAACACAATGCAAAAGCTGAAGCTGAAAACCATGCAGAAGCTGGGTTTTAAAACCACTTAGCAAAAGTTACACAGCATACAGCAGTATACATGTTAGTGCAACTGCACAACCCATGTATGATTAGACTCTAACCTCACTGACAGTACTTGTTCATTGGATTGGGGCTTTACCTTTTAGGATTTGTAATAGGTAGAATTTCACTGAAAACCATCACAAATGCAAGAGGCCATTATGCAAAAAGGCATAAAAAGGCATGTGTGAAAAAAGCTTGTGATCTTTCATGTGGAAATACTATGATTTCAGCCATTAAACACCTAAAATATTATTTTTAAAAAAAGGCTTCCTTGACTCATTTTTGAATGGTTCAGTGCCATTAGATGTACAGTCATGGTCAAAAATATCATGAAACTTGCAATTCTGTCAGAAAAAGCAACACATCTGTCAGAAAATTGTTCCAATTGCAAATGTTCTGGTATTGGCACCTTGTTAAAATTGTAAGAAATCATTGCTTTTCAAGGACGTGATGCTCCTGTAATGTGTATTTAGACACAACTGTGGCAAGTAACAGGTGTGGGCAATATAGAAATCACATTTGCAACCAGATAATAGAGAAAAGTTGACTTTTGTTTTGTGTGTCACACTGATCATAGAGAAAAGCAAGAAGGATAAAGACTTGTCTGTGGATTTGAGAGAAAAAATTGTGGGAAAAATGGACAGTCTCAAGGCTACAAGTCCATCTCCAGAAATCTTAATGTTCCCGTGTCCAATGTGCGTAATATAATCAAGAGGTTTATAGCCCATGGCACTGTAGCGAACCTCCCTGAACGTGAACAGAGAAGCAAAATGTATGAAAAAATTTAAACAAAGGATTGTTCGAATGGTGGATAAAGAACCTTGATTAACTTCCAAACAAATGCAAGCTGATCTACAGACACAGGGTACAACAATGTCGTTTGCACTATCCGTCGCCATCTGAATGAAAAGAACACTATGGTAGGAGACCCAGGAGGATACCACTGATGACAGAAAGGCATAAAAAAGCAAGACTGGATTTTGCCAAAACTTATGAGACAAAACCACAATCCTTAAGGGAGAACATACTGTAGACAGATGAGACTAAAGTAGAGCTGTTTGGTTATGGACATAAGGGCACTGTTTACAGAAAAATAAATGAGGCCTTCAAAGAAAAGAACAAAGCCCCTACAGTCAAACATAGTGGAGGTTCAAAAATGTTTTGGGGTTGCTTTGCTGCTTCTGCCACTGGATGCCTTGACTCTGTGAACAGTACCATGAAATCTGTTGATTACCAAATAAAAACAGCATTTGGGAAAAGTACCTGCAAATCTGAATGATCTGGAGCAGTTTGCAAAAGAAGAGTGGTCCAAAATTCCAGTAGAAAGGTGTAAGAATCCCATTCATGGTTATGGGAAGCAATTTGCAACTTCAACAATTTTCTGAGAGAAGGGTTGCTTTTTCTGAATTTCAAGGGTGCTGATATTTTTGGTCATGACTGTATCCATGCTATTCTTTTCATGGAAACAAACTGCCCAGGCTTTTTACACTTGGCTGTGAGATTGCTATTAATATTGCAATACTAGTTGTGAAGCTGGACATGTTGCACAGCAGGTCGTTCAGATGTTTCCTGTATGCTCAGCATCTTTCAGCCACATCATGACGTAGTGTTTGTGGACACCCCTAGGAGTTAATCTGGCACAAGTTTTCCCCTTAAAAAAAGTATATCAACTGATACTGAAACAGAGTATAAATGCTGCAGAGCCATGTGCAAAAACATGAGAGTAAAAAGAAGAAAAACACCTATTAGCACATTAACATATTAGCATCTTTTGAATTAAATCAATGTGGCTACTGCTACAATACGTAATTATGTGGCAGATGATATCACTGTGGGAAACAAGCTCTCATGCTGGAAACAAATTCTGGACATGGACAGATGCTTCTGTCTTAACCTACTGAGCTTCTTAGTGATCAATCTACTGAGCACATTCATTAGATAGTGGACACAATGTCTCCTGTGTCAAAGGGTATTTACAAAGTGGTGGTTCAGCTACACCTTCAGAAATGCAGAAGTATACAGGTATTCCCTGCCTTATGATGGAGATGCAGCTTTGTATTCAAAATTTTGTCACATCAGAAGATCGAAAAATCTAAAGTCAAACCATTGTAACTTGGGCACTACTTGTATTTGTATAAACAGACCGACAATTGTCCAGTGTTTCACAAACAGGACAAATATAAATGTTTTGTTGTTCTCAGGATGATTTTTTTTCTTTCTTGCTTTTTTTTTTTTATAACCAATAAATATTTTATATGTTTGATTATTCAAATAATTATTTTGCTTTGATGACAGCTTTACTACTTTTGACATTGTCTCAGTCAGCCTCATGAGGTAGTCACCTGAAAATGGTTTTCCAACAATCTTGAAAAGTTCCCAGAGGTGTAAAGTGCTTGTTGTCTGCTTTTCTTTCACTTCAGTTAAACTTAACTAATTTTAGGTGATTGTAGAGGCCAGGTCATCTGATGCAGCACTCCATCACTTATAAATGGTTACAAATAGGTAAATTACCTAGAGGTATGCTTATGTTTGTCGCTGCAAAATGCTGAGAGTGTTCTGTCTTTTTTTTTAGTTTGCCCTCAATTTTTTTGTGAAGATATGTTTATTAGCAATATACAGTTGCAAAATATACAAACACATTGTTCATCAAAAACATTCATTTTACCTCCCTTATTAAAAACCCACCCTCCTGCACAGTATATTTTTGATATCATAAAAAAAAGTTAACCAAAAGTAAAAATACATAAATAAATGTAAGTAAATGTTACTAATAGATTCCAGAATTTAAAAAAAAAGAGAAAAGAGAAGGAAATAGAAGGAAGAAAAACAGAAACAAACAAACAATACTAAAGAGCAAATATGTGAATATCAGTTAAACATAGTCTTACAGTGGTAATATGTCAAGAAAGGGGGTCCAAATACAAATTTTGCAGGTTTTTTTCCTGTACAATAGGACACTTGCGAGTTAATCCAGCGTCTTCTTTCTGGGGGAGTTTCCGATTTCCAGTTTTTAAGTATAGTTTTTTTTTGCTGCAGTGCTTTCAAGCAAGATAAAATACTTTTTATGATGAGTCATGCGAATTGAGCTAACATCACCCAATGTTTTTCTTATGCCATATAAATGAAGATATAGTTTTATTGGGGTCCTTAAAATGAATTTTAAACGGAATACAATGAAATAAGAAAATTTATTTATATACATTTATAAAAAAATATATACATTTTTACTGTTTTGATTCTGCCAGTTAATGACAGAGGCAACTCCATCCACCGTTGGAGATCCATTTTAGTTTGGTTCAACAGTTTATCATAGTTGCTAGTCTTCAGTGTTGGGGGTAACGCGTTACAAGTAACGTGCGTTACGTAATAATATAACTTTTCTGGAGTAACGAGTAAAGTAATGCGAGTTACTTTTCAGTTAAATTATTTTGCATAAAAAAATAAATACTGAATTAAAATGAACGTAGTCACGTAGAATCGCGCACTTATACGTGCGAGCAACGGGAACAGAAGCTGGTCAGAAGCGGAGATGGCAGGCCAGAGCATTACATTACTGTGATGGAAGTATTCTTATTATTTTTAAAAAGTCGAGGAAAAGGAGAAAGGAATAATGGCTAATTGTAGATTATGTGTTGGTGAAAAGCTCTTGTCAACTGCAAAAAATACCACTTCAAAAAAAAAAAAAAAAAACATCTGCATGCAAAGCACAGCACTACAGATGTGTGTGTGTGTGTGTGTGTGTGTGTGTGTGTGTGTGTGTGTGTATATAATGTTGCATATATGGAAATGGAGACAGAAATATAGAAAACTTTTGCCAACTTTCCACCACTGCAGATCTATTGACTGCTCAGAATAAAAGTTTTCCGTGGGAGGCACATGTACGATGCCATCGCAGCGGAGAAAGAGAGCAAATTCACAGCTCATTTGCTCTTTGTGGGAAGATAAACTGCCCTGGTCACTGATAATAGCACGAACTTTGTAAAAGCGTTCAGAATGTTTCAAGCTGATGATGAAGCAGAGAATGATGTAGACGAGGACAAGGTCATATTTACGGAATTGCACGATGTTTTACGTGATGACAGAGAAAGGTATGTTCTCCCTCCACATCACCGGTGTGCAGCCCACACCCTCAAACTTATATACACGAACGATAGTTACATTTCTGACGGCGAAGGCAGATTGCAAAGCAGTGTACAGAAGAGTGCGACTGGAGAGTGTTCAGCCTTGTGGTCAAAATTTAGTTGATCATCTTATTGTTCTCAGAAGTTATTACGCATTATATATGTTTAAAACAAGTCTTTTGCCCTAATATAACTTATTTCTTAATGGCAACGATCTATATTACACCTGTTACACTTGTAAGGCGTGAAAGAGATACAAGTAACGTAAAAGTAACCCAAAAGTAATATAACGTGTTACTTTCGATAAAAAGTAACTAAGTAACATAATTAGTTATTTTTTTGGGGAGTAACTCGATATTGTAATGCATTACTTTTAAAATTAACGTTGCCCAACACTGCTAGTCTTCTACTGTAGTTTGTGGGAACTGGGATTCATACTGCAGCTGAACATAGAATACAGTATTTGCCAAACTCACTGATCAATTATTTAAGTGCTCTGGGCAGTACCTGAAGACAGATTTGCCCTCTGGGTAAAGAAAGATCAAGCATACTAAAAATATGTGTCTCTAGGATCCTTTTTACATTTAACGGCCTTCAACACATACCTCATAAGTATCA
Organism: Silurus lanzhouensis; assembly: GCA_039877035.1. Lineage (NCBI taxonomy): Eukaryota > Metazoa > Chordata > Actinopteri > Siluriformes > Siluridae > Silurus > Silurus lanzhouensis. The sequence goes on along the minus strand of JBCEWE010000159.1, from coordinate 5,455,529 downwards.
CTAAATGTGATGTCAGAGTTCAATGCCAGATTTCCTACCGCATGTGCTCTGAGTTTTACCCCTCAGTAGGGCATGAAAGTAGAGTGTATCTGCTCTGTCACATCGCACAGTTTCTATATGAACAGTTCAATCTTACCTCCAGCTCCTCTCCTTACATATTACCCAAGAAGGTGTGGAGAGGTGGAGCGGACAGAGCGCATTGGAATTTGTCAAGTCATGACATGGCTGGCATGGTTTGGGGCAACCTATTTATACTGCCACTCAATTGCATATAGAGAGATTGAGAGAGAGAGAGAGAGAGAGAGAGAGAGAGAGAGAGAGAGAGAGTGAGTAGATATGGTAGCTCTAGTATGGTATCTTTCAACTCTTACATCACCAACTATATTGATCATTTAGATCACCTGGTCTCATAATGTTCCTGTTAATTAATCATGGTACCTGTATTATATCTTCTTCTAGATATAATCTCAGGACCTGGCCAAAAACCCAACCATGAGTTACTCATAGCACATCCACTCAGAATCCATGTGATCGAAATAGCAGTGGCAATAATAATACATATTTTTTGTCATCAACTTTACCACACTGTACAATGGCAACTGAATTAAATACATCCTGAACACCAGATGGAGATACATAGGGTTCTCAGGACTGCGGTTTGGAAGCAGTACATTGTATTCTACTGTTCATGCCATTGGAAATTCCATTTTCAGGCACTGTTCTGTACAATATTCTGACCTGCTACTGATCAATTCTGCTCATAGGTGACCAAATCAGGATGTATTCCTAGGGTGTATAAGCCCAGCATTCTTGAGATCCACCACAATTTTAACCTGGTTAAGCCATTAATTTAATGCGAAATGACATAACTAAAACAAAAAACAAAAAATGTATATTATATTATGGAAATATAAAAATAGAGAGTGATTACAGTTAATCGTATTGCCTGTTTTTATCAGCACATTAATAACAAACAAAATGATTCCAATATATGATGTGATAGAATATTTCAATCAAACTTTCTTACTGCACTCTATATAAATGGAGATCTTTGTCTATGTTAGAGGTATGAATGTATAATGTCACCACAGTATAATTAGCTGAAGCTGTGAGGCAGTAATACTTAATGCATTACACTTTGTTTTATTTCCTGGATTAGTTCAAATGTCTACAAGAAAATCCTTTCTCAAGCTTCAGTACTAATAAATTCCCTCATGAACTGTTTTTCTCGCTCTCTCTTTCACACATACACACACACACATATATCCCTTAGCGTGATCTTATAGCTTTTAGGTCTATTCAATACCACACTTATATAAGAAACCTAGTTGTTTATTACTGCAGGAAAAACCAAGAATCCAACCAAACAAAACCAAAAGTCAGTGTAATTTTGCTAATGCTACTGACCCAGATTAGTCTGAGGTTCGAATTCAACTAAATGAAACAACATGTTTATGCTTTGTTTTTAATTACAGAAGGGCAACAGGCATTTACATTTTTCATAGAGTTTTAAGGGTGTGGCACCTTGTTTAAGTTGCAAACCGATTTAAAACAATATCTTTTTTTGTGCATATTTTGAACAACTGTTGTAAATACTCTATTTGGCTTTAGAAGCGCTTACTAAACTAATGCATATTTTCAAATATGAGTAAATTGGGGTGAACTTTTCAGCTCTCCAGACTTCCTTCAAGGGGAATTGGTCAGGAACAGAACCAAGAGGGGCTTAACTGCCTTGCAACGTTCCCTCTAAAAATAGGTGTTTGCGCCAGCACCTTTCAGTATTGGCAAGATAAATTGTTGGTCCTGCTGTTTAACCACTGAGCCACAGTTGTTCCATCGTGCATCTGTTAGCCAAAAGAGTAATCTCATAGGCAGTCAACAACATATAAGGTATGATGATGAATAGCAGGCAGGGTTTTGATGGATTGCATGTTTACTAGTTATACCTGCCCGATTTTCCGGTATTTATGTTCACCAAATGGTTGCCATTGTCATAAAAGGTGTTAAAAAAACATTGTTGAAATATTTATTTTCAACATCAAGTAACAAGACAATATCTTCACCCACCTGACCAGTGGCTGGGGGTTCCCTTTTACCCTGCATTCTAGAGTAATAGGACTCCCCTCCGCAACCTCTTGGCTCTTCAGTTTCTGGGTGAACCGAGGAGGAGCCATTGACCCATCCGTACTAATCTCACCAACTTGATGCTCATTCCCATCAATTATTGACTCCATCCCTGCCATGCCTTCAAGAGCAGCTTCCTGATGGACCGCTGGAGAAAAAGATGCCGATGATAAAGATGACCGCACCTGCTGCTTTGCCAGTTTATGGCTCTTTGGAGACAAGTAGCCACTGTCTGGAGAGGAGGAGTCATCGTCTTCCTGGTGATCAAATCGGTTAGACCCTTTAAAAATAGAGGAGAGCTCCTCGATAAAGGTCGCAGCTCGGCTGCAGAACTCAGTAGTCGAAGCCGCTCGCTCATTGACCTCCAGGCCTCCATGGACTAACCGGGGACGCTCCTGCTTGTACACAGGCATGCTGGACTTGTTGTAGGCTGGGGGTTCAGGGCATGAACGGGCCTGAGTGGGTCTGTTAACTTGGATGCTCTGACTGGATGTAACCGTGACCGATGTAGCTTCAGTTGGATTTGATGATGCCATTGCAACAGAATTCTGTACTGTTGTGCCTTTGCTTGGGAAATGAAAAGGTTGATTTTCTGCTGCACTTAAATGCTGAGGGGTGGAGTTTAGGGAAGAGGGTGGGGAATGGACTGCCACTGGCTCCAATTCTTTGGGTAAAGAAACAGGAGGTGGCATATCAGAGGCATCACAGGGATCACCTGCATCACTCATGGCTTCTCGAGCCAGGTCAAGACTAAGGCCGATCTCATCCTGACTAAGGAAGGCAGAGAGTTCCAGAAAGTCCCCGTCCCCACCATCGAACCCCGCCAGATATACTTTGCCATCCGAGGATGCCTCTAAAAGCATGTCCCTATCCCCATCATGAGACACACCCCCTGGAGGACACGCTTCTTTCTGAAGCACTGAGTGGGGGAGTGTGTCATTCCAGCTCCCATCCTGCATCCTATAATGCACAAAACACACCAATAAAATGTTATTCATTTGAACCTTAAAACAAATACATATATTGATATAAGCTGGTTTCTGTATGTTTCTGCAAAAGTAGCTTATACTGAGCGAAGCTTATACACACTCTGAGACCTTTCGAGGGCAGTTGTTGTTGGACAGTGACTCAGACATTCCTTGGGCACAGCTGATGGGTATTAACTAAATGAGTATAAACTATGAGCCAACGGTGCATCACTGGCGTGCATGATTATTCCTTCATTTACCATCATCATATTACAATATTCCTTTTTAATTTTGCTTGTTTGTTTACAAGAATGAGGCCACCACTGGTTGGGACATTGCTTTGCAATCTATTGCATCTAAATACCATTTTGTGATCATGCATAATATATTAATATACAGCTTTAACTGTCTAAAAAAAAAGAAAAACTCTCTCTGATGATAATTCGTGAGATATTCAGAATGAAATATGTAACATAACATTAGTTTCTTCTTTATAATGTAAGACACTACTAAATTAACATAATCTGCACTACATGGACAAAAGTTTGTTAACACCTGACTATTAGATTAGTATATGGTTTTTGAACATCCTATTCCACATTTAATCCCCATTTGCTCTTATAATTAACCTCCACTCTTTTGGGAAAATGTTCTATTAGATTAAGAAGTGTGATCAACATTGTGCCTCGGCCGCCCACGACCCTGTCGCCGGTTCACCACTGTTGCTTTCTTGGCGCACATTTGATAGATTCTGACCACTGCAGACCAGGAACCCAGTCGTCTAGACATCACAACTTGTCAAACTCGCTTAAATCCTTACGCTCGCCCATTTTTTCTGCTTCAAAAACCTCCACATTGAGGACAAAATGTTCATTTGCTCCCTTATAAATATATCCAACCACTAACAGATGCCATGATGAAGAGATCATCAGTGTTATGTACTTCACCACTCATAATGTTATAATGGTATAATGTTATGCCTGATCGGTGTATATGAATGCAAAAATAAAGATCTGTGGCCAAACATATAATCAAATGATATTAAGAAGTAGAAGATTATTGTGGTGTTTCACAGTGACAGTTCCTTTACATTCCAAATCAATCATTTGTGCAAAAAATATCTCAGCAGGTAAAACATTAGCATGAAACTGAAACAGTGTCGGAAAGGAACAATGGCTGTCTCTCTTCCAAAACATATCAAGTCTCAGACAGAACCTGCATTATATATTCATATATGTATGAACTTTTTTTCGTATTTGTGTGCACAGCTGCCCACAACTTATCAACTCAAATGTTTAGTAACTGCTTGCCTTAAATATAAAAGGCTAAAACAATCACCCAGTTACTATAGTTGCATTTTAAGAGTAAGATATGGATCCTAGAGAAGAATTTCCAATGATCAAACGTTGGGTCCTGAAGCCCAGGGCTTAATTTTGTGTGTGTGTGTGTGTGTGTGTGTGTGTGTGTGGTGTGTGTGTGTGTGTGTGTGTGTGTGTTGGAAGCAAATATGATGGTGTGACATTCTCTGCGTCATGGCGACCTGGAGGCCAGCTGTTATTTTTAATCCCTGAGGGATACGTTTCACAGCTTTAAACTCTAACACTATTATAGATAAAACAAACACACTTGTGTTTGAGCCTGTTATTTACCTCAAAAATGTAAGCATCTCTTTGGAATTACTTAATAATTCATAGTGGAAGGCAAAAAAACAAAAACAAAAAAGACAGATAAACAATATGCACAAAGCCATCACTAACATCTGAACCTGATGGTGTTCGTTCCTCATGTATGAAACAATACATACAAAACAACAGCATGTAAATGTTGAGGTAGTACCAGCATAAAAACACGCATAGTTCATTACTGAAACTTGCCGCCAAACAAATGTAACTGTCGACCAATGACATCAAAAGTCAATCATCAGTCAGTCATTCAACAGATTCAGAAAATAACAGTTAAATATATTAAATTGATAATATAACATTCATAGAATCATGTATTATTTGATCTAAAAACAAAAAAAAAGCTGGAAATATTTTTCTGGTTACCTTCAAGTGTTTTTCCACACACTTCTGTCCCACTTTGAGTCCAGTTTTTTTAGGTTAAAGTCTAGTCAGTGAAGTAAACAAAAGGATTCGATCCCACTTGTGTGTGTATATCGTTTGATCTTGAAATCTCTCTTTGTCTTCTATTTTCTGTAATTAAGCCAGAGTGTTTTACAGTGAGCTGGTCGGTGTGCTGCACAGTGGCTGAGGGTGGCCTGCCGTCCCACCTGTCCTGAGCCCTGACCGCTCACCCGGCGCCGCTATATTTGGCCCACTGGCTCAGGTTTCACAGCCAGAGAGAGGGAAAGGAAAAGATAGAGAGGAAGCACAAGAGAGAGAGGTGGTTCCCTGCCTCCTTACCTCTTAACATTGCACATATGCTCTCCTGTTCACAGTAGACAGTAATGTGTTTGCATAACACAAAACAAACACCTACTGCAAGATTTTCTGTTTCTTTACACCTAATGTATGGCACTGAATAGTGTGCTGAAGGACACATTCAATAAGTGAATTAAAGTCACACACCAACTGTATGTTCCACCCTGTTATGATGCATTCGACCCTATCGACCTTCATTGTTTTGTCACCAATCACCCTTGATTTACTTCCATTTTTTTCAAATTTAATTAAAAAAATTATATAAACATTTGAAAAGAGTTGGTGATTATTAAATATGGTAATTACAGTGTTTGGTGATTATTGAATATGCTCATTATTTTGGAACAAATGTGAAATATTTTAGTTTATTTTAGGAGGTATATAATCATGGAATCAAACACATACAGTATAGAACACCTTTATGGTCCACATAAAAGCAAAAATAAACCTACAGTGCCCTCTAATATTATTGAAACCCTTGATAAATGAATAAATATTTTTTTTTCTTTACCATTCAAAACATTTATAATACAACTTAATAAAATATTGTTTAATATGTGTGTGGCAAAGGTATTTGAATTCATATCAATCGAATATATTTAAAATATTTTGTGATTTTCTGGTTGGCTAGGAACAGGAAATTATTCAACTATGTCTTCCGGTTTCACAGGGGAATTCATTCATCACAATGTGTAAGAGAACAGTATATAGGTGTAATACAAGGTTAAAGGTTGTCGAGCTTCACATAACTGGAAATTGTCAATAAGAAAATAGCACAAATTTTGAAAAAAATATGCCCATTTCTACCATCAGGGTAATAACAAACAAGTTCAAGTCAACTGGAAAAGATTTAAATTAACCTGGAAGAGGACATGTATCTTGATTGTCTCAACATGGCTTACACCTGGGGAGTTGAAGTTGAAGTAGAAGTCCTCTTTTCTGTTTTCTGTTGTGGACGCCTATTCTATTGTGGACGCCTGACTGTGTCTGCCAGAAAGCTTGAAATGGTTAATGGTTTAATCTTCCTGCAAGACAATTCTAAAACAGAATCAAAATTAACACAAAAAAGGTTTACTGACCACAAAAATGTCATCCTGCCATTACCGTCTCAGTCCCCTGACTTAAACCCCATAGAAAACCTGTCTACACGAGAGACCACCAGTGTGGACCTTGAAATCTGTGGAATCTGGAAAGTGTCTCTGTGAAAGAATGGTCTCAAATCCCTTATTTACAATTTGTTTAACATGACAAGATGTGATTTTGTAAATACAATGTTATGTATATTTTTTTTTATATACATATATTTATATATTTTTTAGTTAACCACGTTATTATTTGTGTGTACAGCTGCTAAAACCATGTCTACTTGTGTCTAATTTAAATCAATCTTATATTGATATAAATGTAGCGAGTGTTAAATCAGGTATCCATGAGGGCCAGTTATAAAATCCCACATCAGTGGCTCATTTACTAAATACTGAGAGACACCTGATACAACACACTGCTTTAAACACCACAGACACAAACCATGTAACACATATAACTAATGTATTTTCCTTTTTAGCATTCTTGTATACTCTGATCCAGTCTTTCTTTCTCCAGTTTGACTTTGCGCTGACTGACTGACTGACTGTCTAAGTGACTGACATTATGCCTGATTTAAAATTTAGAAGGGGAAATGAGAGCCTGTCTGCTGTTTAATGATAGCTGCTGCATCTCAGAGGTGTTTGAAAGTGACTGTGGTGTATATGTGTGTGTGTTTGTGAGTGAGTGAGTTTAAGAGAAGCAGCAAAGCTCTATTTAAGGACCCTTATCATATTCGCTGCTAAGAGTCTGACAGCTCAGAGCTATTCCCGTTTCCCAACAATCCACTGATTACATTTAAGCCTCCTGACTACATACAGAAGAATGTCTACCATGCGAGGTTTATCACAGCCTGACCGCCATCACAGACTTACACTCGGTGTTGTTTGTGTCATGTCACAAACACTATTTGTAATGGTTTAATGGCCATCATTTATTAAAATATTTATTTTGAAATTTATCTTGCTTGTGCTGCAGAGTGTGTGTACATTTATATAGATAGATATCTATGTATATATACATGAGAAAATTGAACTCAAAGCAACTATTATAGTACAGCCATTATCACTTAGGCTGCACTCACTTTTGTGAGATACTGTATATATAGCAAGTCTTTATCAAAAACACATCCTCTAGCTAGTTCACTAGGTCAGGGACAGGGATTAATAAATTAATACAATAAAATGTATCAATTAATTAATTCAAAATATATTGTGCTGTATAAAAAGTATACATTTGGAATATAATAATTATAGTGTCATGAATTGCTGTATTATTTCACTAGTTTTTGGAGTTTTCTATATATGACCATCATTCAATGACAAATTCCTTGTACAAGCCATCAAAAAAGAGGATTCTGATTCTAATTCTGATTCTGTCTTCACGTAGTAAAAACAAGTATACAATCAAACAACATCTTTAAAAAATCATATCAAAATTATATAAAATGTAATTCATATATATGTATAAAAATATAAAAGTAGTAATTCAGCAATCCAATTTTAGGACGATTAAATAGGAAAGATGACTCTCTAAATTGAGTCATTAATTACTACTGTACTTGTAAAGCCAGAGCCCTGACTGCTGCTAGTTTTTTAACTGCCATGTACAGTATGATCTCACACACATGCTGTCTAGAAAAGGTACAGAAGTCTTCTAGCCCTCACATACACACTGTGTAATAGTTTATTTCCACAAACCATTTGACTCTTCAATTCAAAGGGAGAGGACAGACACACACAAACACACTCAAACAAACAAATTCATTTAGATGTTTGCACAAAATAGCTGTAAAACATCCAGTTTATTTACATGTATAATCATTTACACACAAATCTACTGTACTTGTCAGTGCTGCCGTGTCACTGTGTATACTGTCTCGCTGTCTTGTTTTATTTGCACTATATGTACCACACGTGCACTTAGCATCGTAGCATCCCGGTCAGTTTTGTGTTTTCTTGTGTTCATTTCTGTTGCTTTATGTAGCACCTCAGGCCTAAAGAAACATTTATCTTTACTGTGTATTCTACTGTGTATGACTGAAATGACAATAAAAGCCTACTTGACTTGATTCAGAACAAGATCAATGAATGTCATGATTTAAAGGTTTTTAACATTCTTTTGAGTGTTTTCGAGAGAAGATTTTCTCACTCATTAAACTGTTATTTTGGTATATTTTTTCACTATGTAGTGATATATAATAATGTAGCACACGGGTCCCTAAGCCCCTGTAATGACCTTCCACAGGCCGTGGATTACCATAGATTTTTTATATGCATCAATAAATGATTGCACTGATTCTACATTATGGTGGGTTGAGTTACATTTTCATTCTATATGTAATAATTAAAATAATAAATAATCATATAATGTGTATTGTGAATTCAAAAACCTTAAACCAATTCCACTGCTCACAGATCCCTGTACTGAAGATCTGCATTGGTCTGTATAGTGCCTATTAGGGATAGTAAGAGTCACTGATCTGCATCGATGACCGACATAAAAGTTAACGATGTCATGCTTTGATTTAAAAAAGGTTGCCATTTGTATCCAGATGAATGCATTTGCATTGAAAAAACGTATCGTAATGCATCGTAATTGGGGTAAATCGTAACCCAAAGGTAGCTGCTTCATATGTATCGTATTGTTGGCTCAAACACAAACATTTCTCATCCACCTTGTACACTTGTGCTGTGGTTGTGGCTCAAAGCACACATTTGTACCATGTTTTAAATATCTACCAGGTAATTTCAAATACAACTCAAAATCAACTATTGCACCTTTAAAAATGAAGCACTTAGCATGTGGGAAGTATGTATGGAAGGTCTGGAGGTTCTCAAAGCAATGCTTCCCAGCAAACTTATTTTGCAAGCTAATGATAAGCCAATAATAAAAAATTGCAAACACAATATTTTAGCTGTCCACTGGCTTCTAAAGCAAAGGAAAACCATTTTTTAGATATATTTAATAGTATATCTCCCTCATCTGAATTTTTAAGACACCGGTTTAATTTTGAAGTAAAAGCCTGTATTTTCCTTCAAGTTGACATAAAGACAACTGATCATCTTGTATTGTTTTGTGTGTATTTCAGAATGTTCTGAAAAAAATTTTTTTAAAGGTTGGAGACAAAATATTCAGTCACTGCCCAATTTTGTTAGAAAACACATTATGTTTGGAGTAATATTAGATGTCAAAACGAATTTTTTTTTTTCATCAATGTAATGTTGAATTTGAGCAAAAAAAAAAAATTCATAGATGCAACTGTGCCTTGCTTAATATTTCTTTATTTGCGTTTATCAGTGCCATTGTATATGTATATATCGTGTTCGAAATGTTCAATAAATAAAAAATAAAGGTTGTTCCGCGTTTTCCTTCTCTTACTAGTTTGTCACTTATCAGCTTCCCTAGTTAACGGCTCGCGAGCGGGTAAAGTAGAGCTCTGATTGGTCGGTGTTGCTGTGCGACCCGTTTTCCCGGAAGTCTCCGGTTAAAAAGCGTCCTCGTTTCAAACAGAAGAAACAAATCCAACAGTAACAGTTCAGATGGAGTTCATCAGTCTATCATGTGTCCGTGTTGGCGGTCTGTGAGTGTTCGGGGACATTATAGGCTCCTTTAACTTCTGATGACGATTAATGCAGCTAGCAAGGAGCTACATATAGCTTTATAAAGGACCTTCTTAAAGTTTGGATCCGTGTACAGTCCCTCAGCATGCGAGCTTTCAGGCAGGTGGGAGAGAAGCAGCTCCCCAACCCTGTCCTCTACATGGCCTGGTCTCCAAAGAGGGATCTCATAGCCCTGGCTAACACAACCGGAGAGGTCAGCACACACACACACACACACACACACACACACACACACACACACACACACACACACACACATATTTGGTTCTTCACCAATCTGGAGGCACACAATTGTACTGGACGTCTTTGGGATGCAGTAGCATGACATTTTCCCTTCACTTGAACTAGAAATCCCAAACCTGTTCCAGCATGACAATACCCCTGTGCACAAAGCCAGCTCCATGAAGATATCCTGCTATAGGGCTTTAAACCCTACTGAAATCCTTTGGAATGAATTGGAACACTGACTGCACCCCAGGTGTCCTCACCTGACCTCATCCACATCAGTACCAGCATCAGTACTCAATCATGCTATTGTAGAGGAATTACAAACTCTCTCTCACACACACACACACACACACACACACACACACACACACACACACACACCCCAAAAACATCTAGGGGAAATCCTTCCTGAAGAGTGGAGCTTATATTACTAAGGTCATAAATCGGGCCTGGGATGTTCGAAAAGCACATATTCACATGATCATGCAGATTATATTCTATTCTGAGAGTGAATGATATTTATTTCATGACAGCTTGGAGTTGATGGGGCAGTGGGTTGGGGTGTTTTATCAATGGGAGGTCAAGAAGCACACTAAAACTGCCAAAGGTTTGTGGATGATAAGATGCCACTTGGCATTAAAACTTGTGCAGAACTGGAAAGAAAACATCACTCCACTGATACAGCACATGTCAGAGCTTTCGTTGTTTTTTGTTGTTGTTTGCTTAGTTTTTGTGGGGGGGGTTAGAAATTGGGAAAATGAAAATTTTAAATAAAAAATATGTATATAAATAAATGTAATATTCTCTAGTCATAATATGAATGTTTTAGTCTTGTGGTGGTTATATAAAAAAAAAAAAATTACGTCATGATCTGCAATAAACAACATTTATCACGACGTGTGTGTTTTCTCAGAAGCAGGTTCAAATAAACAGCTAGTGTTAAGAAGAAAATGAATGATGTATTACATTGTTACAGCTCCCAGTCCTGTGATCAAGACACAGCAATGTAAAGAATTAAAAGACGATCTTACTGTGTGTAATTGACCTCCTTAATTTTAATTTTAATTTTTTCAATTTCAGCTTTTGCTCCACCGTCTTGCTAATTTTCAGCGTGTTTGGAGTTTAGCGCCAAACGAAAACACCGGAAAAGATATCACCTCTTTGGCTTGGAGGCCTGATGGCAAAAGTAAGCTATTTTTTTTTTTTTTTTTTTTTTTTACCCAGGAGGTAGAACTCAAATTATATGTACTAAGCATCAGTGTGGGGGCCGAATCTGATTGACAGCTTTGACACATGAATTCTGATCCGATTTCATGCCATGAATGCTCGCAGTATTGATTGATGCAGCAGAGATTTTGCACTTGACCCTGGAACGACTCTGAATCCGAACAGGCTGTTATTGTGCCCCGGATACTTTCTGTTCCTGTTTCTGAGAGTTTCAGATCAGTAATCTGGATTCCCAGAGCCAGGACCTTTTGGGCAGTGTCTATCTCGCTCGAGTACACTGGTGTCTGCTGTAAGACGTAAATCGGCTTTGCATTTAGATGTTTTATTTGATATCACACCACGGTTCCCTGGTGGTCTAGTGGTTAGGATGCAGCACTCTCACCGCTGCAGCCCAGGTTCGATCCCCGGTCAGGGAACCAACCCCAGCCACTCTTAGTGCCGGTCCCAAACCCGGATAAATGGGAAGGGTTGCGTTAGGAAGAGTATCCAGCGTAAAAACATGTGCCAAATCGACCGTGCGGATCATGAATACGAATGATCCGCTGTGACGACCCCTAACGGGAGAAGCCGAAAGAAAGTTTAGATTTGATATCACACCAGATTTCGGTGGCAATGTTAATTCACATTCATGTATATATGTGTATATAATGTGTGTGTGTGTGTGTGTGTGTGTGTGTAAAAGTGTGCATCAGATAAAAGTAAAAAAAATATTTATTTATATATAAACATTGGTAGATGCGCTTTACCTTTATTATTTTTAAATTGACCTATAATTTGTGAGCCATAATATGCCATAATATGTAGATCGATTTCTCGCCGTTAAACTGTTTCTACGTGAACGTGACTCTTCGCAACACTACGGAGACCGAGGCGTGTCCTGAGAGTCACATAGAATACAGATTAAAATGGCAGAGGCAGAGCTGTAACTTCCTGTTGACACAACAGGAAAAGAACGTCTGGTTTTTCTTTAATATTTTTTCTTGTTCTTTTAATTATTTGTTTATTTATTTTGCACTACAAAGGCCTGTGTGTGAAAGAGCCATGCATGGAGATGCACGTCCCTATTCTGTAATATTTCTCTGTTGTTGTTTTTGTTGACAGTCTTGGCGTTCAGTGTGGGCGACACCAAGCAGGTCGTCCTGTGTGATGCTGAGAAGGCTGAGATCCTCCACCTGTTTCCTGTGGACTGCCCAGTGTCCTGTATGCACTGGATGGAAGTGCAGAGTGACAGCAAGTGGGTCTTATCTATAATTATTAATACATTTATATGTACGGCATTTGGCAGGCACCCTTATACAGAGTGACTCCCAATTCTTTTATTCATACAACTGAGCAATTGAGGTGGTAGCAGGGTTTAAACTCACAACTTTCTGATGAAAAGGCCAACATCTTGAATTTGAGTGATTTCATCAAATAACTGTTTTTTTAACAGCTCGCCGTCATCATCGTTGGCTAACGAGTCGGAGGACGAGTCCAACCGTTTCCTGCCCAAGCTACCAACGTTACCCAAGAGGTCAGTTTGGACGTCAGGGTCGGAGCTTTGCTCGATTTGTCTTAGCACGCGCTCTGTTTTGAACGCTCGTTCTCAAGCGTTTTTGCGTTCTGTGTTTTCAGCTACAGCACCTCATCGAAGATTTTCAGGTGGGTGGACGCAATGCGCTGACGTGGCTCCTGTTTTGTAAGTAAGGCAGTTAATTAGATTTCAGTGCACAAATATTGGAGAGAAATCAGAAACAACGGGTTTCCAAGGTGAAGTGAATGCAAAGTTTTATTTTAAAGACGTCGTGTACAATTATGTGCCTCCAGCTTTGTGGTAACAGTTTGGAAAAGAACCACATACAGCAGGAAAGGTCAGGTGACCCAATACTTTTGGCAATATAGTGTATTACCCATTGATTGGTAGCTTTTGAAACGAATTAGTTTTGGTTTACACTAGGGGGCGCCCCCGAATAGTTGAAGATTGGATGCTTCTCTAGGAGGAGCCTGATTCGTCTAACATCTGGGGGAGACCAGATTGCAGACTTCATCATGTGATGTATGATCTGATCTGATTTTGCAGTGAAGAGAAGTCTGATGAAGTCACTAACCTGCTGGGGGACGTCAGGTCAGTGGTTTGGATTTCTTTCCTGCTTTGGTGACCCTGAATCTGCAATAGCAATATATATACTCTGATATATATATATATATATATATAACAGTTTTGTTTTTTTTGTTTTTCTTCCATCAAGGTTCAACATCCTAGTCGTAAGCGGGCCATCCGGTTTTGTGGAACTTTATGCGTATGGGTTGTATAAGATCGCCACGCTAAAAGGGGTGCGAGTTAGTCTTTTCTTTCCTCTGCTTCTTGCAGTCTTTATACTAATACAGTATTTATTGCTTTTCACCTTGTCAGAAAGAACTAATTGTGCTTTGGCGTTCTCAGATCACCGGTACGTGCCGCAGCCTCTGTCTGTCCAGTGACCTCAAATCTCTCTCAGTCATAACGGAAATAAGATCCTCGAACAGGAAGTCCGAGATCCAGTACATCCAGGTGAATGAAACACCTCAGGGACCAGGTCTTGATAACCTTCAGCTTTGTTTTACTGTCTGTTACTGTTTATTTTTAGTATACAGTAGCTCACAAAAGTGAGTGCACCCCTCACATTTTAGCAACCATTTTATATCTCCTTGAGGGGCAATACTGTAGAAATGAAACTTGGATATATTTTAGAGTAGCCAATGTGCAGCTTTTACAGCAGTACAGATTTACTGTTCTCTGAACTCAATAATAATAACATACAGCCATTATTGTCTAAATATTTGCAAACAAAAGTGAGTACACCCTGAGTGAACATGTCAAACCTGTGTCCAAGGTGTTAATATTTTGTATGAGCACCATCCAGCACTACCTTAATCCTCCTGCGCATGAAATTCTCCAGAGCTGCACAGGTTGTTGCTGGGATCCTCTTCTACACCTCCATAATGACATCACGGAGCTGCTGGATGTTGAACACATGGCGCTTCTCCACCTTCTGCTTTAGGATCCCCACAGGTGCTCAATAGGGTTTAGGTCTGGAGACATACTTGGCCACTCCATCACCTTCACCTTAAGCTTCAGCTTCAGCTTCCTCAGCAAAGCAGTTGTCATCTTAGCTTCATTTTTATAGTATTGTCCCTTGAGAAGTGGAGTGCATTTACTTCTGTGGCACACTGTAGATATGATAACAGAGCATTGTCCTGTAGATATCAGATATTTTGAGGCAGGTTTTGCATGTGGGTGACAGATAATGATCGGGATTAAACATTGGGCCAGTGCTCGCATTAGGATGTTCTTGTTTCTTTCATTTAGATGGACACTGGACTGCTGTCCTCATGTCTCCCAGAGCTGACGAGGATGGCCCGCAAATTCACACACATCTCCACCCTAATACAGGTTCGGATCTCAGCTTACAGCTGTAACAGCTACAACTGTTTATTATTTAAAAAAATGTATATCTTTGGCATTGTTGTGTATGTGTTCAAGTTTAATAGAAAAAAACAATAAAAAAAAAAAACAGGTGTAAATTATAGAAATACATTAAAAGTATAAAAACTTCCTTTTTTTTAATCCATTATAAAAAATGAACAAAAATATACTTTTAAAAAAGATAAATAAATAAATAATTAAGTTAATATGTGAATAGGCAGTCAGTAGGGTCTAATATTGGTAAGATGTCAGGAAAAGGGGTCCAGATGGGGTCCACCTAGTCTTTTGTGTTCTGTTTTGTTTTTAAGAAAAACACGCTTCTTTTGTTTATATGCAACAAACTAGGGAATATAATGGTATATGGTGTCATTGAAAAATCTTCCCTTAGCATTAGTAACAGTTTTACACACTCTTGACATCCTGACATTGACTTCTTTGTCCTCTTGCAGTACCTGCGTCTGTCTCTCACCTGTATGTGTGAAGCCTGGGAAGACATCCTCATGCAAATGGATCTCCGCCTGACCAAATTTGTCCAGGTTTAATAACGCTGTTTAATGCTTTAATGCTCAATGTTGCTTGTTTCAATAATAAATGACAACTTTTTCTCTTGCTGTTTTGCAGGAAAAGAATACGAGTACTCAGGTTCAAGATGAGTTCTTGGAGCTGTTGCTATGGGGACATGCCAGGTACAGACACTTACTCTACTTACTTTTAGATATTTTTCCCAATTATTTCCTCATACAAACTTGAGTCCAATTTTTCTCTCAGTGAATCGCTTAGCTGGATTACGTTTTTATTAATTCGATGTCGATAGACAGGGTTCCCACGGGTCATGGAATTTCTGGAATATCGTGGAGTTTTGAAAGGTCTATTCCAGACATTAAAAGTGAGGGAATTTTTATATTTTGTTTGTCCAAGTCATGGAATATCAGGGATTTTTGTTTGTCACTTTAAATGTTAGTTTTCATCAAAAATTTAATTTTTAGTTTTGAAACGAACAGAATTTTAGTTTTCATCAAAATAAAGTTTTTCTATACCGTATTTTGTTTATCGCGTTTTGCCTATTGTTACGGTTTAGGCTTGGAAACCAGGCTGTACCAGTCAACTAAAGCAAACATGCCAGGAAAATGTCATTTTTAAGAGCTTTGGCTACAAAATTATCAAAGACTTAAAAAGTAGACGACAGAAAAGCTAAATGTAAAATTAGTAAAACTACATGCTTGCTTGCTGCATGCTTCCTGTATAAAGCTGACAGGAGCTTCGTCCCAAGTGCCCATCACTGCTCTACTACAGCTTCCCCGGATAGCTCCAAGAGAACAGCAGTTAACCAATGAAGCTGCTCGCACCTCCAGCAATGAAATTAGTGTGAGACACGGTGGAGAACATCTCGGCTTAACACCAGCAAAGAGTCTGGCTGAAATCTTGTGGTGCCTGAAGCTTACTGAGTCCCACTGGTCATCCAGGTCATCAGAACAAAGTGGTTTGTAGCTATAAAATTAGCTAGCTAGTTATAGTGAATCTTTTTTTTTTTCTTTTTTTCTTCATAGGTAGCCTATGTTAGGTAGCATGCGGTCAATGAGGGAATTGAAAATTTAGCTAGTCAGTGAAAGTCAGGGAATTTTAGGTTTTGCTTAGATTTTGGTTCAGATTAACAAGATCACAAAAAAAGTTACCATGTCTTTAGTCCTGAGCTTCATTAGTCTTTGGGGCATGTGAGATGAGATAGGGTGGTGGCTTCTGGGCAGCATCTGTTATCAGTGCAAATCTGTGCAAATCACGGCAGATTTGAATGTGGAAAAATGCAGAGCTCTTAGAGTGAAAAGACATTAGTCTGCTATAGCTTCAATTGTCCAACAGGGGGCACCTTAGTGACACGTTCAGTTCAAGTGCGTTTTGAAATTTCTTTTTTTTATTTCCCAGCCCTGAATTGCAAGCTCTTCTCATGAATCAGCTGACCGTCAAAGTAAGTCTGGAGAATGTAATATTCTTAATGGTTTAATTGATATATATATTTTTGTGTCTTCCACACAATGCAAAAAAAAATGTTGCTGAAATTTAACTGTTGTCTTTTTTGCTATTGGAAAGGGCTTGAAGATGTTGGGCCAATCCATCGAGTCGTCATACTCAAGCATCCAGAAACTGGTTATCAGTCACTTACAGAGGTATAACGTCTTGAAGGAACAGGAGAAGTCACGTATGAAGCCAGCCAATCACATCTATACTAACATCACAGGGCAGCGTAACGCATTCGACGGAAATAGCTGTCGGCTCTCTTCCACAAATGTTAGCTCACAGATGCTGGTGATTGGCTGATATCGCTATGACAGGCGATAAAGTCATGTTTTCACCCCAGCAATTTTTTGCATTCATTCAACGATCTCATGACAGTAGAGATTTTCTGTAGCACCGTTTAGAACCATTATTAAGTTTTTTTCCGGCGCATAGTTCCACTGACTTTATGTATTTATTCCCAATACTTGTGCTCTATGTTGATTAACATGCGACTTTCTCACCTTCTGTCAGTGGTTCAGAGGCTTTGCTGTACCATCTGAGCGAAGTGAAAGGCATGGCTTTGTGGAAGCAAAAGTTTCAACCTCTTGGTCTGGACCCTGCAGCTATAGAAGGTAAAAGAGTCATCATAATCTATTTATAGGAACATATTAAAACACGTTGAAAACGAGGACTCATTAGTACTGTGCTGTGTGTCTTTTTGTGTCTAGACGCCATCACAGCAGTGGGCTCCTTCACACTAAAGGCTAGTGAACTATTACAGTAAGTCTCAGCACATGGCCAGCACATGTCTCTCTGATATGCAGTGCGGGAAAGCACGCTTGTAATCGTGTCCTAAGCCATTCATCATCGAGCTCTTCGTTGTATGTGTGTGTGTGCGCTTTCTTTCCAGAGTGATTGATAAAAGTATGAAGAATTTTAAGGCGTTTTTCCGATGGCTTTACGTCGGTAAGCGTGAAGCTCTCTGCCTTGTTTTGAGCATGTGTTTTATTTATTTTTAATACTTACAAATGGACCATATAAAAGTCATCACTGATGTAATCGTGTTTTTTTTTTTTTTTTGGTTTTTTTTTTTTTCCCTGTTCTTGGTAAGCGATGCTGCGCATGTCCGAAGATCACGTCCCAGCAGAACTAAATAAGGTGAGAACCCTGAGGAACAGCTTCATTGGAAAGTGAGAGTTCAGTGGTGTTGGACTTCTGACTGGAAGGTCATGAGTTCAAATTCCAGCTCTACCAAGCCGGCACTAATGGGCCCTTGAGCAAGGCCCAAACCTGCTCAATTGTATAAAAAAGATATACATACAGTAATTGCAGCTGGTCCCCGAGTTACGATGGTTCGACTTCCGATTCTTTCGACATTCCGACGACGATAGCAATATGACAAAATTGTACAAATATGTAGTTTTGCTCAGCAGGAAATGGTAGCAGCATATAATTATGGATCTCCTGCCTTGTGAGATTCTTACTCTCGCAAGCGGTCCACAGAATTCAGTTGTCTCGGTGTTGGGGCATGTGTTTTTATTGGCGTCACCTGACACTGAAACGGAGCACATCCAACTCCGACCCTCACTTGCGAACCGGTTCTCGTATATACTGTATAGTGTATACATTACGGTACTGTAAATGACTGTTTTGCTAAGTTATGTACTGTAATGTGTTCAATTATCAACAGTACACTACCCTATACTAATCACCATTCTTAAAGACTCCTTGTTAGATTGGGCCATGTCTCGATATTTTTAAGTTACGATGGCGTCATCGCAACGCATCCTGTCAAGTCAAGAACTACCTGTAGATCGCGTTGGTTGTAGATCTACCTGTAGATCTACTACCTGTAGATCCACCCCCCACCGCAACTTGTCATACTTTACATAGAACTAATTGTAGTTAACTAATTGTAAAACTAAATGATTACTAATTGTACTCCTGTGTACCCAGATGACCCAGAAGGACCTGGCATTCGTTGCCGATTTCCTTTCGGAGCATTTCAGTGCCGTGAGTAAATACTGTGCAAGCACTTCATTAAGCATTAGTACAAGTCTTTACAGCATACTGCATTGTCCGCTCGGCTTCTTTGTCGTGACAGAATGAGGAACTGTTTGATCGCAAAGGAAAATACTTCAACGTGGAGCGAGTGGGGCAGGTAAGGACAAGTCAGCCGAGTCTGTGTCTGTATATGGGTATGTGTCCTAAAAGGAACTTCTTACTTTCTTTGTACTAGATGGGATTGCAGGATTTGAATTACATGCACATTTATTTAATACAGAAACTCCATGAGGGCATAGATTTTAATTTTAATTTATTTTTTCTTGTTTTCTTGTCATTGCAACTTAATTTTCTCACCATAGCAAAAGTTGTTTTCTCCTGATCTCGACATAAAGAAAAAGTTGTTTTCTCCTGATATCGAATTAATTTTTTTCTTGTCTCGACATGAACATTGTTTCCTTGTGATCATAAAACATGCTATGAAACATTCATTTTTAGTGTCAACATTTCAATAACACAGAAATAGTTAATCTAGAATCTTAACAGTAGGTCTTCCTTATCTTCTTCCATTTTTGTCTGGTTTTCCTCTGGGAAACTCTCAACTCTTTCAACTGCAGAGATAAAGTCCATATTTGCTGCAGAAAATTATTAAATTAGTATCTTAGTACAGCCATTTCAGACACAAGGCGTGAGATTTTCTCGCGATACAAGTACCTCGTGAGAAAACAGGTTTTTATGTTGATCATGAGAAAATGGTCATGATGGCGAAAATATTATAATGCATTGCCTTAAATCTTGTATGTTATCTGTATTCTATTTTTTAACGTATTATTATGTTTCGTCACCAATGATCACTCGGAGGTCTTTTTTTTTTTTTTTTTTTTTCTCCTCCCCTTTCCCCCAGTATCTGAAAGATGAAGATGAAGATTTAGTGTCTCCCCCAAATATGGAAGGCAATCACTGGGTGACGTTTGTTCAAAAGAGCACACAGCTAAAAGGCAATGACTCTTCTCTTATTATGAACTACAATCTGTGTCCACTTTAATGTGCACCCATGTACCTTTTTATGCTGTTATCCAAACACATAAAAGACTTAGGATCTCTGTGAAACCATACTAGCTTTCCAGATTAGAAATCCAGTTTCCAATTGTTTTGCTAAGGCCACATTGTTGATACATAGTCATAACTAGAGGTCGACCGATATCGCTGGCTAGGTTGAATCGTACTTGCTGGTAAATGATGAATCATCAGTTAATAAAAGCTTTAGAAGTATTGTTTGTAAAATTCAACATATACTAATGCATCTTTAGATCTTTTTGAACTATCGTGAATGAGGTACAGCACCAGGTCTCGTGTGTCTAAACAAACAGCATGTGGCTTTAGTGATTCACCTCTAGAGGCCGCACTCATACTGCATAATATTAGCAGAACTTCCCAGCCACTCCAGCACAGACGCAACCCGGAAAAACTATCGGTATGGATTTTTGCAGATAGTTCCAGCAATCAACTATCAGTGCAGATTACTCGGCAAATCCGTTCCGTCTACTTCTATTTTCCGGGTTATCTGTAATAAAATCTCGGAAGACGTTTAAAAATAAATCTTGCATATTAAAAAAATAAGTATTGCACCTTTTTATATGCAGCTTTTGACTTAAATCTGCATTTTTTTTTTTTATTTGGATAACTGCATGAGAGCATGTACAGGGGCTCCCAAAAAAATGGGTTGCACTTTGCTAAAATAAAAATATATAAGTATTTAAATGCACATAATCTTTGGGCAGTTAGGGTTGGAGTTTGGATAATTCTCTCCTGTTTATTTTTTAGTTTATTTTTTTTCTGTACGCTATGGCATTTTTAGACAGCTTGAATATTGTAGCATTAGGGTTTGAGGCTTCTCATTTTGACTTCTGCGTAAGTTTTGTTTGTTTGTTTTTTGCAGAAAGTCCTCTGCTGTTCCCCACCTACCCTCAAAAGTCTCTGCACTTTGTGAAAAGGTTGATGGAGGGCTCCATTGACCTCTGTCTGCAAAAACCAGCTGTAAATCTATTACTCATGTGCACACACAATGCATATTTCTCAGACTCTCTATCTGTCACACAGCCGTAACTTCAGAATTCCTATGTTTGTTTCGGTTTCTGAATGTTAAATTGCATAAAAAAAATCTTAAAAAAAAAAAAAAGGTCACGGCTCTCTACACGTCCCAGTTGAAGAAGGAAAAAAAAAAAAAAAAAAACCTGAAAACATATAGGTTTTTTTTTCATTCCTCTCTTTAAAGTTTGCTTCTGAAGCAGTGCTGGCTTAGGGGTGTGTGTGTGTGTGGTGTGTGTGTGTGTGTGTGTGTGTGTGTGTGTGTGTGTGTGTGTGTGTGTGTGTGTGTGTGTGTGTGTGTGTGTGCGTGTGTGCGTGTGCACGCATAAGTGCTCTTTGGATTCCAGACAGGCAGAAATGAACCGTTATGAATGGGAATTGCTGTAGCATAAGAACTTTACTCACACACACACCAAACTTGCAATCTTTTCCCCCTATTCATGCCTATATACAATTTTCTATTTCCCTTGGGATACACTGTACAAAATATGAATATATCTATATCCTTTTTTTTCTCAGCTGTTGTCACATTGGAACTGAATACTAATTCTCTGTGTTCGGTGGTTATTTGTATTATTTTTACATATACTGTGTGTGTGTGTGTGTGTGTGTGTGTGTGTGTGTGTGTGTGTGTGTGTGTGTCAAGTCAAGTCAAGTTTATTTGTATAGCGCTTTTCACAACAGACATTGTCTCAATGTGTGTGTGTGTGTGTTATATTAGGGCTGTCAGATAAATAAAGTAATTGTGATTAATCGCATGATTGTCATGAGTTATCTCATGATTAATCACAACTTAATCGCACATTTTCATCTGTCCTAAATGCACCATAAATTTAATACTTTTAGGTTAATAAGTTTTTAATACTCTAATCAACATGGGCATAGACAAATATTGATGCTTTGTGCAAATGTGTGTTTATTTTTAGTAAAGCCAAACTCAACATAGAGCATGAAGACAAAATATTCTAACACAATGTGATTCGATGCAAAAAAAAAATTGGATATGCAGTTCACTTACTTAAATGCCTTCTGACTTCTAACAAATGGCTCTTTTTACTCAAAGGTCTTTGTGAGGCAAAAAAAAAAAAAAGAAGAAGAGAGAAATATGAAATAAAACCAGATGTCGTTTTCCTGTTCTATCTTTAGGAAGATGCAGCTCTACCTCTGCCATGTTAATCTGTATTCTATGTGACTTTTAGGACACGCCTCGGTCTTAGTGGCGTTGTGATACACCTAGTTCACGTAGAAGCGGTGCTGAGAGAACGCGCTCGAGAAACAGTTTAGCGACAAGAAATCCATCTACATATTAAATATCGATCCCAAATTATTGGTCACTTTAGAATGTAAAGCG
Source organism: Silurus lanzhouensis (assembly GCA_039877035.1). Lineage (NCBI taxonomy): Eukaryota > Metazoa > Chordata > Actinopteri > Siluriformes > Siluridae > Silurus > Silurus lanzhouensis. The sequence continues at coordinate 5,432,973 of JBCEWE010000159.1, read as the reverse complement.
CATCTACTAACAATATATATAAATAAATCGTTTTTTACAGATGCAAATATGTTAAAAGCGATTTGAAATGTATTTTATTTATTTGTCTTCTTTTTGGTCAGGAGGTAATCGGGAGCTCAGTGAAGCAGGCTGTGTGTCTGCGGCTGTACTCGGTGCCTGAGAGGTAACACACTCTCTAACACAATAACACTATTACACTTATTAAAGCTGTTTCTCAGATAAGAGATGCGATGTGTATGCTTTTTTTCTGTTTTCCTACAGTTCTGAGAACACCTCGCGGCTGTTTGAGCTTCCGTCACTGTGAGTGTACGCCTGTAACACCGTCACTGCCTCATTTCGGACATTCCGGTGTAATGAGGTTTTACAAGAGCAGGCCATTTTAAAATGACAAACTGGTTTTACTCTGGGTATTTACCAGGGGTATCTACCACCATCAACCCTGATGTCTAGGTAGCAGCAGCACAGGTTTCCTGGTGTGGTACAAACCCTAAGTAATGCCCATGTTCTTGTAGAGTGGCATGTTATGGCACAGAATTGACGGGCCACTCTGTGTACCATTTTTTGTAATGTGCTGCAAGAACCTTTATTTATATATATATATATATATTGTAACTATGGTTTGTGTTAGTTATATGGATGTAATAGGGGAATGCTGGCTAGGGAATTGGTGGCATTGACCAAACAGAAAAGAAAATCAATATTTTTTTCAATTAATCAATAACTATTGTGACCATATAAAATCACTGAATATACCACCAGTATTGTAATTTAATTCACAGAATGTTTTATTTTTCTGATTAATGTATGTATGTTCTTATTATAGTTATTGTAATGAAATGTAATTATATGATTCATTTGGTTGCTCCTTGCCCCCCTCCCCTACAGATGGAATGATAAAAATGCTGGGATGCTCTATGTAATCTTCTGTATGCCAGAGATGTCCACTTCCAAAATCTGCATCCTGAGAAGAGCAACAGACCCAAACAGGTGTTTGTCCCATCTCTCCTAAAATAAACTCTCTCCTTAAACACATACACACTCTCACACACATTGTTTTTACTGAAGCACTCTGAGGGAAGTCTTCTTATTGGAGTAACTTTTTAAAATGTATTTTTTAATATAGATCGGTCCAAAATGGTTTGGTGGCTATAGATCTAAATACTTCTCCCCACACTGGGGTTGATGATGAAGTAGCAGGAACTGAACACTCGTAAGTTTTATAATATAAACCAAAATATAAACCTTCCATCTTTTTATTGTTTTTTTTGACACATTTTTGAAATCTCATTGTATTGCAGTGATTGCTCCTATACATGCCTTGATGCCCGTCTCTACGATGATGAGACCTTAACTGTGGTGTTGCAAGCCCAGGAAGAGAACGAGCACAAGCGCCGTCTTCTGGCCCAGCTCCCTCTCGGCCCTGCCCTCAGCTGTGAGACGGAGTTTAGTTGGGATCCTGATTTTAGGTAGCTCACTGGAATTATTGATATTTATACTTATTTATACTTTTAAGAAATAAAAATACTAGTGACAGCAGCTGATGATTTTTCTGTTATGATGCACCAAAATATTTGTTCATGAGGTTACACTTTTGGAATCTGTAAGTAACAATATCCAGCCAGAAACTCACTGTCTTTAAGTGTGTGTTTGTAAAACACAGCATCTGGTCTTTTTCAGATACTGTTCACGTTGTTTCTCTTTCTCTGTGTGCTGTTATTCTTATGCTTGCTGCAATTAGACTGATCCACACCAGAGAACCGATCGTCCTGCAAGTTGTTCGCGGTGGCATATCTGTAACGTGTGCTCTCAAATCCCCAAATCCCTAAAAATGATATCCTGCTGTTTTAGGAGGCAGGGTTTGAAACAGAGGTCACACAAATTTTTTTTCTGTGAGGGCCACATCATTTTTCCTTTTTATAATGATTGGTTGGTGGGTGAAAACAAATAATTAGGCTACGTTAATAACTAGAGGTTGACCAATAGCTAGGTTGGATTGCACTTGCCAATAAACGATTAAAATAGATACTGGATAAAAAAAAAAAAACACAGCCGACTTCATGTAAAATAGTACTGAATTTTATTACAAAAAAAACGTACTAAATCATGGAAATGTGAAAATGTGTGTGGTATATATATATATATATATATATATTATATATATATATATATATATATATATATATATATATATATATATATATATATGAAAAAAATATGTATATATTAATTAATAAATATATTCATATAATAAATATAAACTATTACTCTCCGTGCAGCGTGTAGTCACGCGTGTCAAAAACAAACGTCACACGGCGTCAGTGATTCGCCTCTAGAGGCCGCTCTTGTAATGACCGCTAACGGAAACCGGAAAATTCCAGCAATCAACAATCTGTGCCTCGGCCTCTAACACCTAGGGGAAATTTTAGTTTGAAAGCCAACCTTTATCAAATACAGATATGATATGAGTAAAACCTATTTAAAATTTGAAATATGTCTCTGGCATTGTACTGAGGGCCATTTCAAATGTAGGAGCCCTAATTTAAAACATACTAGGTGTGGGTGATTGACATCATCCTGTACTTGAGTAAAATGAGAAGTACTTCCTTTATATTTATGACTCTTAGAACGTAAGCTACTACGCATTAATAATGCAGTGAAGTAAAAGTTTCTCGAAAATGAATATACTTTAAAATAGTAAAGTGGTAGTCATACTAGTGATAGTCACCTTTTGAAAGAAAAAAGACTTTTATGTGTCACATGTTCATTACAACACAGTAGAAATATTTCTTTGCATATCTCGGCGATGTTAGGAAGCTGGGGTCAGAGCACAGGATAAAGGGCCTTGCTGATGAGCCCCAAGAGTGGCAGCTTGGTGAACCACCAGCCTTCCAATCAGTAACCCAGAGCCTTAACCATTGAGCAACCACCTCCTATTCTTATATGTTCGCACCAATGCTTCATTGTACATCAAGCTCACAGTAGCTCTGTATAATTTTGGAGCAGGTTGGACCAGCAAAGCGATGATATCCCAGTACGAGGCCTGACATGGGGAACCATGAGACGAGATCTGGAGAACATGAAAGCCCAGTTTGTGGCTGTAAATGGCATCCGCAAAGTGTCCTGTGTGGTAAGTAATTCTGTACATACTTTCAGATTAGTCTTTTTTTTTTTTTTTTTTTTTTTATAAAGATCTTAATAAATTTACATTTACGCTATTTCGCAGACACTCTTATCCGAAGCGACACACAAAAGTGCTTCAAAGTCTCTATCAATAAATAAATACTGGATCAGTAGGTTCCAGATACCATTCAGTATCCAGATACTCGGATACATCAGCCGAAAAAACTCGGTTGGGAGGAATTATTGCACTTTTAAAAACATAAAACAAACAGGGGAAAAAAGTTGAAGTATTTGAGATTGAGTTAGGTCTTCAGTCGTGATTTGAAGATATGCAGTGACTCATCTGTTTGGACATCTAGAGAAAGTTCATGCCACCACCTCGGTGCCTGAACAGAAAAGCGTCTTGATGTATACCTACCTCTTACACTGAGAGATGGTGGGACCATTCAATCAGTGCTAGAAGATCTGAGGTTGATCGATCTTAGGTAGTAGTAGTTACAGAACTAGTTATATTAATGTCATTTTAGACATGATTCCTGTCCTGCAGCTTGTTGCTGCTGTTTTATTTGAACTAACCCTACACGTTTTCGCGTCTGCCAATCCAGCTGAGCTCGAACCTGCGCCACGTCCGAGTATTTGAGATGGACGTGGAGGATGAAGAGGATGAAGAGCGGGCAGACGAGTCACAAGATATCAGCTGTGACCAGGATGGACTGGTGGAAACCTCGACCAATCAGGGAGAAGATGGAGATGGAGAAGTGGCAGCATGTGAGGAGATGAGGGACGGGTCAGGAAACCTCTTGGAACAAACTTCGGGGTCAGATACATGATGAGCTGAGGTCATTATATCTCTAACAAACCAATATGTGACTCTATAATGATTGTTCAAGGTGAAATCAAATGTTTCATGTATATTTGTAATCCGTGTACTCACTGTAATGCTGCATTCACTTCTCAGAATAAACTGTTTTTTGAACATATTGTGCTCTGTTTTGCTATAATGTCTGTTCTGATTTATATTGTGTGGTTGATGGACATTTAGTCCGCATATCCTGAAATAAAATATAAGCTATTGCTATGAGAATCTGTGTTAAAGGACAGGCAGAAGGTGTCTTGGCAGTGGAGGGCCGTTAGGGTTAGTAAACAAAATTAGCCACTTCGTTACCTTTTTGGTAATGAATATGTATTAATATGTAATATGTCGGTTCTCTTTATTTCATTGCTAATGTGGTTTTATTTAAGTGTCTACAGAAGTGTGTGTGTGTGTGTATAAGTTTGCACGGCGTCGTAAGAAAAAGGAAAGCGGGAGAAAGCGCGTTCACGTGAGCCGTCACTCCCTAAACGTGCTCGTCTCCGCTTTCCGTGCGTGATGACGCAAGACGTCAGGTTTTTTCCACTTTCAATGATTGGTAAGTGCGGGACGGTAAAGATGGCGGCCGAGCCGCTGGTGTGTGCGAGTTGTCAGGAGAGATGACGGTGATCAGCCCGGGAGCGGATTGTACCGCTGCGGCATTGTCGGTGTAGAGGATTTAAACCGTTCAACGTCTTGTTGACTTGCTAAGGAACAACAACAAAAAAACATTTCTGGTCCCCCTTCGGGTGTAGCAGCGCTCCTTCAGCCCAAATGGAGGACATCAACTCGAACATCAACGCGGACTTGGAGGTGCGGAAGCTCCAGGACTTGGTCAAGAAGCTCGAGCAGCAAAACGAGCAGCTGCGGAGCCGCTCTGCTCTGTTGTCGTCCTCTGGGGGCCTGGTGGGCAACGCCAGGCCGCTGAGCGCCGGCTTCGACTCGCCGCTGTCGGCCGGAGCGGTGGCCGCCAGTCTGGCGGGGTTCACCGGGGCGGGGTTCGGCGGCGTGCGGTGCTTCGGCGGCGGCGCGCCACTGGAGAACTCGCGCTGTGCGAGCCCCAGGCGCTCGTACCACGGCGGCTACGGCTCGGCGTACGACAGCGACGGCTCCACGGCCAGCACGAACTCCTTCACCGCCGCCGTGAGCACCCCGTACTACCGCCGTCACGAGTCTCTGGATCGCGGCGACGACCGAGAGTCATCGGTCTTGGACGAGGTGGAGATTCTGGATCTGGAGGACATGGACTGTCTGAACGAGGACGAAGACAGCTGGTGAGTACAACAGCGGGGTCCATTTTTTTATTACTATTATTATTATAGGAATGTGTTTGTGTGTGTATAATCACACCCTTGAATTGTTTGGGAGTTTGCCACAGCAGCTGTTTCCAGGCATCCAGCGCAGGAACACTCCACTCCTGGGCCGGCGTGTCAAACAGCTGACGTCATTAGTGATCACTTGGTGCACTAGATCATCCAGATCACCAGCCCCTTCTTTATTGTCCTCTGGATGTTTGTGTTTGACTAATGTTCCCTTTTTAGAAGGGGACCCAAACATGCTGCAGTGAGCAACAGATTGCCCTGAACAGACTGGGAGTGATTTGGTCTGGGAATGGTCAGGTCTTGGAGAGATATGGTCTGAGAGTGATCCAGTCTGAAAGTGTTCAGGTCTGGGCTCCAGGGATCACCCGGAGACCTTAAATCTGTACTTTAAATCTTTACTCATCATCATCATCATCATCACCCTATACTGATTCTTATTGAGAGTTCCATATGAACATTATATATATTTTTAAAAAACTCTATGGCTGAAAAAAGCTAAAATATTATTGGACATATTTAAATAATGTGTCTGTCTGAATATGTCTTGAATTCATTTTACTTAACCCTACAGTCTTTGCATTACACCTTAGCATTTTTTAGCAATGAAAATCGTACTTTTTTCCGTTTCGATTTATCCAAATCTGCTTAAATATTTCCCTTCAAGTGTTTGAGTTGAGAGAAGGACAGTAACAGTAATCTAGTTAACTAAAAAGTGACCATGAGTGTTGCGTTTGCCCATTTTTCCTTCTTTCCAACACTTCAACATCGGGAACTGTGCACTTTCTTCCTCATATTTCCCCCATTCTGACAAGTGCCACTGTAACATTCACCTCATTCCTGTCAGTGGATTTAATGTTGTAGGACTGGTGTGTGTGTGTGTGTGTGTGTGTGTGTGTGTGTGTGTGGTGTGTGTGTGGGGTGTGTATGCTGTCTAACCATCCAGTCATTAACAGTGGGTGACTCTGGATTTCATTACATTTTTGTAATTATGTATAAGGAGCTACTTCCTGTCTTTGCTATTGCACATTATAAATGGGATTTTCTTCCATTACAGTTAAAGATGATCAGATTTTCTGGTTTAGACAAGCCATTCTCTTCCGAATCACGTTTTCCTCCATTGCCATGAGGAGCAGAGGGGTGGCAACCCGTGATGCTGTAAATTGGATTAGATTAGAATAGATTAGATTAGATTAGAATAGACTCTCTAATGTTCAGCAGTTCGTTTCAGCTTGTATACAGCTCTTAGACAGGCTATAGGTTGTAGGCCAAAGACTGTGGTTTTTGTCCACTGTAGAATTTAGAAAACTATTATTAGCCAGTCAGAGAGCGTCATGTGACCATCCTGTCCCAAACAACACTGCTGACAAACACAGGTGTCGGATCAGGAAGGCACAGTTGTTGTCCTTCGGTGCCATTCGACCTGACCTTTCACTCTGTTAATATACTGCAGATCAGCTTATAAAAGCTAAACTGCATGAGATATGTTTCGATATGTGACTTACTGGTGTGTTTGAACTCCGTAACTTTCCACCGCCTGTATTTTAAGGCTTTACACAAAATCTGTTCAGATTTTCCACTCGGACAGGAACCGGTCTAGAGCTTGTGTGTGTGGATTTTTGGGCAGAAGTGCAACAGAATCTCAGGGGATGATGTGGGAAAACCCTGCAGCAGCTGTGGTCAGAATTTTTTTTTGTTTTGTTTTGTCGCTATGTGAAATGTGAAAAGTTGCTGACTGCGGAGAGGTTTGCGATCTCATCAGGCAGGCAGTCAGTAAGATTAAATAAAGGAAATTCTTTTGGTAGTAAGGGACATTGAGTAATAACTAATATTGATTAAACTTATTGTTTTCTCTAAAAACTCTATCAACTCTTCCTACTTTCTCTGTAAATAGAATGAAGTACAAATGTAATATCAGTACTAACAAAGAAGTCTCAACATACTATATGAACATTTTCAGCTTCAAAATATCCATTTCCTTTCCATTTCTCGTTATCCTGATATTTACACATTGACTCCAATGATCTTTAATATTATTAGCGCTTAATAGTGTCTGAGTGTAGAAGATTGAATGGAGGCTACACTAAAAGAAAGGATCACCATAACTTGCACATCTTACCTTCATACCTTGATACAGACATTCAAACTGGATAAAAAAAACCCTGACTACGCATATTTATTTATCAATCGGCACAGTTAGCCGAACACCTTGTTTCCAGCAGAAGACGAATTGCTTTTGGACCACCTTATAGCACTTGGAGATATGAGAAATGATGTCATTTTGAGTTCCAGCTTGCGAGGTAAATCGAATGCAGCGTGAGCGCCAGTTTCAGTTACTGAGTCATGCTGTAATCCTGCATTACCATCACAGAGGTTTAACAGGCAGACAGTGGTGTTACTGATGCCAGAAATGCTGCTGTAATCAAAATAGGTTTGCCTGACCTTCGGAGTTAAGAAGATTCTTGTGTAATTTATTCATGAAGCCTAAGCAGTGCTCAAGTTTACTTTTTATTTGGCTAAATGTCTTCTAATAAGGTTCCCCAGACCTCTTCCTAAAGATTGTAAGGTGTTGACAGGGGATACTGTAGCTAGACAGCATCGGATGGTGGTCTGTAGGATGGCTATGGAGGTAAAGAAGAGTGAGGACTAAAAAAAGAATAAGGTCTGCCATTTGAACTCTGAGAAGCAGTTATGTAATTCGCCGATTCCTGAGGCTGGTAATTCTAATATACTGCAGCAGAGGTAGCTCTTCATGATAGTAATGATGGACTCTCCTTTCTCTTTACTACACTGTGTTTTTTTGACACAATATGGATTTGTACAGTAGATGTAGTAGCGCTAATCGGGCTATAGACCATGTACTCACCCTTTCCTCGGCATAAGACAACTGATAATCTAAAGCACTTTACGAAGGCAAGAAATGTCACAAATGAAGTTTTGACAAGGCACACCAGTGAATTTAAAACCATTCCAGTTGCCTACCTCGTGATTCCGATAAGAGAATGTGTTTCCTTTCATCGTTTGGACGTCTTCAGTATTAATGTAGAAATACAAATAAATAAAAAGTTTGACTGGTACTGTATATGTATATATCCTTAGTGTACTTGATAAACAGCTTCTGCACATTTTACACTGTCTATAGCTTTTATTTTTATTTGTTGTGTGTGTGTGTGTGTATATGTATGCATTTTGTTGCTGCTATGCAATGACAATGAAGTTCTGTCTACCTATCAATCAATCTGTCTTTCACTCTCAAGTTCTATTTCAGTTTACTTTATTCGTATGATTGTTTGCATGTAATATTGCCAAAGCTTCAACAGACTGGAATTGAAAATAATGAATGATGCGCCTTATACTAGTCAGAGCGCTTGACATTAGTGACCGCTATCACTTTCTCAAAAGTCGCCTGTTTTAGAGTTTTAAACGTGCATTCCAGGTGCTACATCATTATTTAGCCACACAGTCATGTCTGTGACGTCGTATCGTATGTCCTGAAGATGTAGACAGCGTTCAAAACAGAGTTTCTCAACTTGGTCGGTGCCATTGCATGTATTTCAGTTCACTACATTAAAATAGTGGTAATTCTTATAAACGTATCATCTGCGGCAGATTTATAATTCAGATCAGTACGTTATTTAGTGGTTGATGGTTTATTGTTGAGTAACTTTCCAAACTTGGATCTGTGGTTTCTGTTATTCACTTTAAAAGAAATCATTAATGTTATTATTACAGACCGTAAATCATACTTCATGTAAGCCATTACTTAAGGGCGTGTGTGTGTGTGTGTGTGTGTGTGTGTGTGTGTGTGTGTGTGTGTGTGTGTGTGTGTGTGTGTGTGTGTGTGTGTGTTTTGCTTTGCAAGGTTATATGAGGCGAAGCTGAACAGTCCCCTTCAGAAAGCCCTCAGTCCCATCGTGTGGTGTAGACAAGCCCTGGACAATCCTAGCCCTGACATGGAGTCAGCCAAACGCTCCCTTCTGCACAGACTCGACCTCACCATGACAGGTAACACAAACACACACACAGACATTTACACACACTCGTCTGTCATGGTTTTGTCTATTCTCTTTTTTTCTTTTCTTTTTTATCGACCAAGATCTTGTGTATTTCATTTTGTCCTCTTTTTTTTTTTCCCACACTTCACTGCTAAAGAGGTTCGTCTTCCTTTTTTCCTCCTCCTCCACTTTGGCTCTTTTGTCTGCTCTCCTCCCATCTCCTTCTCAGTGAGTGTGTTTTCAGCATGTGGGCTGACAGCTTACTCTACCCTGTTCTCTGTTTTAAAAACCCACATATCTGTCTCTGTGTGTGTGTGTGTGTGTGTGTGTGTGTGTGTGTGTGTGTGTGTGTGTGTGTGTGTGTGTGTGTGTGTGTACAGGCTCTTGTGTTTATTATAGGGAAAGCTCTAGGAGAACTCAGATCATTGGGAGAGGTGTCCATGCGATTTTTACTTGGTTATGCTCATATGAAACCTGATTTGAGCAACACTGTGGAAAACTATTTTAGTCTCCAAACCCTTCAGCGTGATCCAGGAAACCACTAGGACCGTCCACCATGAGCTCACTAATTATTTCATATGACGTAAAATTTTGCCAAATGCTTTCAGGTTTACAAGTGAGGTAAAATCCACTTTCAACATCAACCTGAGCATATAGATGACATGCTCATTAGTAGGGATGGGTACCGCGAACGAGTGTCTTTTTTTTTTTTTTTTTTTTTTTTTTTTTTGGGACCAGTACGTAATTGGGTCAATACCGGATTACAGATAGGGTCAAAAGATATTGTTATCGATGCCTTTGTTGTTTTATCTACGTATACAGTGGCCAACATTTGGCGTGCACAATATCCAAGCTAGGACGACACTAGTGTGCAATATAAGCAATAGGGTAGTAGTAAACAAAGGAAGCAACACTAGTAATATAATAAAACATTTACGAACAAAACGCCATCCACCTCAAGCAATGCGCTGTATTTACTATGTCTCTATCACCAACCACAACTCCCCTGCCTCAGCCTCGAGCAAAGGCAACTTTCATTAGAAAATTAGAAAGTTTTTAGTTAGTACTACTAGTCTTTGGGTTGTAAATCTTAAATGTGTGTAACTCCACAGGAAACGCCGTGTTAGAAAGGGTTTCACGTCAATGAGACCGAGAAACAGTCCTCTTCTTCCCGTGTCATCTCAGGGAGCTTTTTCTTGCCACAATCGCCACTGGCTCGCTCATTAGGGATTAACTTCCAATCACAAGGAATTAATTTACAGACACTTAACTTATAGATTTATACAACTTTATAACTGCTTTATGTCTGTAAAGCTGCTTTGAGACAGTGTCTGTTGTTAAATGTGCTACACAAATAATAATGATTTGAATTGAGTAGCGGTGTCTTCTTGCAGTACTGGTATTTTACCACAATATATTGTGTTATTCACCCTTTGCATCATCTTCACTGACTTTGGTACCTTTCTAGGAATATATAGATTAGAGCTGCTTCAGAAGTTTTAAAACTGGTCCAGACGTCCGTTTGTGTTTTTATATTTTATTTTTGTTTTTAAGAAATGTTCTCGTCTCCTTTACTGTTAGTATAATTTATCATTTAACTGTAATTCACTGGGTTTTAATGAAGTAAAAAACAAACAAACATTTTTTATCAAAATTAAAACAATATGCAATAAATAATAATAAATGATTGATAAATAACAATGCATTTCATGGACTGGACTTGTAAAGCATCTTTAATTGTCATTGCATTTCTTATGTAGTTCATAGGATGATGTTTGTTTTTTTACATATAATTGAAGAAGCAGGAAAGCAAATTCGTATTAAGGTTTACTGAACTTGATTAATGTGCAAGATGGCTGGTGTGTTTGTGTTTGTTACTCAGTCCATGGTAACCAGTCTCTTGGCTTTACACTCCTGCCTGTAATATACACAAGAGCAGGGGATAGCGATATAATTAAATAAAGTTTCAGAGATGGAGCAAAAAGAGACAAAGAGGAATTTTAAATATGAACTTAATTTAAACTTTATACATATATAATTCATGATCATTTCATTTTATTTTCATTATCATAATTTAGTCAGTCTTTATTTGTGAAGTAGCTGTTGTGCTGGAGAAGAACTTCACCACTAGCTGGTTTGAGGCTCACAATATTTATTTCCTTCTTTTTTTTTTTCTGTAGCTATGATGCGAGGATTGGTATGATCAGATGATTTAGGATAATCAGATGATCATCTGGTGCTGGCTTTCATTTATGCAAATGCTGAATAGGCTTCAACACCATGCGACGTGTAGCACTCACTAATTACTAGAGGTCGACCGATCGTGGATTTTACCTATAGCTAATTTGGTTTGTACTTGCCGATGACAGATTAATCATACAATAGATGTTTTTAATTGGATACTAGATAAAAAAAAAAAAAAATAAAAAAAAAAAAAACATAACACTCCATGTAAAATAGTACTGAAATTTATATAAGAAAAACAGTACTTATTCATGAAAATGTGCTAAATGAAATAAATGTATATATATATTTTGAGGAAAACAAAAGATGCATTTAAACTGAAACAAAAAATAACACTCGGAATAAAGTTACGTCCATAATGAGTAAAAGACACTTCAAATAAACAGCATGTGGTATCAGTGATTTACCTCAAGAGGCCGCTCTCGTATTGTATAACGCAACCCGGAAAAACTATCGGTATGGATATTTGCGAATGGCTCTATCAGTGCCGATTAATCAGTAAAACCGATATCGACCTCTAGTCGATAGTCGCTTTAGGGCACTTGTACAACCCTAAGAATCAGATTGGTTCAGATTTAAGGCTACACGAACAGAGACAACTAAGGTCACTGGTTTGATTCAATTTGAATATGTCTCTAACATTTTTACACCTGATACACACACACACACACTACTTTCATTACTTGTATAAATCTAATCAAATATATTCTAAAACAAAAGCCAGGTCCAGGCTTTTGCAACAAAAAAAAAAAGGACCAGCAAATAAATTCACCTGATGTGTTTTGTCTAAGCAAAGGGAAGTTCAGGAATAAAAAGCTCCAGGGTTAGTAATGTAAATCACGAGTCTGGTAGTTGAATAGACTTTCGGTGTTAAGGATGACGAAGGGTTCTCTTTTGAGTGAGTTTTCTCTCCATGGTTTTTTCCATCTCGTGGAGTTCTCTCCTTGCCGCTGTCGCCACTGGCTCACTCATCAGGGATAAACTTATATGGAACAAATACTTTCCCTATTTTACTCTTTCCTTTCTCTTCCTCTATTTCCAGGCATGACTCTCACAATGCCAGCTTTTCTCTGTATATATCTCTTGCTCTGTCTGTCTCTTTCACTCTTTTATTTCTCTCTTTTTCTCACACCTATTTCTCATTATTTTTCTTTCTTTCTCATACTCTCTCTCTGTTTTTGTCTCTCCCCTTCTCTCCTTTGTCATTCATTCTTCTCTCTCACTTTTGCTTTTGCTCTGTCTGTCACTTGTACTCATTCATTCTCTCCTTCCCAATCTCTTTTAAGCACGTTATTTCTCTCTTTCTCTCACTCGGTCCTGTCTTTCACTCATCTTTCTCTCTCTCTCATCTCTTTCTCTATTTTATGCACAAATTTCTCTCTCTGCCTAGGATTGAACCCCATCGTCGGCAGCACATGTAAGCACCATATCGGGTTAAAGAACGTCTCGTAAACAGTTCATCGATTCTTTCAATCGGAATTGCAAAAAAGGTGTACATGTAAACGTGGCTATCGAGACGGACAGATAGAAAGGCTAAGCTCCTTATCCACTAATAGACTCCGAGTTGTATTAGTGTAGGGTTTGTACATGCCAAGATTCAAGTTCATTGTGTTGCTGATTCAGGTCAAAATACTACCATGTTGTAACCTGCGCCTCGGTCCCTCACATGCAGACAGACAGATAGTGAACATCTGTGAAAAGAGGCCTTTCTCTTTACTGTACTGCTCTGGAAAAGCCATCATTTTAACCCACTTTCAGATGGAAAAACAGTCTTATGTTTGTAGGAAGGTATTTGGATCTGTATGTTTTTATGTGGAAAAGTGTTGGTAAAAAATTATACTGTGTGGAGGTTTTTCTGCATATAACCATCATATTTTTCCCCCCCTAACAAAATCCCCCATTCCTAATTATTACTGTGACATTGGCAATCCTTAATTTCACATGTTGAAATATTCAAATATATTCAAGCCGATTTCATTAAATGTCTTGTGGCAATAGGAACATCATAGCCTTTAATAAAGCATAGCACTTTGGATACTTAAGAACATTTAATGGGAAATATTTGTGTACTTTGAATCAAGTGAAAGTTTAAAGCCAGCACTTTTACTGAAGGCATATTACCGATTGTGTCTCTACTTTTACTCAGTACATGGTTTGTGAACTTCGTCCACCACATTAAAACATTAAACTTTGTTTGATTGTGTATTAGTGATTTTTTTTCCCCCTCCTAAGCTGACTTTTAGTGTCCACCGTCCCTAAATAATGCAGTAGAAGGGAAACAGTAGAGATGTCAAGCAGTAAAAAAGGAAGGGGGAGATGTAAAAGCATGGAAATAGAGTCTAATGGCCTCTTAAATGTCCAGCTGAGAAAGTAGGATCTGCTAGGTGATTATTCCATCTGGGATAGGAGTCTGAGCTCCAGCAAGTCTTTGGGAGTTGGGAGTCTGGGGACTTTCAGGAAGAGTTCAGCTCCATTACTGGGTTGTTAATGACTGAGGCTTTTCATAATGTTTTGTAGTAAATGGCTACATTGTGTGTGTGTTTGAGGTACATTGTGCACATATGGAGTGAATAGTGTCTATTGTTAAACCACTGGACACACTAATAAAGGCTTTCTGTATTGGCCTTGCCTCTGTCATATGCTTAAATAGACTTTAAGTGCATCGTCATGCTCACTTGTTCTGCAGCAGGGAGAGGCGGCCGCCATCTTAGCAAACCCTCGCGTTTCCCTGGAACCGCTCCCTCCGCATCATCTCTTCTATCTTTCCTTTTCTCCACAGCGAATAAGAGGCGGAGTCTGTACAACAACACCTACAGCCCTCAGGTGGCCTACGGAAGCTCGTGCAGTCCAAACGCAGCAAACAGCCCCTACAGTAGCGGCTTCAACTCCCCTTCCTCCACTCCCTGCAGAGTGCCTATCGTCAAGCAACTCGTACTGCCGAGTAGCACAGGTGCCCTTTAACGGCCTTCTCAGCACAACTATCGCTTTCTAAGCGGTGAAATGGGGGTCAGTTGATTTTTATATTATTTGTTCACAGGTCATCAGCGTGGCTCTGTGGACAGAAACGCCACTGCGGTCAGCCCTCAGTCATCAGTGGACAGCGAGCTGAGCACTTCCGAGATGGACGAGGACTCCGTCGGATCTTCAACCACCTACAAGCTCAATGATGTCACCGATGTGCAGATTCTCGCCCGCATGCAGGAGGAGAGTGAGTGACTGTGTGTGTGTGTGAGAGATGAATGGATGGATAAATGGATAAATGGATGGATGGAGATCGATCGAAGTAGTAGCAATTGTGCCGGTGACTATACAAATATATGTACAACATGTAATATATAAGTGGATAAATATAAAGGTTCTGGGCAGTATAAAAATGTGGCTTTTGAGTACAGCAAGAATAAGTATAAACATATACTGTATATGAACATAATATTGACAGGCATAATATTGAGTGGTGACATGAAAAACACCGATTATCTCTTTATCATAGGACCCGTTAGTGGGTGGATATATATATATATTAGTTGATGTTAGAAGCAGGAAAAATGGGCGAGCGTAAATATTTGAGCGAGTTTGACAAATTGTGACGTCCAGACGACTGGGTCAGAGCATCTCCAAAACTGCAGCACTTGTGGAATGTTCCTGGACTGCAGTGGTCAGTGTTTATCAGAAGTGGTCCATGAAAGGAACAGTGGTGAACCAGCCACAGGGTCATTGATGCACGTTGGGAGCAAAGTCGCCCCCATGTGGTCCGGTCCAACAGACGAGCTCCTCAAACTGCTGAAGAATTAAATGCTGTTAATGCTTTTAATGGGGGACCAAAACAATTTTAGGCAGGTGGTCATAATGTTATGCCTGATCAGTGGTGATTAAGTTATGTCTTGTCAGTGTATATTAGTGCAGGATGTGTGTAAGGCACGATATGTGTAGAGAAAATGGGATATAAAAATGTGCAATATGTACAATGTAGCTTTGTAACGTGACCCAGCGTGAAGCAGAGGAGCTTGGTTTTATATTTATTTTAATATTGGGGTTTATATTTTGTGCATGCGTTACTCATGCTCTCATCCTTTCTCGAGGATTTCAGAGACTCTTACTAGACTTTCCAGGTCAAACTGTTAAATGTTTAGGGATGAACACACAAACGAGCTCCGTCTCCATTTTTTAAATCTCTCTGCTATGGGCCATGTCTCAGTTCGAAGATATATTTGAAATGCGGCCCTGGAGAACGTTGCAGGATCATGTCTGATCTGTCTCAACACGGCAGACAGCGCAAAGCATTTTTCTGTGAAGTAGACAAGCTTGGATATTTTTATTAGTAGACTGGACTAGTCAAGAAATGTCTTGGCATTCAAATGTCCTGCTTCAGGAGAACACTAGGATGCAATCAGCATTTCTGTGTGAAATGTTTAAAGCTGCTCGTTAATACCTCATCTTTAATAACCATGTAACTCTGCCTGTTTAGTTTTTTTTATGTATTTATTGCACTTAAAGTAGTCCTGTTTAACTAGCAATAAGCCAATCCCCCCCCCCCCCCCAACCGCCTTTTTCAACAAAAAATGTATGACAGAACCTCGAGCAACCAAACCAAGCTTTAACCTGATACAGAACACAAATTAATACAGTTCCTGCATGTCAAGCAAGTAGCACCCTGACACATTAACGTTCAAATTTCCATCTTGAAATGCATTTTTCATTCTCATAGTAAACTCACGTGATTCATTGCCCAGGAAGAAACTTGGAGAGGAATCAGACTCATCAAAACATCCATACATTATAGTTCCATCATTGTTGAGGTTATCAGCTGTTCAATAAAGGAGACAATGTAGCAGATGTTGTTGCAGTTGTTACTTAAAGTCCAAATTGGGAATGGTAAAATACACTGATTCGCATCAGTGCATCGGCATACAGTGAGGAAAATAAGTATTTGAACACCCTGCTATTTTGCAAGTTCTTCCACTTAGAAATCATGGAGGGGTCTGAAATTGCAATCGTAGGTGCATGTCCACTGTGAGAGACATAATCTAAAAAAAAAATCCAGAAATCACAATGTATGATTTTTTAACTATTTATTTGTATGATACAGCTGCAAATAAGTATTTGAACACCTGAGCAAGTCAATGTTAATATTTGGTACAGTAGCCTTTGTTTGCATTTACAGAGGTCAAACGTTTCCTGTAGTTTTTCACCAGGTTTGCACACACTGCAGGAGGAATTTTGGCCCACTCCTCCACACAGATCTTCTCTAGATCAGTCAGGTTTGTGGCCTGTTGCTGAGAAACACGGAGTTTGAGCTCCCTCCAAAGATTCTCTATTGGGTTTAGGTCTGGAGGCTGGCTAGGCCACGCCAGAACCTTGATATGCTTCTTACAGAGCCACTTCTTGGTTATCCTGGCTGTGTGCTTCAGGTCATTTTCATGTTGGAAGACCCAGCCTCAACCCATCTTCAATGCTCTAACTGAGGGAAGGAGGTTGTTCCCCAAAATCTCGCAATACATGGCCCCGGTCATCCTCTCCTTAATACAGTGCAGTCGCCCTGTCCCATGTGCAGAAAAACACCCCCAAAGCATGATGCTACCACCCCCATGCTTCACAGTAGGGATGGTGTTCTTGGGATGGTACTCATCATTCTTCTTCCTCGAAAAATGTTTAGTGGAATTATGACCCAAAAGTTCTATTTTGGTCTCCTCTGACCACATGACTTTCTCCCATGACTCCTCTGGATCATCTAAATGGTCATTGGCAAACTTAACACGTGCCTGGACATGTGCTGGTTTAAGCAGGGGAACCTTCCGTGCCATGCATGATTTCAAACCATGACGTCTTAGTGTATCACCAACAGTAACCTTGGAAACGGTGGTCCCAGCTCTTTTCAGGTCATTGACCAGCTCCTCCCGTGTAGTTCTGGGCTGATTTCTCACCTTCCTTAGGATCATTGAGACCCCACGAGGTGAGATCTTGCATGGAGCCCCAGTCTGAGGGAGATTGACAGTCATGTTTAGCTTCTTCTATTTTCTAATGATTGCTCCAACAGTGGACCTTTTTTCACCAAGCTGCTTGGCAATTTCCCGGTAGCCCTTTCCAGCCTTGTGGAGGTGTACAATTTTGTCTCTAGTGTCTTTGGACAGCTCTTTGGTCTTGGCCATGTTAGTAGTTGGATTCTTACTGATTGTATGGGGTGGACAGGTGTCTTTATGCAGCTAACGACCTCAAACAGGTGCATCTAATTTAGGATAATAAATGTAGTGGAGGTGGACATTTTAAAGGCAGACTAACAGGTCTTTGAGGGTCAGAATTCTAGCTGATAGACAGGTGTTCATATACTTATTTGCAGCTGTATCATACAAATAAATAGTTTAAAAATCATATATTGTGATTTCTGGATTTTTTTTTTAGATTATGTCTCTCACAGTGGACATGCACCTACGATGACAATTTCAGACCACTCATGATTTCTGAGTGGGAGAACTTGCAAATAGCAGGGTGTTCAAATACTTATTTTCCTCACTGTATTAACGATTACCTATTTATTTCTATATAATTGTTAGAAGATGCACTATTTTATTATTTAGAAAGTGACTATTTGTGAGCGATATTTGATATGTAGATCGATTTCTCCCGCTAAACTGTTTCTCGAGCACGTTCTCTTAGCACCGCTGCTGCTACGTGAATATGACGTATCAACATTACAGAGACCGAGGTGTGTCCTGAATACATAGAATACAGATTTACATGGCAGAGGTAGAGCTGTATCTTCCTGGAGACACAACAGGAAAAGAACGTCTGAAGGCACTTAAGTAAATGTGTGATTTGCTGTCTTTGTGAAACAAAGGAATAAACAAAATCGAATCAAAATCGTCTCGCTCTGCATCGTAAACTGTATTGTAATCGTATCGCAACACATCGGTAGCTGCTTCATATTTATCTTTAATGTATCGTATTGTTACGGCTATGCATAGACATGCACATCGAATCGGCCTTAGTTGTGGAGATGCACAATTCCATTCCATCTTTATGTAAAACTTTTCTCAGCTGTGGAGAGTGGTCTTCAGTTGAAGAGAAGTCCACCCTGAGGTAGGGAGTCAGGATGAATCAGTCAGATCCAGAAAGATGAAAGGGAACAGGATCACTAGTAAATCAGGAGCATGTTTGAGCTGGCAGAGTGAAAGAGAGAATAATGAGGGTGACAAATAGAGATTAAGAGAAACATTGTTGTTCAGAGCATTTTGTGTCTTGCCCTCTTTGATCAGTGTCCTGCGTGTATGTAACAGGCCTACGTCAGGACTACGCTGCCACGGCGTCGCGACGCAGCTCGGGCTCATCGTGCCAGTCCCTGAGACGTGGCACTCTCAGCGATCAGGAGCTGGACGCACAGAGTCTGGAGGACGACGAGGAGGCAGTCATGCCCATGGCCTACCACCACACACCCATCACGCGCTTCAGCCCCTCACCTCGCGCCTCGCCCCGTGTCTCGCCTCGCCACTCTCCACGCTCACGTTCACCTGCCCGTGCCTCACCCCAGCCAATCATGAGTCGCCTGCAGCAGCCCCGGCTCTCGCTGCAAGGCCACGCCCATGAAACCCACACAAACGCCATCAAGAACGAAGGTAAGCAGGGTTTTTCAGGGGGCATGTTTATGAAAAGCAACAGTTATAAACTATGATAGTGAAGTGAAGTACACTTATACTTCTGATTAGAGGTCAAACGATTACTTTGTTTTGCCTGTTAATCGGCACCGATTGTTGATTGTGGAAGTATCCGCAAAAATCCATACCAATAGTTTTTCCGGCTTCCGGTCAGCTGTCATTACGATAAACTAGAGTGGCCGCTATCGTAATGACAGCTGACCGGAAGCCGGAAAATCTATTGGTATGGATTTTTGCGGACTGATGCCATATTCTGTTTATTTATGAATATATTCATATTTCATTTTGCACATTTTCAGTACTGTTTTTATATATATATATATATATATATATATATATATATACAGTGCCCTCCACAATTATTGGCACCCCTGTTTAAGATGTGGTCGTGGACTTCAAAAAATTCTCCTTTTTTTTTTAAACAACATAGAACCCAAATGCAAAAAAAGAGAAAAATCCAACCTTTCATTTAAGTACATTACTTTGGTGGTAAAAAAATCACACATTTAGAAAAAAAAAAAACCTTGAAATCATGTGTGCCACAATTATTGGCACCCCTGATGTTAATACTTTGTACAACCTCCTTTTGCCAACAAGACAGCACTTAATCTCCTCCTATAACATTTCACAAGATTGGAGAACACAGAGAGAGGGATTTTTGACCATTCTTCTTTGCACAATCTTTCTAGATCATCCAGTGTCCTGGGTCCTCTCTTATGCACTCTTCTCTTTAGCTCGCCCCACAGGTTTTCGATTGGGTTGAGGTCTGGGGACTGAGATGGCCATGGGAGGACCTTGAGTTTGTGACTGCTGAACCACTTTTGTGTAGATTTTGCCACATGTTTTGGATCATTATCCTGCTGAAAGACCCAATGACGACCCATCTTCAGCTTTCTGGCAGAGGCCATCAGGTTTTTATTTAAAATATCCTGGTACTTCAAAGCGTTCATAATGCCATGCACCCTAACAAGGTTCCAGGGCCTTTGGAAGAGAAACAGGCCCACAGCATCACTGATCCTCCACCATACTTCACGGTGGGCATGAGGTGCTTTTCGGCATACTCATCTTTTGTTTTACGCCAGACCCATTAGAGTGTTTGTTGCCAAAAAGCTCAATCTTAGTCTCATCTGACCAAAGCACACGATCCCAGTTGAAGTCCCAGTACCGCTTAGCAAACTCCAGACGTTTACGTTTGGAGTGTTAGTGAGAAAAGGCTTTTTCCTTGCATGCCTCCCAAACAGCTTGTTGGCATGTAAGAGCGTCTGATGGTTGTTTTGGAGACTCTGTGACCCCAAGATGCCACTCTTTGATGCAATTCTGTGACGGTGAGCTTGGGAATTTTTTTACTTCTCTACCATCCTCCTCACTGTGCGTTGTGGCAAGATAAACTTGGGACCTCTTCCAGCCTTGTTTGTCACTGTTCCAGTTGTTTTAAACTTCTTAATGATTCCTCTGACTGTAGATACCGGCAAGTTAAGGCGAGTGGCTATTTTCTTGTAGCCATTGCCTGACTTATGAAGGTCGACACACATCTGCCTTACTTGAATGGTGTGTTCTCTTGTCTTTGCCATGTTGACAAATGGGTAAGAGAATTAGCCTCTGTGTCACGTCATATTTATACCCCAGGGAAACAGGAAATCATGAATTACTAATTAAAAGTCCCTAGATACCCTGACCAACCTTAGCAACTACAGAAAAATATATATAAAAAAAAAAAAAAAAATTTTTCAGAGGAATTGTTAGGGGTGCCAATAATTGTGGCACACATGATTTCAAGTTTTTTTTTTTTTTCTAAATGTATGATTTTTTTTACCACCAAAGTAATGTACTTAAATGAAAGGTTGGATTTTCCTCTTTTTTTGCATTTGGGTTCTATGTTGTTTTAAAAAAAAAAAGGAGAATTTTTAGAAGTCCACGACCACATCTTAAACAGGGGTGCCAATAATTGTGGAGGGCACTGTGTGTATATATGTATATATATATATATTTTTTTTTTTTTTTTATATATATATATATATATGCCATGCTTTCATGTTGTTGACGCCAAATTCTGACCCTACTATCCGAATGTCGCAGCAGAAATCGAAACTCATCAGACCAGGCAACGTTTTTCCAATCTTCTATTGTCCAATTTTGGTGATCCTGTGCAAATTGTAGCCTCAGTTTCCTGTTCTTAGATGTCAGGAGTGGCACCCGGTGTGGTCTTCTGCTGCTGTAGCCCATCCGCCTCAAGGTTCAACGTGTTGTGCGTTCAGAGATGCTCTTCTGCATACCTCGGTTGTAACGAGTGGTTATTTGAGTTACTGTTGCCTTTCTATCAGCTCGAACCAGTCTGGCCATTCTCCTCTGACCTCTGGCATCAACAAGGCATTTACGCTCACAGAACTGCAGCTCACTGGATATTTTCTCTTTTTCGGTCCATTCTCTGTAAACCCTAGAGATGGTTGTGCGTGAAAATCCCAGTAGATCAGCAGTTTCTGAAATACTCAGAAATACTTTCTTCCCCATTCTGACGCTCGGTTTGAACTGCAGCAGATCGTCTTGACCATGTCTAC
This sequence comes from Silurus lanzhouensis, assembly GCA_039877035.1. Lineage (NCBI taxonomy): Eukaryota > Metazoa > Chordata > Actinopteri > Siluriformes > Siluridae > Silurus > Silurus lanzhouensis. The sequence continues at coordinate 5,411,244 of JBCEWE010000159.1, read as the reverse complement.
ATGCCTAAATGCATTGAGTTGCTGCCATGTGATTGGCTGATTAGAAATTCAGTATTATTATGCATGGATCCAATCCATTATTATACGATCCAACTGAGCAATCGTAATGGGTAAAATTCATAATCGTCTCTCTCTTCTTCTGATGCCTCTAATCTGTGACTTTGTTTGTGTGTGTAGAAAAATTACGGCGCAGTCTTCCCAACCTGACGCGTTCCGGCTCTGGTCCTACTGTCGAACCTGTCAAAAACAGTCGCAGCTGTGAGTCCAACCTGCAGGTGCCAAATGGATCTCCTCGACACCAGAGCCAGTCAGCCAGTGAGAATATACTCCCCTCCCCAAACACACACTTTTTTTATTTTCTTTTTACAGCCTTATGCGTCTATATTTAGCATTTATATACCCACACAAAGTATACTAAATGTTTACCGCTCATCTTTGCAGTTACCCAAGTAGCCAATCACGTGCCAGCATTTGTTTTTGGGGTTTATTGTCACCACTCTGTGTAAACTCAGAGACAGATGTGTGTGAAACCTTCGGGAGATTTACATTTACGGTATTTTGCAGACTCCCTTATCCAGAGCGACTTACGTTTGATCTCATTCATACATCTGATCTGGTTAAGGGCCTTGCTCAGGGCCCCAGGAGTGGCTTCTGATCCAATTGCCTCAATCAATAAGCTACCACTTCCCAAGCAGATCAGCAGTTTCTGAAACTCTCAGCCCATCACTCAGTCAACATGCACAGTACGAGCAGTGACTCATGATTGCGAGATCACAATCGGTGCTTGTGATTGGCTGATTAGATCATTTCATAAACAAAAAGGCATTGAGGTGTTCAAGTGGGTGATTAGTTTACATTACATGTAAGGGCCAGATTTAATACACATTCATTTATTTTTATTACCACCATAATATAGTGGCTTTTATCCTTTATCTAGTCACTTTTATTGTAATATATTATTTTATTAATGCAGTAAAAAAAGTTTCTTTTGGCTGTTTGATAACTTCTGTAAATATATTTTCTTTTTTTTTCAGTACCCTTTTCTTTATTTTCTCTACTGTGACATTTCTTTCTTTTGTCTAACTTTCTGGGATTATTGATAATTTTGAAAAATGAAAAGATTTCTATAAAATCGAATGAATTTAAGAAAAGAACTAAAGCCATTGGGATGAAGATTAAGTGTCGAAGTTTGAGGTGATGAAAGAATTACTGATGCCACCTACTGGTGGACCTCATTATTTCCATCTCTCCCCTTTCTTTTATCTGCTGTTCTTTGGCATGTCATCCTTGCCTTCATCTCCCACCCTCCTTTTTGGCTGTGGTATCGATGCTTCCTTGCTAGGTGGTTGAAATGATTCCCCTTTCTGTGGCTCCCTCTAGTGGCCGGTGGCATCTTGGCTAGCTCACAGTTTCTCCTCTGACTCCAGTGGAAGCATGGCTCGCTCACTTTGCTTCCGAAACCCCACACTGGCTGCTGTCCGTTTCTTTAATATTTACTGATCCAGGATCAGTTTCTTAATGGTTGCTATGTTTACGCTGGCCTGAATCAGACCACGATTCTGATTCTGTCTCTCAGCAGTGCAGCACCAAAGGCTCTCCGGGCCGGCACGTGCCTCCCCGAAACCCAAAGAGCGGCTGCAGAGTCCCACGTCTCTAAGAGGTAAAATAATCTGAAAGCTGAATATTGCACTGACCACTCCTGGTCACTGGGTGATCTGGAAGCTGTCCGTTTCTATAGGATCCATCTCAGGGAGATGCTTATAAACTTAGGATGAAGTTATTACCCACATTCATAATTTCCACAGGAAAAGGGCTTCATTTTCTGTATCTGTGCTTGTTTGGAGCAATGACCATGTAGATAAGTGGATATTTCTGAGCCCCCTAGTGACCGCTTAGTGCAGGTTTCTCCCCCGCCCATGTTTCCAATGTCCCAGTGAGCAGAAAACAAATAAATTGTACTTTTTAAAATATAAGTTTATTATATTAATATATAAAATATGTGTTATGTATTACTTGCTTTGCCGTATAGACACTTGGTTAAGATGTTTGACTTCTGATCAGAAGGTTGTCAGTTCAAATCTCAGCACCACCAATTTGCCACTGCTGGGGCCTGAACCTCGACAGGTCTTTAGGAAAGCCATCACAGACCCTCAGGGGAGATTTGCATTTATGGCTAGAGCGACTTATAGCTGAGCAGTTGAGGGTCAAGGGCCTTGTTTAAGGGCCCTGCAGTGGCAAATTGGTGGTGCTGGGATTGTAGTTGAAACATCAAAATGAGTAACATACAGGAAAACCTGAAAAGATCTACTGAAGTGGTAGCTCAGTGGTTAAGGTATTGGACTTTGGATCAGAAGGTCATATACCTTAACCACTGAGCTACCACTTCAGTAGATCTTTTCAGGTTTCCCTGTATGTTACTCATTTTGATGTTTTAACTAGATATTTATAGCCTTTAACCACTCCCTCATTTTGTGTGCCATGAAGCCTCACACTTCCCTGTTTAGACGCGTACATTTTTTCAGTTGCCAAAGTTAGACGAGAATCGTGGAAAAATATTTTTATCCATACATTTTGATTAATACATTCATATTTGAATAAACAACAATGTCCCCTCACTAGCAAATGGTAGTTCAGTTTGGTTAATATATTTGGAGCTTTCGTTTATACATTTGAGACGTAACATCTTATACATCTTATGTGGAGATCATTCATTTTCAGCAAGAGCTGGTGTCCCCTGGTGGCATGAACGACTTGAGAAAAGTTAAACTTTTCACATATGAACATTTAAATATGGAGTGTTTCGGTGCAAAGGATACCAATGGGAGAGAATGTTGTGGACTGCAAATGATCCGTCTTGTGATTTGTTGGAACTCTATAGCTGTTCCCATCCACTGATAAAGGTTACTATGGCAACAGTAGTTTGAAGGCTACTTGCGGCACTAAGCTGCTCTTTACGTTACGTTACTTTACTCACAGTGTGAGGGCTATAGGAGAGAAGCGGAGGGCGTGTCTATGATCACGAGGGGAATGCCAGTGGTGTATTTGTTTTCTAAGCAGCAGCATTTCCTGTTCTGAAATTGGAGTTTCAGTGCTAGATTTTGTGACTCCAAATTATCACCAGGTCGATCTTGTTCATAGAGCTGCAGAGACGCTTCCCTAGATTCATCCTGCCGTTTGTGTGTAGAGGGATGTGTTCATCTGCTGAAGTTTCATCTGGGTTCTCATGAGTCTCATGCGCTAAAACAAAGAGCCATTTTTTTTTTTTTTGGCTTTATTTTCCCCCCGGGTGTCGCTTCGATTTTATAATTTTCCATACACCATCTCATACCTTACGTCACCTCACATTCTGTTAGTATAGGATTATATGTATGAAAAAGTGTGTGTAAATTTTGGAGTGCTCTCTGTAACGCAATTTGTAAAAGAAAGGCAAATAATAGACTTTCAAACAAGAATTCAACCAATGCTGTGTTCTCAACGCAATCTGCACTTTAAATAGGATTCTTTGATGGTGTATAGACTAGAGATCGGCCGATAGTTAGGTTGGATTGTACTCGCCAATAACCGATTAATCAACCGCCTTTTTTTTTTAAATGGATACTGGATTAAAACATACTAACAAGAGTCCATGTAAAATAGTACTGGACTGTATTTTTTTTAAAAAAGGAAAAAAAGCAGTACCAAAGCATGAAATTGTGCTAAAGAAACTATATAATATATTAATAAATATTGTGGAGAATAAGACCTGCATTTAGATTGAAACAATTAATCGGTCGACCTCTAGTAAAGACGCATTCAATGGGGATCTTCACCCATAATGTTTAGGTCACGGTAGACGAGGAAGTCAGTTTAAAGTGTTAGTGTGAAAGTAAACTAAGCACTTCTGCATTAAATGAACTACATCCAGGTGCACTTAGTGGGCCGCGGAAGGCAACGGCTTGTGAAGGAATGGTTGTGAATGTATTTGAACCCAAGAATCTCCTGTTTCTATCTTTAGTTCCTCTCTCGTGTTGCTTCGGAGAGGAAGCAGATTTTAGTGAGTATTCACTGAGGTGCCGGCTGTTTTTCATATATATTCTGTGATGTGTGTGTGTGTGTGTGTGTGTGTGTGTGTGTGTGTGTGTGTGTGTGTGTGTGTGTGTGGTCTGGGTGTGCTTTGTGATGAATGCTTATTTCCCATTTTGCCACTAGTAGAGGGAGGAGCAGCATGCTCCGCTCGTAGTAAGGCGAGTGAACTGATGAATGCTTGTGTCGTCTCATTGCAGTATTTATTTATTTTTTATTATTGTAACTGAACATCAGTTGATTTTGTGTGTTGGTGTTTTGTTTTTTCTCGGTATGTCTGTATGCACTGGTGGTCTGTGGAGTTTGTAATTTCACACACAACCTATTCTATCGTGTTGACGGTACAGTGGTTTGCGTGCGTGTGTGTGTGTGTGTGTGTGTGTGTGTGTGTGTGTGTGTGTGTGTGTGTGTGTGTGTGTGTGTGTGTGTGTGTGTGTGTGTGTGTGATTCAGTATTCATCTAGTGAAGTTTACACCTGATCCATCTTTTTGTTTTTTTCCTCCAGACATTGCTTGCTTTCTGTGTACAAACAATACATTTGATTTGTGTGTTTTATTCTCTTGTCACTTAAAGCCGGTTTTCTTGCACTTCTCTTCTCCTCAGTTCCCCCTAGCAGTAAGTTGCGCACGCCAGCAGCGCCGTCACCCCTCGCCCTGCGCCAGCCCATGAAAGTGGTGTCTAATCCTGGTTCTGTCACCACCACACCCACGCGCTCTCTGGCACCGACCCGGAGTGGTCTGCCACGCCCCAGCGGTCCTGCTGCTGGGGGTTTACCTGTTCCTCGCAGCAAACTGGCCCAGCCTGTGCGCAGGTACACACACACACACACACACACTTTTTTCCATATTTATTTTTGTTATTATTATTATATATATATATATATATGGAGGGCACTGTGTATGTATGTGTGTATATATATATATATACAGTGCCCTCCACAATTATTGGCACCCCTGTTTAAGATGCTCCTTTTTTTTAAAACAACATAGAACCCAAATGCAAAAAAAGAGAAAAATCCAACCTTTCATTTAAGTACATTACTTTGGTGGTAAAAAAATCACACATTTAGAAAAAAAAAAAAAACTTGAAATCATGTGTGCCACAATTATTGGCACCCCTAACAATTCCTCTGAAAAATTTAATTGTTTTTTTTTTTTAATATATTTTTCTGTAGTTGCTAAGGTTGGTTCAGGGTATCTAGGGACTTTTAATTAGTAATTCATGATTTCCTGTTTCCCTGGGGTATAAATATGACGTGACACAGAGGCCTAATTCTCTTACCCATTTGTCAACATGGCAAAGACAAGAGAACACACCATTCAAGTAAGGCAGATGTGTGTCGACCTTCATAAGTCAGGCAATGGCTACAAGAAAATAGCCACTCGCCTTAACTTGCCGGTATCTACAGTCAGAGGAATCATTAAGAAGTTTAAAACAACTGGAACAGTGACAAACAAGGCTGGAAGAGGTCCCAAGTTTATCTTGCCACAACGCACAGTGAGGAGGATGGTAAGAGAAGTAAAAAAATTTCCCAAGTTCACCGTCACAGAATTGCATCAAAGAGTGGCATCTTGGGGTCACAGAGTCTCCAAAACAACCATCAGACGCTCTCTACATGCCAACAAGCTGTTTGGGAGGCATGCAAGGAAAAAGCCTTTTCTCACTAACACTCACAAACGTAAACGTCTGGAGTTTGCTAAGCGGTACTGGGACTTCAACTGGGATCGTGTGCTTTGGTCAGATGAGACTAAGATTGAGCTTTTTGGCAACAAACACTCTAAGGGGTCTGGCGTAAAACAAAAGATGAGTATGCCGAAAAGCACCTCATGCCCACCGTGAAGTATGGTGGAGGATCTGTGATGCTGTGGGCCTGTTTCTCTTCCAAAGGCCCTGGGAACCTTGTTAGGGTGCATGGCATTATGAACGCTTTGAAGTACCAGGATATTTTAAATAAAAACCTGATGGCCTCTGCCAGAAAGCTGAAGATGGGTCGTCATTGGGTCTTTCAGCAGGATAATGATCCAAAACATGTGGCAAAATCTACACAAAAGTGGTTCAGCAGTCACAAACTCAAGGTCCTCCCATGGCCATCTCAGTCCCCAGACCTCAACCCAATCGAAAACCTGTGGGGCGAGCTAAAGAGAAGAGTGCATAAGAGAGGACCCAGGACACTGGATGATCTAGAAAGATTGTGCAAAGAAGAATGGTCAAAAATCCCTCTCTCTGTGTTCTCCAATCTTGTGAAATGTTATAGGAGGAGATTAAGTGCTGTCTTGTTGGCAAAAGGAGGTTGTACAAAGTATTAACATCAGGGGTGCCAATAATTGTGGCACACATGATTTCAAGTTTTTGTGTTTTAGTGTGATTTTTTTTTTACCACCAAAGTAATGTACTTAAATAAAAGGTTGGATTTTTCTCATTTTTTGCATTTGGGTTCTTCGTTGTTTTAAAAAAAAAAAAAGGAGAATTTTTAGAAGTCCACGACCACATCTTAAACAGGGGTGCCAATAATTGTGGAGGGCACTGTGTGTATGTATGTGTATATATATATATATATAATTTTTTTTATACTTTACACAATTACAGACCATTTATATTTTTCTATTTTTTTTTTTTTTATTTAAGTTTATAGTTTAACATATTTCTCAAAACCTAATACACCAGTAAAATTCTACACTTAACACGTCAGTACATAATAATCAATTTATTTAACTTTAAATTGTCACAAATTATTTGATAATTGTAGCTTAACATACCACTGAACTACTGCCACTTATACACTGTATGGACAAAAGTATTGGGACACCTTTTTTTGGGGTGGCGTCTGTTTATCTTCCGCTTATTTCAGCATATGTCAACATTCAATTGAAACACTTCATTGATTTGGTTTATTTATTCATATATGAATTGGTTCCATCCCTCATTCATTCATTCTCTTTCAACATGCAGAACTGTCAGGAATTTCTCTAGCATACTGTAAGTACATTGTTTTTGATGAGTTTCTCTCCTGTAGGTCTCTGCCGGTTCCACGCACGTACAGTGGTGTGAGGGATGAGAGTTGGAGAGAGGGCTGCTACTGAGGCGCTGCTACTACAGCACAGAGACAGACACTGTCCAACCCGGCACTTTACTGATCCACACAAACGAGCAAGAGTTTCCCCTCTTCCTCTTAATCCTCTTGATCCGCATACAATCAGCGCCGATTAGAAACTCTCACATCAGTGACGATGCTCATATCACGGCTGGCTGGACATCAGTGAACGCCAAAGAACCCGACCGAGACGGACACAGAGCTGCGCTCACAATCCAAACAGCTCAGACAGAGAGAACGACCTCGACCTGATCTCTCTCTAATAAACCTGTACGTCTTCTTCATCACGCTCTGCTTCTGCGTCCTGCAGAGGAGACCCTCGACTATCGCTGCACGCCTCGTCTCATTTCTCCCCCCCCCCCCCACCCTCTAGCGGGCCTGTTGCAATCTTGACAGGGTGGAATACCAAGTCGTTCGAACGGTATTTCACGACGGCCAAAAATAAATAAATAAAATCAATAAAAGCAAGCGGCTGTTTGGTGATCAAACCCCTTAGTGTCTTTCAGCGGGAATGTCTCGTCATATCTGCGTGACGATTATTTATTTCGAAATCATTACGTAAGAGATTATTTACAGAATATATTCCGACTCAGTTTTTTTTTTGGTTTTTTTTAAAACTACACCTTATTGAATGTTAATGTTTAAACCTCAACTATGAAGCTGAAGCTACTTTTCCAAAGCGTTTTTTTTTTCTTTTTTTCTTTTTCTTTTTTCTTTTTGACGGGTCCACGACAAACCAGTGTGTTGTGAAAAAATTGGTTTAGGAATTATTTAACAACGGAGACGCACCAGGGTGGATGTTTTTGTATGTTCAAATGTGACCTCGTCTACTGGAGGATCATTGGGGGGGGTGTTAAGTTATATGTCCGGATGGAAATTGGGAGTGTATCATGTCTGAATTCTGCAGTCCAATTGTTGTAACCCATTCGATGTTTTAAAAAACAAAAAAAAAGGAAAAGAAAGGAGGATATCTGTCTGTCTCCTGCTCAGGGGTGGGGTAGAGGGTAATAATTGAAGGGAGAGGGTGGGGTGGGGTGGGGTGGGGGGGTCCATAGGATGACATTGTGATGTGTATTGTGTTGGAAAAGAAGTGTTCATTATGAGCTCTTCTCTGCCATCACGAAAAAATAAATAAAAAAAATGCACACGTGGGCTTCAGGGTCGTGGTCCAGCAACAGGAAACGGACCAGGAAGTCCCGAGCGAGACCCAAGGGGTTACTGCAGCGAGAGCTCGAGATCAAGGAGAACGCAGGAGTGCACCTGAACGGCACTGCCACTTCAGACTGCAATCGTTTTAAACATGAGTGCCTATCATTTATGAAGTTGTGATTACTTCAGTGCTTTTGTTTGCTTTTTATAAGACATAAATATATTTTTTGTTTGTGCCAACAGAGTCGACTTTGCCATTATGATTTGCTTCAGGGGTCTCTGAATTTCTTCTCGGAGTTTTCAGCCGATACGTTATTAGTATTATTTTTTTCTTTTTTTCGGTTTTTGCAGTTGCTTTGATAACATTTATATGTATGTTATAAACGCGTTGATATTTATGACTTAATGCTCAGATGTAATAAGAGGCTTATTTATTAAAACAAAGCGAAACCTGTGAACAGTCCGAGGCAGCGTTTGGTGGGACGTCCGAGCCTGGTGTGGACGTGAGGACTCTTCATCCCACACCGTTTTCTGGACATGTTTTGTTAAACATTTTTATATCTCCACAAACATGATGCTCAGTTTTTGTTATTTTTTCCCCCCTCACATATCCACGTTCACGTTTCAAATAAAATGCCTAAAACAGCATGTAATGTGTGAGGAGTGAAGTGTTTTTTATTCTTCTAACGATGGTCACTGAAGGTGGTTTTATTTCCCAGTGAGTTATTGTTTTAAACATATGGATAAAAGTTTGTGGACAACTGAGTACAAGATTCTTATGTCTGTTAAACATCCTGTTCCACATTCAGTCCTCATTTAGATTTTCTGGAGATTTTGCTCATTCAGTCACAGGTGTGTTAGTAAAGTCTCAGGTAGTGATGTAGGTGAGATGAGGAGGTCTGTGGTTCAGTCAGCGTTCACATTCATCCTGAAGGTGTTTAATAAGGTTCTAGAGCTCTATAGCAGGAGATCTTCATGGATCTGGCGTTAGTGCACAGCGGCATCGTCATGCTGGAAATTGTGTAATAATTCTCGTTTTTATTTGTAGAGCACTTTAGCAATGGATATTTGCTCCACAAAGCAACTTTATGGAGATAAAATGATGTTAAAGGATGTATATGTTTGAATAGTTGGTACGTTTTTGAATGTTTTTTTTTTTTTTTTTTTTGCACAAGCAGATTTTATTCGCTGCTCCCTCTGTCACATTGCAAAAAATAAAAAATAACTTGAATGAATATTATTTCTACAAATTTGCACCAAACAAAATGAGTCAAATGTGTGAAACCCAGTTCCAGACACATTTGAGGAATTTTAAGCATGGAATAGTCCTGTTCTATCATTTTATCAGTCTTTTATTTAAGATTTAAGACTAAAAAGAAGCAAAATTATGCTCCAAAAAAAAAAAAAAAAAGAACAAATTGTGGAAGTGAGTAACCCTATTTAAAAAAAGCTTCTAGAACTTTTTATATAAAAAAAAACAAAAACAAAGTATACTATAAAATCATGTAAAATAGCTTTTATTACTGTATATTCAGGGTAAATGTGTCGGTACAACAGTTTTTTTTATTTTCTTTTTTATTATTTACTTTACATAAATAAAGGAGCAGCTCCATACACTACTATATAATATATATTAGAACATGCAATATTTCATTACATTTCTCTATTTTTTCAGGGGTCTTGGTTGCCTACAACATTAGACTACTACCACTCTCTCTGTTCACTTTAACAGTGGGCGTTTCTGCAGGTATCTAATCAGCCAATCACATGGCAGCAGAGTGATGCATGACATCCTACAAGTACAGATCAACATCAGATTGATTGGATCCCAAACTGAGACTAAAGACCAAATCCTCTGATAACCTCAGACAGATTTTGAAGCTGATGTGGTCTTCAGTTCTAGTAGCTCATCATCCACCGCAACATTTAATGTATTTTGTATTTCTAATGACTGCCACATTTATAGTCTTTCTTATTATTTTCAACAAAACAACACACATTGGATTTCTTGCAAAAATCCTGCACTTTTCTCTGATCATTTCTCAGAAGTAAGTATTTGTGTCAATGAACATCTCATTCCCATCAGAACCACAAGTTCTTCTGTGATTGTTCACAAACAGGATCATAATGTTTGGTCACGTTGTCTGTATGATGGCGCACGGTTTCGGTGTTTCCTGTTGTAAACTACGGTTTGGATCACAGTGACTGAAATGCACAATTTCTTCTGTACACCATCTATGAATTTTAACAGCACAAATGTATTTCTTTGATTGCAAATGTGATATATATTGATGGAAATTCACACTTTTACTGTACTGTTTTAGTGTCTGTTCATTTCTTGTTCGTTCCTCTGTTTTTAGAAATTGTAAAACTGTGTTTTGCTCTGTTAGACGCAGTTTGAAGGTTCATGAGATTCACAGTGATTCTCAGCAGAGGTGGGAAGTAACAAAGTACAAATACTTTGTTACTGTACTTAAGTAGATTTTTCTGGTATCAGTACTTTACTCCACTATTTATTTTTCAGACAACTTTTTACTTTTACTCATTACATTTTTACACAAATATCTGTAGTTTTTAGTTCTTACATTTTCAAAACAGACTCGTTACTTTAGTTTTAATACATTTATTTGATGAAATATTTTTTTTATTTTCACTGCGCGCTGATTTCAGCCGAACAACCGATTTCCTGTTACTGCGCATCTTTTTCAATCCGCTGGTGTATAAAGTCCTGACTCTCACTCACCACAGAAGTAGACTAGTTTATGGAGCTAAAAATCAGCAGGCAGAAGGCAGTAAGAAGTTTGGGGTTAATGTGGATGAGACAGAGGGAGTCAGTGATGAAAACATGACTGAGAACAGACACATTCCTGATCATCATCATCTTTTCTCTGCTTGTGTTCTATATGTGGATCTTCAGCCTGAACACATTCATTAGGTAACAACATTTTTAATTCGTTTTGTATTTTTTTATATATATATATATATATATATATATATATATATATATATATATATATATATATATATATATATATACAGTGAGGAAAATAAGTATTTGAACACCCTGCTATTTTGCAAGTTCTCCCACTTAGAAATCATGTCCACTGTGAGAGACAATCTAAAAAAAAAAAAAATCCAGAAATCACAATATATGATTTTTAAACTATTTATTTGTATGATACAGCTGCAAATAAGTATTTGAACACCTGTCTATCAGCTAGAATTCTGACCCTCAAAGACCTGTTAGTCTGCCTTTAAAATGTCCACCTCCACTACATTTATTATCCTAAATTAGATGCACCTGTTTGAGGTCGTTAGCTGCATAAAGACACCTGTCCACCCCATACAATCAGTAAGAATCCAACTACTAACATGGCCAAGACCAAAGAGCTGTCCAAAGACACTAGAGACAAAATTGTACACCTCCACAAGGCTGGAAAGGGCTACGGGAAATTGCCAAGCAGCTTGGTGAAAAAAGGTCCACTGTTGGAGCAATCATTAGAAAATGGAAAAGCTAAACATGACTGTCAATCTCCTCAGACTGGGGCTCCATGCAAGATCTCACCTCGTGGGGTCTCAATGATCCTAAGGAAGGTGAGAAATCAGCCCAGAACTACACGGGAGGAGCTGGTCAATGACCTGAAAAGAGCTGGGACCACCGTTTCCAAGGTTACTGTTGGTAATACACTAAGACGTCATGGTTTGAAATCATGCATGGCACGGAAGGTTCCCCTGCTTAAACCAGCACATGTCCAGGCATGTCTTAAGTTTGCCAATGACCATTTGAATGATCCAGAGGAGTCATGGGAGAAAGTCATGTGGTCAGATGAGACCAAAATAGAACTTTTGGGTCATAATTCCACTAAACGTGTTTGGAGGAAGAAGAATGATGAGTAAATGTAGTGGAGGTGGACATTTTAAAGGCAGACTAACAGGTCTTTGAGGGTCAGAATTCTAGCTGATAGACAGGTGTGCAAATACTTATTTGCAGCTGTATCTTACAAATAAAAAGTTAAAAAATCATACATTGTGATTTCTGGATTTTTTTTTTTAGATTATGTCTCTCACAGTGGACATGCACCTACGATGACAATTTCAGACCCCTCCATGATTTCTAAGTGGGAGAACTTGCAAAATAGCAGGGTGTTCAAATACTTATTTTCCTCACTGTATATATATGTGTGTGTGTGTATATATGTATATTTGGCTGTCAAAATGAAAATGATTTTAAATGGCACGAAATTTTATTAACACGCTATCAATTCAGCGCACATTTCTGTTTCCCCAAATGTAAATACATAAATAAATAACCAAATATAAAAGATGCGAAATTAAAACATTTGGCAAAAAAATAAATTAATCCACGACGTCCTTTCTTTACTTAGATCTAAAATAAATAAATTAACTCCAGATAAAAATATTTTTTATCAGTAAACTTTTGTTTTATTTCTGCGACAAGTCTCAAATCAAACACCAAAATCCACCATGTTTTACACAATTTACCCTCTGGGTGGCGTTTTGTGGGTTTTTCCCTCATAATGGCGACACAAACTTAAATTACTGTCTTTATTGATCGTACAGATAAAAACAATACATCATTCAAATCTGTAAAATGTCTATAATTTTATATATATATATATATATAAAAGCTTCCTGACTTGACTTGAAGAGGTGCAGTCTCTCCGGTATCACCTCATTAACTGTCCGTGTGGAAACATAGCAAAGGATTTTAATGATGTGCACACATCTCTGCACTGATATAGCCTTTATATTTAATCACTGTACATATGCTTACATATCAAGTCAAGTCAAGTTTATTTCTGTAGAACTTTTCACAACAGAAATTGTCTCAAAGCAGCTTTACAGAAATCAACAGTTAAGGTGAATGGTGTGAATTTGTCCCTGATGAGCAGCCGTGGCGACTGTGGCAAGGAAAAACTCCCTTAGATGTTATGAGGAAGAAACCTTGAGAGGAACCAGACTCAAAAGGGGAACCCATCCTCATTTGGGTGACATCAAGAGTTTGATCATAAATCTTTCAACAATACAGAACACTGGAGAGTGAGAACTAACATGAGTACTGGAGTATAAGATTATAAGTAATGTTTTTCCTACAGTCTTATACAGTCTATATGGTTAGTAGCTCCTAGTTTTATGAGCTCAACATTTCTGATCATCACAGATCCAGCATCAGCTTCTCCATGCCAGAGCCTTTAACACTCCAGGAAGTCCAATGTCAAAACCACACATGTAGTGGGATCCAATTGGCACTGGTACGTCTCTAGATGGTTCGGGATGTTTGCGAGTTCGGCATCTAAGGTCCATAATCTTCACGAGGTGGGAGGTGACTGGAGCTGGCCAAACCTCAGGATGCCTCGGGATGGGGAGAGAAAGAGAAGCAGTGGAGAGGAATTCGCGTAGCTGCTGTTCATGATATTATCAGCACAAGTTGATAATGTGCATGTGATCAGATGTTCTGAAGCACAAGGTTATGATGTGATGTGTGTTATGTGTAGGCTTTGCTAAAAAGATATGTTTTTAATATGCACTTAAACTGGGTGAGTGTGTCTGAACCCCGAACACTGTCAGGAAGACTATTCCAGAGTGTAGGAGCTAAATGTGAAAATGATCTACCGCCTTTAGTGGACTTTGCTATTCTAGGAACTACTAGAAGCCCAGAGTTTTGAGATCTCAGGGAGCGTGGCGGATTGTAGCGTGTTAAAAGACTGGAGAAATATAGGGAGATAATCCATTGAGTGCTTTATAAGTACATATATATCACATGCTGTACATATGATACATCTTTAACACCTCCAAGCTGCCAGTTTTGGGCACCTGAGCAAGCCCTTAACTCACTACTGCTCATTAAGTAAATGAGATCATTAAGAGTCGCTCGGGATAAACACTTCCAACAGGAAGTGGCTATATCTTGCTATCTTTGTCTCTGTGTCTCTTTTAGTAAAGGTCTCTGTCTCACTGTATATGTCTCTCTCTTGCTGTCTCTCTATTTGTTTCTCACTCTTTCTAAAGCTGTGTCTGTGTCTCTTTGTCTTTGTTTCTGTCTTTCCTGCTTATTTAAATGTCTAACAAAGTTTTGAGTTTTGAAGTTATGTCATTAGTGATCTATGATGAAAGACTTCCCTGGTTTGATTCTTACCTCTAGTTTCATATTGAACATTATAAGAAGTTTCTACAGAACAATGAAAGATCATTAAAATTGGTTGCTGGTAAATCATGGTATATCAGTGGTGCAGGTGTTGGAGATGTGGTTCTTGTACCTGAGTCACTTCTCATAGACTTCGAGTTACTGAGAGAATGTACAGGAAGGAGAAGTTTTGACCCTCTACCATGATGATCTAAGAGAAAACAGTGGTCTCTTAACTATAGAAAAGCCAAGAGTCCAATAAGCAAAGGCTTGTTTGCCTCTCCTGTGGTAGTGTAGTGGTTAGTGATGCGGTCTCTGCTATCTGACTTACCTGGTTCGATTCCTACCCCTTAGCTTTCCTTTAAATTGGTTAAAAAGTTTTAATAAAGAACTATAAAAGGTCCTAAAAATCAGGTTCTTGCAGGAGATCCTGTGGCGCAATTGGAAGAGCTTTACCTCTGGGTTGAGAGGTTGCCGGTTCAAACCCCGGCCAGGACTCAAAGTTAAGAGTGTGGAAGGTTCCGGTGGCCGTAGTAAGGAAGGTGTCAGAAATGGCTGCGTGGAAGGTTGGATGTGGATGGTTTCGGAGGGCGTGTCCTGGAGCAGGGGGGCAATATCCGGGCATCTGCCCCCCCCCCAGTGTCTGAGAAGCTGAAAACAGGGGTTATGAAGCAAAAACGTCCAAAAAAGTATCGACTTAGTTTTGCATATAGGGAAAAATTCTGCCAAAAACCTATCACCCTCACTTTTTCTGAGGCTGTGAAGCAGCAGGTATTCACAGCCTTTGTTTAGGGTCAACTACCTCAGTGCTCACCAGACACTACTTTCCACACAGCTTACCCAGTGTGGGGACAAGCCAGATTCGAACCAGCAACCTCTGAGCTCAGAGGCAAGGCTTTTATCACAAAGCCATCAAGTCCCACAACATACTTTCTTTTTTTTGGGGGTTTATCCTTCGTTTCATGCTTCAAAACAAGAAATTCAGAACAGACAGAAACACAGAAAGCAGGATTCGAACCCTGAATCCCACCAACAGCAAAATACCAGTCTTAAACCACTGAACCATCGGGAAGGACCAGCTGTGACGGTTGTATAGAGCAGGTCTATCTTTTCTTTCAAACCATCAACACAAGAATATAATGCTAAAGACAGACATAGGAAGCAAACCCATAACGTGACTAGCAGGGACAAAGCAGGATTCGAACCCTGATTCACACCATTAGCAAGGCACCAGCATTAACCCACTGAACCATCAGGAAGGACAAGCTGGGAAGCTTATTTAAAGCAGGTCTATCTTTCTTTTTAACCCATCAAAACAAGAATATGAAGATGTAGGAATCAGGAATTTAACCTACCTCATGACTAGCAGACAGAAAGCCAGGTTTGAACCCTGACCACCAACATTAGCAAAGTACCAGCCTTAACCCACTAAGCCATCAGAAAAAATCAGGATGGGAAGCTTGATTAGAGCAGGTCTATCATTCTTTTCAAACCATCAACACAAGAATTTAACGCTAAAGAAACAAGCTACATAAAGTGCATTGAGTGCAACCAAGTGCAAACAGTGCAGACAAAAAACAATACAGACAGACAGTGCAGACAGAAAACACAAGACACAAAACCTGAGATAGCGCCAACTAGTAAACCTACTGCATACTCTGAATATACAGTACTGTATGAGGAGAAGTGTAAAAACTATACCCGGGAGTGAATATAAACAGACACAATGTAGTGCAAAAAACAGCAGCAGTCAAGAGGTGCGAAAGACAGCATGTAAACAGTATAGTATAATAACAGTATAGTGTAATAAGAAACAGTAAAGGTGCAAAAAACAGCATGTAAACAGTGTAGTACGGTAGAGTATAAATAATAATAAATAAATGATGGTGGAATGGGCTGAGATGAGTAATGAGTGTGTGTCGAGTGTTAAGTCTAGGACTTCAGTGAGGCACCAGCCTTAACCCACTGAACCATGGAAAAGATCAGACTGGGAAGCATCTTTTTTTTTTTTTTTGGTGGAGTTATCTTTCATTAAAGACCAGGAAATCAAGAAATGAATCCAACACAGAATTGAAATGTTTTCAGAGGGGACAAGGTCCAGAAGTTTTATCTACCAACACAGCAACCAGGAATCAAACACTCAAACTCATCCTTGTGGGGACCCTGACATTAACCCACTAGGCTATCACATCCATCCATCCATCTATCCATCCATCTATCCATCTATCTATCTATCTATCTATCTATCTATCTATCTATCTATCTATCTATCTATCTATCTATCTATCCATCCATCCATCTATCTATCTATCTATCTATCTATCTATGATGTGAGGTCCAGTTAACAGCTAAAACAGGTAGAAGTAATAACTACTTTTTACTTAAGTACATGTCAGAGCCAAAACTTCTTTACTTTCACTTGAGTAAAAAAGTTTAATCAGTACTTCAACTTTTACCTGAGTATTTTAAAACATGAGTATCTGTACTTCTACTTAAGTAAAGGATGTGTGTACTTTTGCCACCTCTGATTCACAGTGGCAGCTTAGTGGTGAAGGTTCTGGGATACTGATTGGCAAGTTGGGAGTTCAAGCCCCAGAATTGCCAAGCTGCCATTAATGGGCCCTTGAGTGAGGCCATTAATCACTCACACTACTTTCAGTTCGACATGCTTACAAGCTTTTTTTTTTGCTTTTTTAAATTTTCGCAGTTTGTAATTGTTGTGCGGCAGCTAATAAATGCTCGTTTAACTGACATTACGTTTTATTACAACTTTTTTCATTTCGTTAAAACTCCATGTGTGTGAGGTATGCTTTTTAAAGCCTATTAGCAAGCCTGCACAATCACCTGCCTCTCCTCAGTCCTCCACAAATGCCCTAAAGCAGACCCATCTCCTGGCTGTTTCATCCCGAGTTCAGGCGCCTAGCGATTTTAATAATGACTGAGATTATTAAATGTTTTCAGAGGGGACAAGGTCCAGAAGTTTTATCTACCAACACAGCAACCAGGAATCAAACTCTCAAACTCATCCTTGTGGGGACCCTGACATTAACCCACTAGGCTATCACATCCATCCATCCATCCATCCATCTATCTATCTATCTATCTATCTATCTATCTATCTATCTATCTATCTATCTATCTATCTATCTATCTATCTATCTATCTATCTATCTATCTATCTATCTATTAGCCAATATGAGCTATTTAACCAAAGCATGCTTTCGGTAATGTATACTGCTCATTTAATCCTCTTGGTCCAGTGTGTGTAAATATGTGCAGGAGTATAAAGAAGCTTTTTCATAAATTGTATGTAGCAGCCATGTCAAGAGTTGCTTCTCCACACTGTCAAGAAATCCTAATCCCCTTCATCACACCTTGTTACATAGAATAAAGAGGAATTTAGAGATCTTGGGCCCATCAGAACTCCATAATAAATACTTTAGACAGGAATGAATTTGGGAGGATTATTGCCAAAGGAAACAGGAGACTAATGCTGTAGATAGAAGGATGGCTAGACAGAAATAAAATTGGGATATAACATAAACAATACAATTAAAGTTTCAGGCTGCTGTTGGTTATTAAGTAATAAAGTGTGGAAAATAATAATATTTTATAAGAGTGGGGTTGTCAGGGTGCGAGCGAAACAAAAGGCAGAAGCCGGAGTACAGCTCGCTTGGGTTTTAATGACATGCGTGAGAGAGAGATACACACACGCACACACACACACACACACACGCGCGCACAGACACACGCGCGCACGCACATACGCACACGGCAGTCCTTCGGTTGAGAGAGAGTCTGAGGTGCGCTTTGGGAAAAGCGTAGCTGACCCGAGATGCACGGGGAGGAGAAGCGCAGCCGGTACGGGATTCTGTAGTCCGAATGGAACGGATGAGAGAAGTCCTGTGTGACAACCGGAGCGCGAAAACATAACCCGCACGTGAAGTCTAACAGATACAATAACGAACGCTGGGTGAATGTGAGAGAGTGGTTTATATAGGAGTGGGGTGGAGTGATGAGGAGCTTCAGGTGTGCGTGATTAGGCCTGGAGCTCCAGAGAAAGTGGAGGCATGATTGATGATGAGCCCCAGGTGTGCGTGGTTAAACCTGGAGCTCTAGGGAGAGCGGAGGCATAGAGAGCCACCAAAGGGGGCGTAGCAGGTGGATCCCTGACATAACCCCCCAGAGGGGGCGGCACCTGACGCCCCAAACCCACCGATGCCCGGAGGGCCTGGGCACTTGGAAGAAGACCCCGGTGTCCGTCCAGGGTCAATAGGGACCTGGTCCGAACCGCCCGTAGCAGAGACTGGGGACGGAGAGACGTCTTCAGCGGAGTCCAGAGGCTGAGGGACCTCCACGGCAGAGACCAGAGACCGAGTGACGCACTGGGTGGCAATCAGGGGCGGATTGATGCCCACTGTGGAGATCTGGAGCGGAGTGATGTCCAGCACAGAGAACGGGAGTGTAACGACGTCCACCCCGGAGACCCAAAATGGAGTGACGCCCACGGCGGAGAGGAGGAACGAAGTGACGCCTTCGCCGGGGCTGCAAGCCGTGACGATGCCTTCAGAGGAACTCGGGAGTGTGCTGTCATCATCCGAGGGACCTGGAGGAGAGACATCGCCCGAAAACGGACACGGAGGTGTTACGTTGCCCGGAGAGGAACCCGGAGGCGAAACGTCGCCTGGAGCGGAACGCTGAGACGTGACTTCGCCTTTTGGGAGACTTGCGGCTGGGACGTCTTCGTCGGAGGAGCTCTTAGGCGAGATGCCGCCATCGGAGGAGCTCTTAGGCAGACGTTGCTGACGGAGGAGCATGGGGGCGAGATGTCGCCGACGGAGGGGCTCGGAGGCGAGACGTCGCCTTTAGGGAGCTCGGGAGCGAGACGTCGCCTTTAGGGGAGCTCGGAGGCGTGACGGCGCCCTCGGAGGAGTTCGGAGGCATGACGTCGCCATCGGAGGAGCACAGAGGCGAGACACCGCCATCGGAGGAGCACAGAGGAGAAGCGTCGCCATCGAAGGAGCTCAGAGGCGAGACGTCGTCATCAGAAAAGCTTGGAGGCGAAACGTCGCCATCAGAGGAGCTTGGGGCTGTGGTTGTCGCCCTCAATAGAGTCCGGGACCGCGACATCACTGCCGGATGGCTCTGGAAGCGACCTGGGGCTTTTGCACTGTTTACGAGCAAACACGAGACTCTTCATACATCTGTTTCATCGCGAGAGTCGGTGTTGAGTTTCGAGCATCGACGAGTACCAAAACATTTTCCAGTGGTTATAACGTGTCGAGTACCACGGTATTACCAGGGCCGGATCGAGCCAATTATATTAGGGTGGGTAATCAAACAACTAATCCAATTCTCCCCATAGCTAAT
Organism: Silurus lanzhouensis; assembly: GCA_039877035.1. NCBI lineage: Eukaryota > Metazoa > Chordata > Actinopteri > Siluriformes > Siluridae > Silurus > Silurus lanzhouensis. The sequence continues at coordinate 5,391,427 of JBCEWE010000159.1, read as the reverse complement.
ATTAGACAACATATAATTCATACTTAAAACAAACACTGATCATAAAAACAACTTCAAAAACATAAAACCTCCAGCTGTATTTTAACTTTAAGACAACATATAATTCCTACTTAAAACAAACACTGATTATAAAAACAACTTCGAAAACATAAAACCTCCAGCTGTATTTTAACTTTAAACTGTTTTTAAGTAAAATTTTATTCTAAATCAACTTATTAGGCATATTTTTTAACTTCAGTACAAAATGTATTATTTAAAAAAGTCTCTTTGTTCCCCACTTTTTTCTTTTTTAAAGATTTTTCCCCCTTAATTTATTACTTATAAAGTAGAAGTACACACAAAAAAACTACCGTATTTTCCGAACTATAAGCCGCTACTTTTTTCCCACGCTTTGAACCTCATCCATTTTTGAACCTCAACCCAGGAAAATTCATAAATTAGCCACTTCGTTGTTTAAGCTGCGGAGCTTAAACAACGAAGTGGCTAATTTATGAATTTTCCTGGGTTTTTCCCGGTTTCACAAACTTCTAGCCAAAAAACTAAACCCCATAACATTAGACCAATGAAATTGCGAGACGGGTTCAGGTGAACCAATGATACTCTTTATATTAAATCAGACGTGCATTAATAAGACACTGAATAAGACTGCACCACATCATAAATATGGATGAGGTTCCTCTGACGTTAGAACTGCTGCTCACTCGCTAACTCCAGTTACAACAGAAATCATATAAGCACAGACAGGTTTCCAAAACTTGTGCTTTTTTATTTTTCTTGGCAACGGCGTTACGTCACTTTTAGTCAAAGAAACTTAGAAATAAGCATCAGAAAATAATGAGGTCTTGCACACATGCAGTAATAACGGAAAAATGCGGCGCCAGGCTATTCCCAAAATGCCGCTCTGCTCTTAAAGGAGCCACAACATATTTCACCCGTTACACCGTTACAGACACTGTCTTTCGTTAAAGCCTGTGAAAAGTTCATTAGTTTCAGTGTAGACATTATTATGTTATTTATGTTCAAAATAAAAATCTTTGTAAAATTCAGCGGGTGCGGCTTATATTTGCGCTTTATAGTCCGGAAATTAGGGTACTTACTTACAGTAACGCAAGTAAATTCGTTAATTTCCACCTCTGCATAATAATTTCATCTTTGGCAACGTGTTTATTATAACTTATCCAGTCTCTAAAATACAGGACACACTGTAACCGATATGCCAACACACACACACACACGCACACACACATTTATTTTTAGTTTTTTGGGAGATCAGTGGTAACAAACACATACACAACTTATCATACAGTCATTTATTTTTGTCATCTTCAAATCATTTCTTTTATCATTATACTGCTAAACACAAGCTGAAGTTACTTTGTCTTCGCTGATTTTCTAATGCTATTCGTTTATTTCTCGCTTCTGCTCGTCACTGATTTCAACATTTCCAACATTCTTCCTCCTCCATTCCTCCTTCATTATCCTTTCTTCCTTCAGTCTGCCAGGCCCAGCTCTTTGCGTGTAAGTTCCGCGATCGCTTTGTCCTTCAGAGCTTCGGGTGAAGCGCATCTTGGCTCCGACTGCACCGCCACGTTATTGAGCCTCTTCCACAGGTACTCTATTTTAGCGTCGCAGTGCCACGGGTTAAAGGTCAACTCCACCACGCTGATCCCCAATCCCAGGGTGCCAGGTGACAGGAATGTGAGCTGGTTCTCTGAGAGGTCCAGGTACTGCAGCTGGTCAAGGCCGTGGAAGACCATGGCTGGGAGAGACTGCAGCTTGTTCTTCTGAAGGAACAAGTGAGTCAGGCTCGAGTTGTGACCGAATGCCTTGGTGTCCAGCGACTGGAGTTTGTTCTCTTCCAGGTGAAGTCTCTCTAGAGCATGGAGGGAGTGGAAGGTCTCAGATGGAATGGACTCTAACAGGTTCTGAGAGAGGTGCAGGGTTTCTAGGCGGTTCAGCCTCTGGAGCAGAGCTGAGGGGATTTTCTTTAGCTTGTTACCTGACAGGTCGAGCCACGTGAGATTGCTGTTGGTAGGAAGCACGTCGGCATCGACACTACTGAGACGGTTGTCTTTGAGGACCAGGTTGAGGAGTGGGGCATGATAAAAAACCCGAGCGGGTAAATCTTGTAGCTGATTACCTTAAAGTAAAAAAAAAAAAAACCACGTAAAAATTTCAATAAATATTAACAATAACTATGTACTTTAGCACACAGAGCGTCCATGTTAATAAAATATATAAACAAATATTTTAGTGGATCATTTTAACAAATACGTTTACATATATGAGTATAAATCTCCAGCAAAGCCCTTCACACACATCCATTAAACTCCAGTAAAGTTCAATTCAATTCAAGTTTTTTCTATAGCACTTTTCACAATGGACATTGTCTCAAAGCAGCTTTACAGAATGTAATAATAAAAGAACAAAAATGTTATTATAATTGAATTGTGTGTATTTATCATCAAAACGCAAGACCAAGGTGACTGTGGCCAGGAAATAATCTTAGATGGTATGAGGAAGATACCTTGAGAGGAAGCAGACTCAGAAGGGAACCCGTCCTCATTGGGTTACACCAAGAGTGTGATTATAAATCATTAAAACATTAAAAACACCAGAGAGTGAGAAATATCATGAGCACTGGAGCCTCTTCTACAGCAGATACTGATGAATACACTATGATTGGACAAGAGGATTTTAATGTGACACAAATTTTATTAGCATGCGATGAATGCATTTGTTTGAGCATTTCTAATAAAAATATAAGTAAATAAACATTAAAGAGGCCAAATTAAAACGTTCAATGGAATACACATTTATTCACAACGTTCTTTCTTTACTCAGATATAAAAGCGAGAAATCATTTATAATCAGTAAACATTTGTTCAAATGTTCAAGTCCGCCAATTAAAACCGTCCGTGTGGAAACACAGCAAAAGTTCAGTTTGGTGTCCTGATGATTTATGTGATAAAATCCACCATAATTACTTTAAAACATTTACAAGAATATTTTGTCTTCATGACATGATGTTGAGTCTGGTTTCCCTGATAATAAACATACATAAAGCATACGTATTTGTCAATGCCCATGTTGATTAGAGTATCAAAAACTTGGAATGTATTAATTTAAGGTACATTTAGAACAGATAAAAATGTGCCATTAAGTTGCGATGAATTGTGAGTTAATCAATTGACATTCAGTCTCAGTTTCTGACCAAGCATTCTCTGACAATTTTCTGGTTTCCTTTAAAGCTTGCTTAATGTTATCAAGGTCTAATCAATGACGTCCTCAGTCCGAAATGTTAAGAAAATTGACATATCGACATTTACTGATGAACTCATTACTCTCTTCAGTAAAGAATATTTAACAACCCCAGATGGAATGGTATCTCACTACAATTATGTTCATCTGTTAATACTAGATCCGATTATTATTCAGATTTGATCACGTCTAATAAAGGTATTGCAAGAAATCTTTTTGCTGTCATTAAAAACATTTTAAAGACATTAAAAACATTCTCTACATATACAGTTGCACTCAGTTAAATTATGCAACACTCTTCTCACTTATTTCACTGCAAAAATAAAATATATTCGTCAATCTCTGCTGGTCTCAGACCTTCCTCAAGCCTTTTTTTTTTTTACTCTCACTTCATTGCAAAATCAAAATAAACTACCTGTCAGCTAGACCCTCTTCCTACTCAATTAGTCAAATTCTGTCTTCGAGTTCTTTTGCCTTTTATCACTGACATCAATTCTTCTCTCTCCTCTGGCATTGTTCCCAACTTCTTTAGGACTACATTAATAATTTCTTAAGAAACCAGGTCCTGATTCAAAAATAACTTTGATCATTTCCATCCAATTTCCAAACTTTCATTTTTATAACATTTTTTTGAAAAGGTAGTTGTGCACAACCACCTAGTGGTAAATAACTTGAACAACTATGAACTTAAATAACTATGAACAATTCAAATCCGGCTTCCGCTCTCACCATAGTACTGAGATTGCCCTATTCAAAATCTTTAATGATCTTCTGGTAGCGGCTGTCTCAGGACTTTTGTCTGTTTTAATTCTTCACCACTTAACCTCAGCGTTTGATACTATCTCCTATGATATTTTATATAGATTGCAGTCCATTGGAATTGTAGATACGTCCTTGGCTCGGTTTGCATCTTCTAGTCACACTAAAGTTGTCCAGTTCAAATCTAAATCTTCATGCATCACTGCAGGTGTCCTGCAGGGTTCAGTTCTGGGCCCCATACTATCTATCATTGATTTATCGCCACTTAAAAGTATCTTTCGCCAACATGGTAATCAATTACATTGTTATGCTGATGACACCCACCTTTATCTGTCCTCAAAACCTACTTTTGACCTTCCTCCATTTTCTCTTTCTCAATGTTTGTCTGAAGTTAAAGCTTGGATCTAAAATAATTTTAAACTTAACAGTAGTAAAACTGAATTACTCCTTGTGGGCACAAAAAAAATCTATCTAAGACCAGTAGTTTTTCTATGTGTATTGAAGCTTCTATAATCTATTTTAACACAGGTTTAGAGTTTGGGTGGTATCCTTGACAACACTCACACAATCACAATCTTTTACAACACATATTACCAAGATCACCCAGACATCTTACTATCACACGCGTAATATAAATCACCTCCACCCGGCTCTCCCAATGAGGAAAACTGCTATTATGGTTAATGCTCTTGTCACCTCACGCATAGACTGTTGCAATGCAATTTTCTTGGTATTTCTCATAAAATCTTACATAAGTTACAGTTGGTGCAGAACTCAGGTGCACGAATACTCACTCCTTCAATGGACCACGTATCTCCTGTTCTTCAACAGAATAAAAATTAAAAGAAATACGTGTTTTTACATAGTTTTAAAAACCCATTGAATAAGATGGGGTGTCCAAACTTTTGATTGGTACTATAAATACACATACATACACATACTTGTACATACACACACACACACACACACACACACACACACACACACACACACACACACACACGCACCTGTTAGGTCTACGGTATGCAGGTGATTGAGACCGGTAAACAGGTTCTCCGGTAAGCTGCTGAGTCTGTTCCCTGGTAGGTGGAGCTCTTGAAGAAGTGGTGTGGCTCCCAGGTCATGGGCAGAGATGCTGCTCAGGTTTGTGAACTGGATGGTTAGGGAGGTGGTGCTGGCCGGAAGACCAGCGGCTGGGTAACTGGACAACTCCGCGTCTGGACACACAGCCTCGATGGACTCAATGCCGAAGTGGCATGTGCAGCGCACTGGGCAGGAGAGGGCGCCATAGACACGGAACCAGACAAGCAACCCAAGCACAATGAGACCTTGAGAACGATCCATCTAAAGGACAGATATATACACAAACATACAAACACCAATCATCCCAGATCCCTAATAAATAGGCTTTAAAGTGCACTAATTATTATGAGGGTTACACAAAACATAGACATAATAAAAATATTATAGTGCAATAATATATGCACATATAATACATTTTCTTCCCACATGAAACTATACTGAGTATATTCAGGGTAAAACAGGATGAAATAACATTGAAAAAACAAGCCTTTACCTCTCACTGTGGTGTTTCTCTTTTAAACTCACTACAGTCTGAAAATCCGTCACTAAACAAATAATGTCAGGACCTCACGTCCAGTCCAGCATTCAGAGACTAAAGTTTGGATTAGACTAAGTAGTTGTATTACTGGCTGTCTATTTAATACAGGATTCAGATGATTATATCTCTGGTCATAAGTTTTAAACAAAAAGTAGGTTTTACGTACCGCGTGTGAAGGCTTCAGCAGATTCCTGATCAATAAAAGTGAATCATTCATATGAGTTCTCTCTCTCTCTCTCTCTCTCTCTCTCTCTCTCTCTCTCTCTCTCTCCACCTTACACACACATACACACACTGTTCCAGAACGTGGTGTACCTTGTACTTTACGGAACAGTCAGCCAATTTTGTCTCCATCTTCTAAATTCTACAAATATGGCAATACTATACAATACACTTTACTATACACTTAACTGTATTATACAATATACTGCACTGTACTATAATATATGTACTATACTATATGTGCACTATACTGTAATATACAATACTATACACTGTATTGCACTACACTGCACTATACTGTACTATATGCCATTATTTTATACATAAGACTGTACATTACTCTTCTATACTGTGCTATACTATACTTTACACTACACTGTACTAAACTTTACAATACACTGTACTATACACTTTATTGTAATATACTATACAGTATACTGTACTATACTTCACAAAATACGGCACTATACTATACACTATACTGCACTAAAGTGTAGTGTACAATATGCTATAATGTGCTGCACTATACTATAAACTATATTGTACAATGCTGTACTATACTATATATTATACTATATGGTACTGTACTACACTGTGCTATACTGTACTGTTCTATATACTGTACTTTATAGTGTGATATACTATACACTGCACTATACTATACATTATACTGTTCTATACTATACACTGCACTGTACTATACAGTATACTGCACTTTACTATAAACTGCACTATACATTATACTATACTATACTATACACTGCACTATACTATACATTATATTGTACTATACACTGCATCGTACTATACATTATACTGTTCTGTACTATACACTGCACTGTACTATACATTATACTGTACTTTACTATACACTGTACTATACATTATACTGTACTATACTATACACTGCACTGTACTATACATTATAGAGTTCTATTCTATACACTGCACTGTACTATACATTATACTGTACTTTACTATACACTACACTATACATTATACTGTTTTATACTATACACTGCACTGTACTATACATTATACTGTTCTATACTATACACTGTACTGTACTGTACATTATACTGTAATGTACTATACCTTAAATTGTACTATACCACACACTGTACTGTACACTACACTACACTATACTGTGCTACACACTATACTGTACTATATTGTACACCATACTGTACAACGTACTGTACTATACATTATACTGTACTGTACTGCACTGTACATTGTACTATGCATTATACTGTCCTACACTATACTGCATTATACTATGCTGTATTGTACAATACAATATACTGTACAATAATGTACTGTATTATACACTACTGTAATATACCGTACTGTACTATACAATATACTGTACAATACTGTACTGTATTATACACTATTGTACAATACATTACTGTATTATATAATATACTGTACAATACTGTACTGTATTATACACTATACTGTAATACATTGAACACTGCAATGCACTATACATTACTGTACTATACAATATACTGTACTATACTGTGCTGTACTATACGATATACTATAGCGAATATGATAGCGAGCATATATAAATTAGAAAATATGATAGCGAGCATATATAAATTAGAAAAACATGTAAAACAAATTAGTTGTTAATAAAAAAAAAAAAAGCTATGACTTAAATTAATTGACATGTTTGTCAACGTATAAAAATTAGACGAAATGTTAGTTTAGTTGATGTGACAATTTGGGAAGAGATCCATTCAGAATAAAAACCCTTCATGGCAGGCAGGTCAGATACGCACATTTACACTGATCTACCCGCCACACATACACCTGCTGCATGCTGCTCAAAACTTTTAAAATGTCAACATCCCGGAGAAAGAGAACAGCAGACATATGGATACATTTTAGATTTGCAGTTAAAGTAAACAAAATCGTTTTTGGTCAGCACCTAAATATTTTTACACTCATTGGCGGCATACATTTTTTTCTCGAGACTAAATCGCTCACTGCTCCTAACTGAATAACTTTCTTTGTAACTTTTTCGTAACAAGAATCAATCTATATTTAATGTAAATAATAAATACTATGCTGTGTTATTTTAAATTTAATTGCTTTAGTTAGTGTGTGCATTGCATGTGATTGAGTGAGACAAGTGTGTGAGAGAAGAAATAATCATATTAACTTGTTTTTCCCCCCATTATTCAACAGATACAAAAGACTCTAAATGGCAAAAATGAGTCAAAAAGTTCACATAAACCTTCTGCATTCCAACAGAAAATTGCAACAGCTTTTCTAAGTGAGTCAAAGTACAAAAGAGACTGTACAGACGAAAAAAAACACAACAAGGAGGAGGCCTTGGATGAATGCAAAATGGATAGAATGCACAGGACTACCAGTCACAACAACTGAAGCTGAGGACTTAACTGTTCTAATGATGGAGACAGTAGCTAAAAATGTGACTGTTCCAAAAAATAAAAAGCAAAAAAAAAATTCTCTAATTGACAAACTCCATGAAAATAAAATACAAACATTAATTAATACTTGTCTCTGTAAGAGAAGAGGTTTTTTTTAGTTGAATATGTCTGTATTGCAATTTAAAACCTTAAAAACATTCTTACTGTATTAACAAACGTTTCTCCAGGAATATATAAAAAGTTTGGAAATTTTCGAGAAATTACAATTGAACGAAACCTATTTGATTTTAGTCAAATTAATTTTCTGAACTAGACTAAAGACTAAAATCTTACGGTATTTAGTTGACTAAAACTAGACAATAACTAAAACAATTCAGATGACTAAAATATAACTAAAATCTAAATGCCATCTTTGTCAAACGACTATAACTAAGATTATATCTTAGTATAATAAATTTGCAATCAAAATGAACACTGTACTATAGAATATTATGTACTACACTGTACTGCACTATACACTACACTGTACTATAGAATATTGTGCACTACACTGTACTGCACAATACACTACACTGTACTATAGAGTCTTATGCACTACACTGTACTGCACTATACACTACACTGTACTATAGAATATTATGTACTACACTGTACTGTATTGTACACTACACTGTACTATAGAACATTATGTACTACACTGTACTGCACTATACAATACACTGTACAATAGAATCTAATGTACTACACTGTACTGTATTGTACACTACACTGTATTATAGAGTATCATGTACTACACTGTACTGCACTATACACTACACTGTACTATAGAATATTATGTACTACACTGTACTGCACTATACACTACACTGTACTATAGAACATTATGTACTACACTGTACTGCACTATACACTACACTGTACAATAGAATCTAATGTACTACACTGTACTGCACTATACACTACACTGTACTATAAAATATGTACTACACTGTACTGTACACTACACTGTACAATAGAATATTATGTACTACACGGTACTGCACTATACACTACACTGTACAATAGAATCTAATGTACTACACTGTACTGCACTATACTATAAAATATTATGTACTACACTGTACTGTACACTACACTGTACTATAGAATATTATGTACTACATTGTACTGCACTATACACTACACTGTACTATAGAATATTATGTACTACACTGTACTGTACACTGTATTATAGAATATTATGTACTACACTGTACTGCACTATACACTACACTGTACAATAGAATCTAATGTACTACATTGTACTGCACTATACACTACACTGTACTATAAAATATTATGTACTACACTGTACTGTACACTACACTGTACTATAGAATATTATGTACTACACTGTACTGTACTGTACACTACACTGTACTATAGAATATTATGTACTAAACTGTACTGTACTGTACACTACACTGTACTATAGAATATTATGTACTGCACTATACACTACACTGTACTTTAGAATATTATGTACTACACTGTACTGTACTGAACAACACTGTACTATAGAATATAATGTACTACACTATACTGTACACAACACTGTACTATAGAATATTATGTACTACACTGTACTGCACTATACACCACACTGTACTATAAAATATTATGTACTACACTGTACTGTACACTACACTGTACTATAGAATATTATGTACTACACTGTACTGTACTGTACACTACACTGTACTATAGAATATTATGTACTAAACTGTACTGTACTGTACACTACACTGTACTATAGAATATTATGTACTACACTGTACTGCACTATACACTACACTGTACTATAGAATATTATGTACTACACTGTACTGTACTGAACAACACTGTACTATAGAATATAATGTACTACACTGTACTGTACACAACACTGTACTATAGAATATTATGTACTACACTGTACTGCACTATACACCACACTGTACTATAGAATATTATGTACTACACTTTACTGTACACTACAATGTACTATAGAATATTATGTACTAAACTGTACTGTACACTACACTGTACTATAGAATATTATGTACTACATTGTACTGCACTATACACTACACTGTACTATAGAATATTATGTACTACACTGTACTGTACACTGTATTATAGAATATTATGTACTACACTGTACTGCACTATACACTACACTGTACAATAGAATCTAATGTACTACATTGTACTGCACTATACACTACACTGTACTATAAAATATTATGTACTACACTGTACTGTACACTACACTGTACTATAGAATATTATGTACTACACTGTACTGTACTGTACACTACACTGTACTATAGAATATTATGTACTAAACTGTACTGTACTGTACACTACACTGTACTATAGAATATTATGTACTACATTGTACTGCACTATACACTACACTGTACTATAGAATATTATGTACTACACTGTACTGTACACTGTATTATAGAATATTATGTACTACACTGTACTGCACTATACACTACACTGTACAATAGAATCTAATGTACTACATTGTACTGCACTATACACTACACTGTACTATAAAATATTATGTACTACACTGTACTGTACACTACACTGTACTATAGAATATTATGTACTACACTGTACTGTACTGTACACTACACTGTACTATAGAATATTATGTACTAAACTGTACTGTACTGTACACTACACTGTACTATAGAATATTATGTACTACACTGTACTGCACTATACACTACACTGTACTTTAGAATATTATGTACTACACTGTACTGTACTGAACAACACTGTACTATAGAATATAATGTACTACACTATACTGTACACAACACTGTTCTATAGAATATTATGTACTACACTGTACTGCACTATACACCACACTGTACTATAAAATATTATGTACTACACTGTACTGTACACTACACTGTACTATAGAATATTATGTACTACACTGTACTGTACTGTACACTACACTGTACTATAGAATATTATGTACTAAACTGTACTGTACTGTACACTACACTGTACTATAGAATATTATGTACTACACTGTACTGCACTATACACTACACTGTACTATAGAATATTATGTACTACACTGTACTGTACTGAACAACACTGTACTATAGAATATAATGTACTACACTGTACTGTACACAACACTGTACTATAGAATATTATGTACTACACTGTACTGCACTATACACCACACTGTACTATAGAATATTATGTACTTCACTTTACTGTACACTATAATGTACTATAGAATATTATGTACTAAACTGTACTGTACACTACACTGTACTATAGAATATTATGTACTACACTGTACTGCACTATACACTACACTGTACTATAGAATATTATGTACTACACTGTACTGTACTGTACTGTACAACACTGTACTATAGAATATAATGTACTACACTGTACTGTACACAACACTGTACTATAGAATATTGTGTACTACACTGTACTGTACACTACACTGTACTATAGAATATTATGTACTACACTGTACTGTATTGTACACTACACTACACTGTACTATAGAATATTGTGTACTACACTGTACTGTACACTACACTGTACTATAGAATATTATGTACTACACTGTACTGTATTGTACACTACACTGTACTATAGAATATTGTGTACTACACTGTACTGTACTGTACACTACACTTCACTTATAGTAACTTTACTGCACTTTACTCTAATATACTATAGTATAGAATACACTATACTGCACTATAATACACTGTACCATCCAATATACTATTACTACTGTTTTATACTATAGTATACTATATATTATACTGTACAGTACTGTACTATACTGCACTAAACTGTAGTATGCTATTGTACACTAAACAATAATGGCAAGCTGAAAAGACTGCTGCGTTAAACTCCTACACATCATGCAGGTGAAATGACCCTGAACCCCACGCTCACTGTGCTCCTATAAATCCTGCAAAGGCAATATAACACCCGGTCTCATTTAACAGAGTGCTCACGTCTTATGACAGCATGGTGGACTGAAAGAGGCGCTGATGACTCATAAGAGGAAGGTCAGTTCTGAAGGCTGGTTTTGTTATGGGGTCTTAGGCAAACCTGATGTTGGAATGAAATCCGGAACATCTGCATTAATGATAGGATATGATATGGTGCGCGTCGTTGGTGAGGATGGAGATGGAGTGTGGAGGTGTTAGTGCTAGTGCTAGTATATTAAATAGTATTTATTAAACTTTAATTATAAGGAACATGTCTATCTATTAGATAGATAGTTTTCCGGTTTTTGGTAATGCACATTTCTACTCTTCATCACCAGATGATTATTTAGATCATACCCCAGCTTCCGTGCTCATGCACGTGTCCTCTGAGGTGCCATTGCATCCATACCTGGGTAGCGCGAGCGGTGCGCGCACGCACGCACGCACGCACACACACACACACACACACACACACCCCACGCACACTCCAGCGTCACGAGAAGATGAGCGCGCGCTGCTGACTGAAGGCGCAGTCGTTCCGAGGCTCTCCGGGTTTCCCCGTGGTTTGTTCCTCACGGCACCTGAGAACACAATGGAGAACTTCACCAGCAGCAGCAGCAGCAGTGACCCCTCCAGCGTGGCGCTTCTGAACTTCCCGGTGGACGCCCTGAACGTGTCCGAGATGCAGCAGGTTGCCCTGGCGAGCTGGCGTGCGTCGGTGGAGCCGCCGGTGCCCGCGCGCTTGGTCGTGGCGTTCTGGGACTCGCCGCTGAGCCACGGCATGAACGTGTTCGTGGGCTTTACCCTGTGCTTCACCATGCTCGGGCTCGGCTGCACGGTGGAGATCGCGCAGATGGGCGAGCACGTGCGCAGGCCGGTCGGGGTGCTGCTCGCGGCCGTCTGCCAGTTCGCCATCATGCCGCTGGTGGCCTTCCTGCTGGCGCTCGCCTTCTCTCTGGACGACGTGGCCGCCGTTGCCGTGCTGCTGTGCGGCTGTTGCCCCGGGGGCAACCTGTCTAACCTCATGACCTTACTGATCAACGGAGAGATGAACCTTAGGTAGATAAGACTACCTAGACACACACACACACACACACACACACACACACACACACACACACCCCAATATTCCAGTAAAAAGTATTTTTTTTATATATTTTTCCTATTATTATTATTATTGTTATTATTATTATTATTATTATTATTATTATTATTATTATTATTATTATCTGGCCAGTAATAGGGTGAAAAGTAAATAACTCTTCTTTCCCCCAAGCTCCCGATTTTACTTTTGCAAAAAAAAAAAGCTGTTGTGCATGTCAATATTTATAAATCTGCCCTTGTTGTTGGAGCCCTTTTCCATTAGACATACCCAAACTAATAATTTCTGCTTGTAATACAGTAATTGCATAAAAAAAAAATATATATATATTGGTGGTAGTGTGTCATGGCTGGCGTTGTGTGTAATGTGTGTGTATGTTGCTGTGTGTGTCGACAGTGTTGTAATGACCATCTCGTCCACGGTGCTGGCGCTGCTGCTCATGCCGGTGTGTTTGTGGCTGTACAGTCGGGCGTGGATTGACACGCCGGTGGTGCAGCTGCTGCCCCTGGGTGCTGTCACTCTCACCGTGTGCAGCACACTCATCCCCATCGGACTCGGGGTCGCACTCAGGGCCCGGTACCCCCGCGCTGCCGACATCGTGCTCAAGGTAACATCTGGCATTACACAGGCCATGTTCCAAGGTCCATCTACATCCACTATGTATTAATTCTAACCCCTTTTGGGGAACACTTTACATGGACCACAGATCCTTAGATTTGCCACATTCTCCTATTTCCAACACACCAGCGTGGACTGTTAATTTGCTGCCTAATGCATCCCACTGCTTTACAGCTGCACCTTGAATGACCATGTTATTTACTTCACCTGCCAGAGGTTTTAACACATATGTAATATGCAAATGTTTGTGACCATCACACACATCACATTCATGCAGATTGTGTTCCAGTTCATCCCAAAGGTCTTCGGTGGGGGTTAAGGTCAGGGTTCTGTGAGGGACATATATATATGAATATATGAGTGAGTCTTCGGTGTCGGTGCTTCTGTGTCGCACTTTGGTGTTTTGCCGGTTTCTTGTTCTGGATATTAAACAAACTTGAGTTCCTTGTTTTAGTTCATTTTGTCAGCAACCAGCCTGATAAAAGCCTGGTGGTCAATGAGAGATAAAGAGAGAGGGAGGGAACAAAAGAGGGATGAGCACAGTGATAAAGGGTATCAAGATGTGTGTGTGTGTGTGTGTGTGTGTGTGTGTGTGTGTGTGTGTTTACAGGGTAAGAGGGGGAGGAGAGTGCTGTAAATTAAAGGGAGTGGATAAAAGCAGGCGGCACTGTCGCTCTGATAGCTCTGCTCGTTTGTCCTCTGATAAATGGCTTTAAGTCAGACCTGCCTACATGCCTGTAACACTCAGGATTCGGTTTATACTTCAATCTGTTATGCTGAAGTATTTATCAGGGGCATCTTTTTGTATTTGCTTCAGCCTAGATAATAGAAAGATCTGGAGGGAGGATTTATTTTTATTAGTAATGGTTGCAGAAAAATAAAAGTACGTCATAAATAATGAGATAAAAGTAAGTCGTTCTGGATAAAGGCGTTGCCAAATGCTATAAATGTAAATGAAAAGAGACAATAGTTGCAGTGCTGCAAAATTCCCAAATGACCGGAAAAACAAGGAACCGAATTAATGATGAAGCTACAACACAATCCATCTGGTAGTCAAACAAGTTAACTCGGAGAAATAATAGCAATGGGGCTGGTCAATATGATGACACTCAATATCGCAATAAATTGTGCCACAAACGATTATTTTTTTGTATGTCGTTTTTTTTCAAATCCCATTCCCAGCATTTTACCTGTCGCTCCTGATTATCCCCCAGGTGTCACTGTGGTTGATGCTGGTCACACTGGTGCTGCTGTTCATCATGACGGGTGTCATGCTGGGGCCCGAACTGCTGGCAACCATCCCTCCGGCGGTGTACGTAGTAGCCGTGCTGATGCCGATGGCGGGATACGCGGCAGGCTACGGGCTGGGTGTGTTGTTCTCTCTTCCCCCCAACAGCTGCCGCACCGTATCGCTAGAGACAGGCTGCCAGAACGTCCAGCTCTGCAATGCCATCCTGAAGCTAACCTTCCCACCACAGCTCATGGGCGCGATGTACATGTTCCCGCTCCTATACGCGCTCTTCCAGGCAGCCGAGGCCGCAGTCATCATCCTGGTGTATCGCGTGTACAGGAGTGAGGTGCTCCGCAAGCAGGACCTGAACGGTGAGGACGACAACGACACCAGCGTCACATACAAGCGAATGAAAGAGGAGGAAGACGGGCCGTTCGACACCTCGTACGGCTCGGTTACCGTAAACAACCCCGACTACATTGAGCTGGAAACTCAGGGAGGGACAGGAAGTCCAACGCCTCTCTAGAAGCCACCAAAAAATCTAATAAAATACGGGACATCACTGTGAACAGTTGCTTGAACTGTGCAATACATTGTGCCATTCTATGCTGCTTTGCCAATCATTTGCTGATGAAGTGTTGTAGCCGTACTGCAATTTGATTTCTCATTACCTCGTCATTGGCTTTAGTGAGATCTGAAGGCTCGTTCCAAAACCTTGCATGCTTAAGAAACTCCTCGATTCAGAAGAAGCCGTTGTGTGAAATTAAGGAATAGATATACAGAAACTTTAATCTTGATCAATCTTCATTGACAATCTGTGGTTCGGCTCAGTTCCAGTGGACAAATAACCATGGGAATTCCTATAGTCATGTACCTAAATGATCATCGTAAAATACGACTATATTCAAAGAAATGCCTTATACAGAATCTCAGAAATACATTACAGGTTGTCAAGTGCGCAGTAAGGTGTATAAGGGGGAATATTATGTATAGACACGACACACACACAACTTTTAGAATTGATTTTCAATGTTTACAGTGAACGAGATGAGAATGCAAGGAAAGTATACTGTTAATAAAAGCATTATACTGCCCAGTCCATGTGTGGGATATGTGTTATCTGTGCTCTCCAGGACAGGGGTTCTTGACTCTGGTGCAGCCAGGCAGATGTTTAACTACAAATAAATTCCACTGACCCCTCCAAACAAACAATCTACCCAAATATCCAAACATCAGGGTCATTAGAGTTTTTAACAGAGCACTCCAGGCTCCAATTTAACCTGATTCATGCAAACAATGAGAATTATAATTATGCTCTAAGGTATATTACTTATTAAACAAAATTTGCTTCATTCTTGTCACACGTACATTACAGTACAGTCAAATTCTTTCTCAGTCAAAGGGCCTTGCTCAAGGGCCCCAAGAGTGACAGAACTGGGGCTTGAACAGCCGACTTTTAGTAACCCAGAGCCGTACCCACTAAACTGCCACTTCCCCCGATACATTATACAATATACCGGTTACATTAACGAATATATAGCTAAATATTCTATCACATAAAAATCCAATTCCAGATTTAGTATCTTTTCAATTAAAAAAAGGGATAAAATTATAGGCACTAACATAAAAATAAAAAATTGCTAACAAATTTATCGCTGTAAAGTGGCTTAGAGACAACGTTACAATGTAGCATTTTAGTGCCGTAAAAAAAAAAGATATCTAAGATTGAGATTAAAAGTACAAATATTTTTAGAAGAAACGTCAAAATTACGAGAGAAAAGTCAAAATAATTTGAGAATTAAGTCTAAATATATATTGAGTCATAGCAATATAAGAATAAAGTGACTTGAGAAAAATAATTTGAGAATAAAGTCAAAATATTTTTTAAATAAAGTCCAAATATTTTGGAAAAAAAATCATAGCAATATGAGACTAAAGTGGTAATATTTTTAGGAAAATTACAGAATTGCGAGATACATTTAGCTGTTTTGCTGAAAAAATTTAGAATTTAGTTAAATCCTATTTGAGGTTAGGATTTAGTAATAAGGAAATTCTATGTTGGAGTTACACTGTAATTAGTAAACGAACAACAGCCTGAAATGGAAACTGGTCTGAAAACCAGTGGTCGAATCCATAGATATCCATGATTACATCTGCTTGTTATTCGAAGAGGAGATGTTTCTTAAGAGAGGATGATGATCAAAGAAATCTACCCTGAAGGAGTTAGACACAGTCCAGTCTGGAGGTCATGAACGCATGGATGAGCTTCTCTGCATCAGATATAGACAAGTGTCTTAGCTTAGGAATATTTTTAGGGTGGAAGAAGGCTGTTTTTATAACAAGGTTGATATGATGTTTAAAAGACAAGTTGGTGTTTAAAATAACTCCCAGGTCTTTTACTGTTGAACTAGTAGTTACAGAACATCCGTCTAAATGCAGGATAAAATGCTGGAGCTTCTGTGTACTGGATTTTGGGATGATGAGCAAAATCTCCGTCTTATCAGAATTTAATAATACAAAGTTATGCATCATCCAATCTTTTAATTCACACACTTAGTTATCCGAGCCAATTGAGATGTTTTATCTGGTGTCAATGAGATATATAGCTGGGTATCATCAGCATAACAGTGGAAGCTCATCCCATGCCTTTTAATAATATTTCCCAAGGGAAGCATGTATATTGTGAAGAGCAGGGGTCCTAAATGGAGGGAGGGAGTATTTTGAGCAGCTGATGAATGAGGAAAATGAGAGAGAGGGTTGGAGGGTGTAGAGATGGTGAAGCAGGAAGTGGATAGGATTAGTAAGAAGGAAGTGAGAGCAGCGATTAAGAGGATGAAGAGTGGAAAGTCGGTTGGACCAGATGACATACCGCTAGAAGCATGGAGATATTTAGGAGAGATGCAGAGTTTTTAACCAGATTGTTTAACAAGATTCTGAAAGGTGAGAGGATGCCTGAGGAATGGAGAAGGAGTGTGTTGGTACCGATCTTTAAGCATAAGGGAGATGTGCAGACCTGCAGTAAAGTTGATCAGTCACACAATGAAGTTATGAGAAAGAGTAGTGGAAGCCAGGCTGAGAGAAGAGGTGACCATCTGTGAGCAGCAGTATGTTTTTTGCCTCGGAAGATCACCACAGACGCAATATTTGCTTTGAGAATGTTAATGAAGAAGTATATAGAAGGTCAGAAGGAGTTTAATTGTGTGTTTGTGGATTTAAAGAAAGCGTACGAACAGGGTGCCGAGAGAGGAGTTGTGGTTTTGTATGAGGAAGTCAGGTGTGTCAGAGAAGTATGTGAGGGTGGTGCAGGACATGTTTGAGGACAGTGTGACAGCAGTGAAGTGTGCAGTAGGAACGACAGACTGGTTTAAGGTGGAGGTTGGACTGCATCAAGGATCGGCTCTGAGCCCTTTCCTGTTTGCAATGGTGATGGACAAGTTGACGGACGAGGTCAGACAGGAGTCTCCATGGACTATGATGTTTGCAGGTGATATTGTGATTTGTGGTGAAAGTAGGAAGCAGGTTGAGAAGAGCCTGGAGAGGTGGAGGTACATGCTGGAGAGAGGGGGAATGAAAGTCAGTAGGAGTAAGACAGAGTACATGTCCGTGAATGAGAGGGAGGGCAGTGGAGTGGTGCGGTTGCAGGGAGAAGAGGTGGAGAAGGTGGAGGAGTTCAGGTACCTGGGGTCAACAGTGCAAAGTAATGGAGAGTGTGTTAGAGAAGTAAAGAAAAGATTGCAGGCAGGGTGGAGCGGGTGGAGAAGAGTGATAGCAGGAGTGATTTGTGATAGAAAGGTATCTGCAAGAGTGAAAGGAAAGTTTATAGGACTGTGGTGAGACCTGCGATGTTGTATGGATTAGAGACAGTGACATTGAGTAAAAGACAGGAGGTGGAGAAGTTTATTACAGGTACATCGCATGTAGGATGTTTTGGAGACAAGGTGAGGAAGGCGAGATTGAGATGGTTTGGACATGTGCAGAGGAGGGACATGGGGTATATCAGTAGGAGAATGTTGAGGATGGAGCCACCAGGAAGGAGGAAAAGAGGAAGTCCACAGAGGAGGTTTATGGATGTGGTTAAGGAAGACATGCAGTTTTTGGTTTAAAAGAGGCAGATCTAGATGGACAGTAGTATGGAGAAGGATGATTCACTGTGGCGACCCCTAATGGCAGCAACCGAATGAAGAAGATGATCATGGTGGATTTTGATGTTTGATTTGAGACTTGGTGCATCAGTAAAACAAATGTGCACTGTATTAAATGCGCGTTAATAAAATTAGTGGCCTTAAAATTAATTTGCATTAACACGCTATTAACACCTTAATCTTGACAGCCCTGTTTTTTGAAATATTTTTTCTATAATGTAGCGCGATAAATAAAGTGTACGATATTACAGAGTAAAATGTAGTAGAAATGTGTTTCCAGTAGCTTTTTGCGTATCTGTACTTCACTGAAGTGTTTTCATTTGGAGAGACTTTTACTTTTAACTCCACTACATTTCAGTCAAATATCTTACTTTTGACTCAACCACATTTTGTGAAATCAGTCTATTTATTTATGAGGATAAAAACGTACCTGGTCAAAAACGCCTGCAAACCACCAATCAGGGTCGAGTGTGCTGTTTGGAACTTGTTCTGATTGGTGCTTGGTGGTTTATCACCAACATACAGTTCAGCATCAGTTCAACAGCAAGCAGAATATTTGGAGAAGAATAAATGATGGAAGAAACTCCAGACACGAACTTGACACAACACCCGTGACCTTATTTGTGATTTTTTTTTTTTGTTGAAAAGAAGGTTCATAATTGTTTGTAATAGATTCAATCGGTATCTGACTCGTTAATATCATTCTATTAATAGGTTGTTGTGCTGAGAGTCACATTATCATAAGATTTTCACATAAATTGAATTGATTTTGACAAAATAATAAATAGGAACATTATAGCCATAACAAATCATAGTACTTTGGATACTTTGTACATTTGAAGGCAAATACTTTTACTCAAGTAATATTTCAACTAGTGTATCTCTTATTTAACTTAAGTACATGGTGCGTGCGCGCATGCGCGGTATAATGAAGGCGGGGGCGGTAATTGTCTGTAATTGAACACCTGACCCGAATTAAGACGCTTCTCTCTCCGCCTACTTAACGCGCCCCGAGACTCGGGCAGGTGGCTAAGCGGAAAGAAAAGAGAAAAACCTAAACAAAATAAAATAAAATAAAAATGGCTACGTACGGAGATGAAGCGCTTGACACCTACGTTTACTCCTCGTACAACCCTTACTCATACCGATGCCCGAAGCCCAAGAGCTGGCGGCAGAAAGGCTACCTGAGCGCGTGCGGTGGCGGAGGAGGAGACAGCGGATACTTCGACAACTACCACCGCGCGCACCTCAAGTCCATCCTGTCTCAGATCAACCCGAACCTCACACCGCGCCTGCGCAAAGCTAACACCAAGGACGTGGGCGTGCAGGTAAACCCGCGGGCCGACGCCTCGGTGCAGTGCTCGCTCGGCCCGCGCACGCTCGCGGCGTGCCGGCGGGACGCGGTGCGCAGGCGCAGACCGGACGGCTCGACGCCCGGGAGCCCGGTGAGCCCCGGCGTCCGTTTCCCGCGCACACAAGCTGTGTACTCCCCCATCGCCATTAGGGGACTCGCAGCTCTCCTCCAGGACCAAGAGGATGATGATCACAATAACCAAGAGGAGATGCAAAAGTGTGGAGAAGGAAAAGACTCAGAGAGCACAATCAAGGGTGGGGATGAAGGTGTTGAGACCAAAAACCCAAAATCCAAACCAAAGCTTAGTCCTGGGGAAAATGATGGTGCTGATGATGAAGAAAGCAAGCCAGAAGAAGTGGATGGTGGCACGAAGAGCGAGAATGAGAAAAGCGGTCAGGAGGACTTCAAGTCCAAGGGGAGAGTGCGCTTTCAGGTGAGATCTTTCAGATGCTTGGTATTTTTTTAGTCATTGGCTCTTTTGTAGCATAAGGTTTCTCTGGGGAAACCCCTGTTGAGATCTTCTAGGTGAAATGTTGACTGTAGTATGTCTTGTAACTGTAACTACTTGACGTATGTTCACACTGCCTGACCATCACTTCTCCTCCTGGTAGTTTTTAGAGCAGAAGTACGGCTACTACCACTGCAGAGACTGCAACCTTCGCTGGGAGAGCGCCTACGTGTGGTGTGTCCAGGGGACAAACAAGGTAGCAGCAGAATTTTGCATTATTCCTTGTGCACCTGTGAACATGTCTGCATTATGGTCTCCTCTTTCACAGGTTTATTTCAAGCAGTTTTGCAGAACGTGCCAGAAAGCGTTCAACCCATACAGGGTGGAGGACATAACCTGTCAGGTACGCTGATCACCTTACCTTAAAACATCTTTATCAAAAGATCATGACCGGTTTATTTCTCGTTTCAGAGCTGCAAGAAGGCACGCTGTACGTGTCCGGAGACGGCACGCCACGTGGATCCCAAACGGCCGCACAGACAAGACCTGTGCGGCCGCTGCAAAGGCAAGAGGCTCTCCTGTGACAGCACGTTCAGTTTTAAGTACATCATATAGTGCTTTCTGTCCATCAGTCTATCCCGATGGAAGCTCACTGCCGTCAGAACTAATGCTCGGGCAAGGAGTTTCCCCAACATTGGCCTCGACCAGGCGATGACCTCAAGCAAGATTACTTGAAGGAGACATCGTGACTGTTCTTGATTTCGTTCAATTGTGTTGAACAGCAGCGCTCCCAGTGGTGAAAATAAATCTAAATGAACAGCAGCACAGCTGTGGTGTGGGTTTTATTTTCTAAAGCTGGTTCCAGTTACTAATCTGGTTGACTTCATTAAGGAAAAAACATGCATTAACTGAAACTCTTTGATGCAGCATTCTAATGATATTTCCCTTTTTATGCCTTAATTTTTGTATCTAGCCTTGATTGGGATTTGGCCTCAGCCCTGAAATAGACTCACTGGTGTACACGTTTGGTAAACGAATAGTTGTTATCCAAATAATCAAACAGTTGAAAGAAAAACCAAAATGTAAACCCACTAGAAGAGGCAACCCTAGATCTTAGATTGGTATCCAAGTTTGTATTTCAGGCTACCCATCAAAAATGTAAACTTTAAATTGTCAATCATTGGCACACTCAATTTGGAGATTTTCATCCATGCTTGAGCAGTCAAGTCTGCCTCCCAATATTTTGTAATAAACCTAGTCTCAGTTTTTATATATAATGTACACACACCCTGAATATTTGAAGATTGGATGCTTTGATAGGAGCTCTATTCCACTACCAATCACACAGTTGAATCTTTGCAGAGAGGTCTCGAAACAAGGATCGTGCCATCGTTTTATATGAAGGTGCTCAATGTCTGACTTTACATAGAACTGTTATTTTTTCTAATTAACTAATATACAGCCTATTATGGTAATGCTGTAATTAAAAATCTAAACTTATATTCACATTAAAAAAAAATTCAACCCCCTGTGATTAAATATTTAATATCTGAGATGCTCAGTAAAATTTTTTTTTGGTTGATGTTGCGCTTTTCTTGGGGCACGCAGTCAAATCAGACCCCTGTGTCTGTGTGTGTGTGTATATATATATAAACGTACCCGGAGTGCGACCTTGTCCATATGTTTATATAATTCAATGGTGAATGCACCATTAAACCGCACGTGCACACCGAGGAAAAAAACGTGTTCAATTTGCTTTTATTTATTCAGAACAGGGTAAGGCAGTTAAGTGAGATGACGGAAAAAAACCAAACTAAAACAAGGAACATGAGGGGAAAAAAATAACCAAACAGGACAATGCACCTCCAAATAAAAACCTTTCTCCAGGTAAATAATATCTCCCTTAAATAATTAAGAACAGCATCCAACAATGTACCAAAGATTTTCAAGGAATGAATACAGTGACTTAAAAAAAAGAGTAATGTGCCGTGACGTTATCATGTCCCTCCGTTGCTGGAAGTAAGCAGTAAGCGCTTCGTGTCTTGTGGTTAAGCGGGGAAAAAACCCATCATCAGTGCAGCCCTGAGTCTGGGATGGACCGAGCTGGTCCCCAGTTCCACAAGCCCCACCCACAGTTCCCCCAAGCCCCACCCCCATCATCAGGGAAGTTAAAGCATGGCGTCAGCAGGAGCCTGCAAGCCAACGTGAGGATCACAGTGGAGCTTAATAAGGGAATGCATGGGGGGGGGGCAAGAGTACGCCAGAGTGACAGGAACGGATCAGGTGTACCTGAAATGCCCCCCCTCAAAAAAAAAAGAAAAAGAAAAAATCCAAAAAATTCGATTTGTGTATTGAGGGTTGGTTAGTGAATGTTACAGCTGATTTTTTTGTTTGTTTACATCGATTTATTCATTTTTTTGCATTAGCTTTATACTCTATTCTGTTTGAACAGTGCATTACACAAATGTACAAGGGAAAAAATACTGCTTTTACACTATACATTTTTTTTCTAAAATATATACAGAGTACAATAAGTTATTGACATTTCAATAATGAGTTGCAGCCGCTTTGCACGTTCGTGCGCGCATTTTAATGTGCTAATGTGCATGTGAGAATGCAAAAGATCGGTCGTACGGAACACACTCGCGCACACACACATACAGAAAGGTGGGTCTATGGTCGTCTACAGGCAGCTACTTATTTGGTTATAAGAGTACGAGTTTTTTGTTAGAGCTACCCGGTGGTGGAAGCGAAGGTTTCTGCTCCACGCGGGTCAAATAAAGTTAATCCTCTCTTTGTACAGAGTCTGAGGGCCGAGCCCTCGTTTTCTCAATTATACATTAAATACCCTTTTGACATTTACAACCTAGGATTGTTAGCTCTAATAAAAAATAGATTTCTCGGAAAAAATAGTTCTTGCAGTGCTCTCTCACTTTCAAGCGTGCGCCCCGGGAAAAAAAAATAAACGCTTTATTGTTTCGTGTTCGATGAGCAAAATACGACTTTCCATAGCGACCCCACCTCCGGACAACCGTTACCATCCCAGTGCTCTATACACAGGACTTTTTTTATTTTATTTTGTCTTTTATTCGAACACACTAGAGGACATAGGCCGTTCTGCTAAAGTTTCCGGTTTAGCTTCATCATCGCCTCGTATCTCTTCCTCGATCGTCATCAGTGCTTTGTACGAGAAAAAACCACAGCAAAAAAAAAAAAAAAAAGGAAAACGAATGTGTGTCTGTCAGTCAATATTATCCTCATACAAGCACGCACGCGCACACACACACACACACACGTAGGTACGTCCATTAGCCCTTTAAGGTGAAAATGTCAAGAAATACCCTCAGCCCTTTGGCCCTCCTACTAAACACACCGTACTCAAACCCACTCGCGAGTCTCTAGCCTACACTGTTTGACGTGCATGGTGTTTTCACAGCCCCGAGCTGAGGACTGTTTTATGTGTCTCGATCTGGGTCTCGGGCGTCTGGGTTTGGCCGTAAATGAGGGCGCTCCGGGAGCTCTGCGTCTGGCGTACAGCCTCGCGGATCTGCAGGTTGAGCTCCATGAGGCGTGCGCTGGCCTGAGACAGGTCTCTGCTCGGCCCCACCACGGCCACGCAGCCCGTCTGACCCAGAGTCTGGTGACGGAAGTAGATATGCAGCAGGGTTTGCACGGCGTTCTCCTTCTCGCTGCCGAAAATATCGTTGGGCCACAAGCATCTGAGGAAGAACAAGAGCGCAAGTTATTCAGAGTGAGTGTAGAGTACTGTAGTGTGTTACCCCTGACCGAAAACACGCCCTATTTGGATTAGAAGTCGAACGCATGCGTCATGTTTATTAGACACAGTGATTATTAATAAGACATTTTTTTTGTGATATTGTGTGTGAATAGAAAGTCAGACTTTTTACATGCCCTTATAACATCTGCTTTAATCAGACTGTGTGATCAGGATTTTCATAAACTTTCTCCTGAAGGCGTAGTCGAGGTTTTGCTGCTAAGGTCATGTCAATGTTTAATGCATGATAGATACCATGTTAAGCCTCAACTATCATAAAACAATAATTAATAGACATTTGATGCCACCCAGATGTGGATGGGTTCCCTTCAGTCCAGATCCTCTCAAGGTTTCTTCCTCAGGGAGGTTTTCCCTTTCCTTTGCTCATTAGGGATAAACGTAGACACTAAACTTATAGGCACAAACATAGAAATTTCTATTTTATAACCTACTTTTATCTGTAAAGCTGCTCTGGGACAATGCTGAAAGGCAAGACAAGTCAAGTCAATTCCTATAGCCCTTTTCACAACAGACATTGTCTCAAAGCAGCTTTACAGAATTTAAGAGTGAAGGTGAAAGGTGTGTATTTATCCCTGATGAGCAGCCATGGCGACTATGGCAAGGAAAAACTTCCTTAGATGTTATGAGGAAGAAACCTTAAGAGGAACCAGACTCAAAAGGGGAATCCATCCTCATTTGGGTAACATCATGAGTGTGATTATAGTCTTTAAAACAAAACAAAGCACTGAAAAGTGAGAAATAACGAGCACTGGAATGTAAGTTTATGAGTAATGTTCTTTCTACAGTCTTATACAATCAGCTGATGTTATGGAACCAGGAGCTACTCAGCAACTCATAAAATCGCTCAACATTTGCGATCATCACAGATCCAACACCAGCTTCTCCATGCCAGAGCCTTTAAACACTCAAAGAGGTCCAGTGTCCAAACTCTAAATGAAGCATGTGTGTGCTTACTAACTATAACAGTGTACCACACAGCAACTTCAGTAGCCTGGTGACGTCAGTGCGAGTCAGTGTTTACCTAAAGGCTTTGACTTGGGCGAGGGCAGAGGTGAAGTCTCGTGCTCGGAGGCTCTCGATCAGAGAGTGGATAGCCGTCTCTGTGTTGGACTGCACTGCTGCAGACACGCTCACCCCCTCCTGTCCGTCGCTCACTAACTCCGCCTCTTTCAGACAGCTTTCCAAAATGGCCAGCTCCTCCGACATGTTGGTGACCTGCGAAGCACATATTGTGTTCCAATAAAAAAACATTTTTTTAGACATATTTCTATACTACATTTCAATCGAGTTCTATTTGCAAGGAGAAACTCTGAGGTTGCTTCAGTAGAGAGAAAACACGCATTCGCGCGCGCACACACACACACACCGTGTGCAGTCTCTAGAGATGACTAACTTTGTTAGCATTGATCTGTGATTAGATGAATGGCTTGGTCCAGCACTGTAGTTCATCAGTCTTCCTCAGAGAAATAATCGAGTTACAGCTGCAGCCCGAGAGCTCGGAGCACACAGACCTTACCTTATATCACGCTGACAAACAAATAGAATCATTATTTAGAGCAGCCGGAAAGGAGAAATCTCCACATATGATTATTCAGCTTTCTTGTACTTATCTATAAAATCAAATGTCTGTAATATAAACTGCAAATAGGAAAGAATGACTGTGATAAACACTGACACACACCTCGGCCTCTCTCTTTATGGTTTCCACTCTGCTAATGAGTTTGCAGTAGGCCTGAAAGAGCAGCAGCAGCTGGAAATGAAGCTTGTACAACCTCCGACCCAACTCCAGCTCCTACACAGACAGACACAAAACCATCATCATCATGATCATCATCATTCCACTCACTGATGTATTTTCATTAACAGAGACTTGCACGAGCAGAACAGCTACATAATCACAAGGATGGACGAATGGACAGATGTTTGGTTGGATGGATGGTCAGGTGAATGAATAAATAAATGGGTAAATGGAAGTTCTAAGTTAGAGAAATGGATGATCGTGTTAAACCAAAGCTTCTCAACCATGGGGCCAAATAGATAAAATAATAATAATAATTATAATAATGAATAAATAAAAAAATAATAACAAGTAAACCCTTTTTATTGTTCATTAAAAGTTGAAGCAGACGGCTTATTTCATGTAGAAGATATATATATATATATATACATATATATACATACACACAGTGCCCTCCACAATTATTGGCACCCCTGTTTAAGATGTGGTCGTGGACTTCTAAAAATTCTCCTTTTTTTTAAAACAACAAAGAACCCAAATGCAAAAAAAGAGAAAAATCCAACCTTTCATTTAAGTACATAACTTTGGTGGTA
The DNA here is from genome assembly GCA_039877035.1 of Silurus lanzhouensis. Classification (NCBI taxonomy): domain Eukaryota; kingdom Metazoa; phylum Chordata; class Actinopteri; order Siluriformes; family Siluridae; genus Silurus; species Silurus lanzhouensis. The sequence goes on along the minus strand of JBCEWE010000159.1, from coordinate 5,364,118 downwards.
AAAAAATCACACATTTAGAGAAGAAAAAAAAAAACTTGAAATCATGTGTGCCACAATTATTGGCACCCCTGATGTTAATACTTTGTACAACCTCCTTTTGCCAACAAGACAGCACTTAATCTCCTCCTATAACATTTCACAAGATTGGAGAACACAGAGAGAGGGATTTTTGACCATTCTTCTTTGCACAATCTTTCTAGATCATCCAGTGTCCTGGGTCCTCTCTTATGCACTCTTCTCTTTAGCTCGCCCCACAGGTTTTCGATTGGGTTGAGGTCTACGGACTGAGATGGCCATGGGAGGACCTTGAGTTTGTGACTGCTGAACCACTTTTGTGTAGATTTTGCCACATGTTTTGGATCATTATCCTGCTGAAAGACCCAATGACGACCCATCTTCAGCTTTCTGGCAGAGGCCATCAGGTTTTTATTTTAAATATCCTGGTACTTCAAAGCGTTCATAATGCCATGCACCCTAACAAGGTTCCCAGGGCCTTTGGAAGAGAAACAGGCCCACAGCATCACAGATCCTCCACCATACTTCACGGTGGGCATGAGGTGCTTTTCGGCATACACATCTTTTGTTTTACGCCAGACCCACTTAGAGTGTTTGTTGCCAAAAAGCTCAATCTTAGTCTCATCTGACCAAAGCACACGATCCCAGTTGAAGTCCCAGTACCGCTTAGCAAACTCCAGACGTTTACGTTTGTGAGTGTTAGTGAGAAAAGGCTTTTTCCTTGCATGCCTCCCAAACAGCTTGTTGGCATGTAAAGAGCGTCTGATGGTTTTGGAGACTCTGTGACCCCAAGATGCCACTCTTTGATGCAATTCTGTGACGGTGAGCTTGGGAAATTTTTTTACTTCTCTTACCATCCTCCTCACTGTGCGTTGTGGCAAGATAAACTTGGGACCTCTTCCAGCCTTGTTTGTCACTGTTCCAGTTGTTTTAAACTTCTTAATGATTCCTCTGACTGTAGATACCGGCAAGTTAAGGCGAGTGGCTATTTTCTTGTAGCCATTGCCTGACTTATGAAGGTCGACACACATCTGCCTTACTTGAATGGTGTGTTCTCTTGTCTTTGCCATGTTGACAAATGGGTAAGAGAATTAGGCCTCTGTGTCACGTCATATTTATACCCCAGGGAAACAGGAAATCATGAATTACTAATTAAAAGTCCCTAGATACCCTGACCAACCTTAGCAACTACAGAAAAATAAAAAAAAATAAAAAAAAAAATTAAATTTTTCAGAGGAATTGTTAGGGGTGCCAATAATTGTGGCACACATGATTTCAAATTATTTTTTTTTTCTAAATGTGTGATTTTTTTACCACCAAAGTAATGTACTTAAATGAAAGGTTGGATTTTTCTCTTTTTTTGCATTTGGGTTCTATGTTGTTTTAAAAAAAAGGAGAATTTTTAGAAGTCCACGACCACATCTTAAACAGGGGTGCCAATAATTGTGGAGGGCACTGTATATATATATATATAAAATAATTATATTATTAAATATTTCATTTTTTATTGCATGTATTTATTTGTTGTTTATTTATTTTTAATATTTTATTACATTTTTAGATTTAAGTTGAATATATATATATATATATATATACACACACACACACACACAACTATTTATACAACTGTATTTGGACGTAAAATTATAATTTGAATGGCAGGCCGTTACAATTACTACACTTACTACAGGCTGTCGTCAATTTGTGCATTGGCATGACAACACCCAACAGTCTATCCAACAGCTGTATTTTCCGAGATATCAATTACTAGATATCATTTCCTATTAATAGAACTCTTGCATATAAGTAAATATCCCACTCATAACCATGCAATTGGACTGAATGTTGCATTGAATAAATTTTGCTCGTATTCGGTATAACCGCCATGTTCAGGCTGTGGGATTGAAGTCCAAGTGTGTGATGTGTTGACGTAGTGCTGAGGAGAAACGTAAGAAAAAAAGGTTGATTTATCATTTGATGGTCAGTTTAAATAAATGCATGTGCATCAAAGCACCGAAATTACCGATTCATTCTAAGGCACATGTCTAATGTAGAATCAGCAATACACACACACATGGGATATATATAAATAATGATATGATTGATCGTGACTACATGGTCTGAATCTTGTTAAATGGCCAAAAAAAACCCCGAAATAAGTATAAGTATTAACGAGAGTTTAATGGTCGGAAAAGGTTGAGAAACTCAGAGTTAAAGCCCATTCTGGAAAGAGCATGGATCGAACATGCTCACTAACTAACGCTAACCATGATTAGAGAAGCGGCAGGACATTGAGCTGTATGCAGCTGAATGAATGTTAGAGTGTATTTGCGAAATTTCTGAAGCAAAAAGCAAAGAAAAGGACAGACTACTGAGAAAAAAAGCGGAATGTGTATAATGTACAATGTTAATTCAGGTCGATTGTTCTCCTTTCCGTAACCCACAGGACACACACCAGTACTACACCCGGTAGGAAATGTGTGTGCAAGAAGGAGCAAAGATCTACAAAATCTCCAAAGCTCGACAATTCGTTTTAGAGCAAGGGACCTATAAAAGTCTCGGATTTGTGTAGCGTGACGATTTGCATAAGTCGTTTGTGTCTACGATGAATGGATGGAATGAGCAGCGTGTTTCGCCGGAACGACAATGATTATGGAAAGGTCAAGAATACAAGAACCACTTACTGCAAGAATTTCCATTTGCTAAGCAAGAGGGAGGTCACCATAAGAACAAACAAACAAAAAAAAAAAAACAAAGAGATGGAGAGAAAAAAACATTAGTCAAGAGTATTACTTCCAAACCACAGAAAAGAGAGAGAGAGAGAGAGAGAGAGAGAGAGAGAGAGAGAGAGAGACAGCAGAGACAGTGCAGTGGATTTTATCACTACAAGAAAAAAGATCATAAGCAAGATACATGCAAAAAAAAAAAAAAAAAAAAAAAAAGACAAAAAAGACAAAAAAAAAAGAAGAAAAGAAGCACGTCATCATATAAAACTTGTCGCAAATAGAACAACAAACAGTGAAATCAGGACAGACAGCAGACTCCAACAGAGATGGAGGAGATCAGAGGGAAAAAAAATCCCTGCAAAGGAAATTGAAGTGGTGATATTGAGGTGGATGTGAAAGCTGCATGTTCAATACCGAAGCAAACATATACACACAAATTAAACGTATATCTACGAGATGTTGTGTAGATACGAATATAAGCCGAATGAAAACCTGTGTGACGTGAATTAAAACTGACTGAATTTTTATTCTCGAGGAACCTGGACACATTTGCACTGGAAGACTTGCATGAGAATTTGATATGAAATTATATATATAACGTTAGCCAGATTCAGCAATCTTTCCACAATGCTCCAACATAATCCCTATTTTTTGCTAATTGTACATCGCCTGTAACTCATGAAGCGACCACGTTCTCTCATCTCGGCAGCTGCTCATGCTGCAACGACACAATTGAAAATAGTTACAATATCTCGCATCCGATTCATTACATTTTTTTTAATGGACAATACTATAGAAATGAAACTTGGATATATTTTAGACAATGGGCAGCTTGTGTAGCAGTCCTCTGAAAATGTTTCGATAGGGTTCAGGTCTGGAGACATACTGGGCCACTCCATCACCTTCACCCTCAGCTTCCTCAGCAAGGCAGTGGTCATCTTGGTGGTGTGTTTCTGGTCGTTATTATGTTGGAAAACTGCTGCTTAGAACAGTTTCTCAAAGGAGGGCATCATGTTTTGCTTCAGAATTTCACAGTACATGTTGGAATCCAGGTTTTCCTCAATATATATATTTCCCAGTATCAGCATCACTCATGCAGCCCCAGACCATAATGCTACCACCACCATGCTTGACTGTAGGCAAAGCATGTTCTTCTCACCAAGACGTCGCCACACATGCTGGACACCATCTGAGCCAAACAAGTTTATCTTAGTCTCATCAGACTACAGGACATGTTACAGTAATTCATGCTCTTGGACAGGTCGTCCTCAGCAAACTGCTCCTTCTGGGACGACGCCATGCAAACCCACTTGTTGAAGTGTGCGGTGTATGGTCTGAGCACTGACAAGCGGACCTTCTGCTTCTGCCTCTAAAGCAATGCTGCAGCACTCATGCCTCTGTTTTTTGAAGCAACTTCTGCACCTGACGCACAGCACGAGGACTCAACTTGAATGGACCCTTGTGAGGTCTGTTCTGAGTGGAACCCGTCTTGAAAACCTCTGTATGACCCTGACCACTGAACTGTAACTCGGTTTCAGGGTGTTACTGATCTTACAGCCTCAGCATCTTTGTGGAGAGCAACAATTCTAAATCTTAAATCCTCAGAAAGTCTTTACCATGAGGTGCATGTTGAACATCCAGTGGTCAGTATGAGAGAATTGTACTCAAAGCACCACATTTTAACTTCTCTAATACAAGATACACAAATTTGTATGGTCCTGTCAAACAGACAAAAACATGAACATGATGAATAGGACGTGTGGCTTTGTACAGCTGTTCTCACTCGGGGTGTACTTACTTTTGTTGGCAGTTATTTAGACGATAATTGCTGTATGTTGAATTATTTATAGAGGACAGTAAATCTGTATTGCTTCACAAGCTGCACATTGACTACTCCAATATATCCAATATATCCAAGTTTCATTTCTATAGTATTATTGCTGAAATGTGCGGAATGCACTCACTTTTGTGAGATACTGTACATGCCCTTCTACACACATGTGTAGCTCTCAAAAGCGAAGAATACCACGAGCCAACATCAAACATTCTTGTTCCATATTTGATTAAGATCTTATCTTTAAAAATTATATCGTCCTCCTTCATGCGGGAATAATTCAGTTAGGCTGACTCCAAAATGGAAAAAAGAGCGAGTCCCATAATGCTTCCTGGAAGCGAATTAGTCAGAACTTCGATAAGCAGAATAAAAAAAAAAAAAATGCATAGCATGAACAACATGCATTAGTTTAGAGACAGGTGGCAAAATGCAGCTTCTGAGTGGACTTTCGTTCAAACTCGAAGCATGCGGGAGGAAAACGAGGTTGTGAGGTCTCTAGACATGTTCACCCTTCATCTTTACCTCACAGGAAATCTGCAAAGGATTGTTGCAAATAAATGACTTGTATTTATTTCTTGTGTTTTCTGATTTCGACCTAACAAGAGTGCGACTCTGAAGAACAACAAATAAAACTGGGCAGGGAAGAAAATGAGACAATACCAAATCAAACATGCATTCGTACGCTTTGAGTGAATTTATAGCCAGGGTTATACGTCTGTGTGTGGCAGCATTTGTCTCAAAGCATAGAAAGTATTTTGGGCATCTGGGTAGGAAAGGTGCTTAGACGTGTTTTTCACGTGTGTTTTTACAGTTTTGTGTGAAATTCCTGCAAATGAGAAGAAGTGTGGTGTGTGTGTGTGTGTGTGTGTGTGTGTGTGTGTGTGTGTGTGTGTGTGTGTGTGTGTGTGATGTTGATCATCAGATCTTTACAACTCTATGCAAAAAATTAGACATGAATAATAAAAAGTAAAAAAAAAAATTTTAAATATGCAAATTAACTACAGGCAAATTAGGTGCATTAAGCGAGATACTGTATATTCTATAAATGTATACATTATATGTATACAAAAATATATAGTGCTTTAAAAGAGTTAAAGGTGATTTGAATCTGTTTTAAAATAAAAATTTGGGCAAGATATAGGGGCAAATGTTTGTGGACACCTGAGCATAAGATTGGTGTGTGTTTTCAGAACATTCCATTCTATATTTAGCTCCCATGTGCTGTTACAATAACCTCCACTCTTCTGGGAAGATGTTCCTCTAGATTTTGTGGAGATTTGTGCTCATTCGGCCACCATGGTTTTTAGTAAAGTCAGGTACTGATGTAGGTGAGGTGAGGAGGACTGGGGCGGTTTGGGTCTTCTTGTTTAAGTGAAGGGAAAATCTTATAAAGACATCCTATATAATTATGCCTCCAACAACACACACATATGGCTGGAAAAGTCAGGTGCCCCAATGCTTTTGTGCATATAGAGTAGGATGTATAGGTATGTAACAAACACCATGGATTCCAGGTTCCTAACATACACCATACAACCTAATTTTTCTCATTTTCAAATAAATAAATGCAAATGCATTAATACAGGAGATACTGCTGTAAACAGAACTGTATTAAAAAATGCTTTAATGAGAATCCACTGACAGAAGTATAACCCAGGCCTAATTCTCTGCTAAAAGTCAGTGTAGATTAGTGTGTGTGTGTGTGTGTGTGTGTGTGTGTGTGTGTGTGTGTGTGTGTGTGTGTGTCTATTACCTGAGCTTGAGTGTTCGGTCGACGGTTTCTATCTTTATCCCCGAAGGTCTTTCTGCAATTTTCTAACCACTGTGGGGAAAGAAACAAGATGTCGGGGCAGAGGGTGGAGAAAGAAGGTATAAAAGATTTAGACTATTCTCATCTCAGACCAAAAAGCCACATACAACAGCTGCAGCAGAAAGACGGTTTCTAGTGTATATAACTTTATATAAAAGGTTGATATATGATAAAGTGTAAGCAGTAATAGGAATAATAGCAATAATAGGAAGTTCAATATGAGGATAGCAATATATGTGTGTGTGAGAGGTAGGCATAGGTCTTTTTCAGAGAGGCTCCATATTCTAACATGTCTCATCCTCCCATCAGCCCACCCCTTCCTTTCCTTTTCTCTCTTCCCCTCCCCTTTAACCGTAATCATGGAGCATGTTCGGGTTATTCTTAGCTTCAGAACGCGAACGCTGTGTGGCTGCAAGCAGAAACTAACGCTGTCACTCTCGTCTTGAGATATCGAGAGGACTCAATGCCTCGAGCTGCGACTACGAAGATGACCGTGATATTTATCTTCCTTCGCTTTGATCGTTTTTCCACTCTTAAAACTCCACAAAGCTTAAAGAACACCAGTGCGCTTCGTGGTCCAAAATCTCCACACGTAACCTTTAGTGAATACAGTATGAAAAATAGAGCTGTGTATCGGCAAGAATATGGTGATACGATACGATATTTTGCGATACGATATTTTGCGATATCCCATAGGATATAGGAATATGATATCATTACAGGAACGCTGGAATTTTTTTTCCAGAACTCATCTGCTTTTGTATTAGTCAACATTCAACATTATTGAACCACTTTTTGTGAAGTACTAATAAAGGGGGGAGGGGGAAAATAAAGGGCTTGCAGGGAGTTTAGGGAGCTGGAACATTCCTTTCATTCTCCATTACTAGCAGCGAAATATTCACCTGTTTCCTGGGGGTGCTCTCACTGCATATTAGGTGTTTTTAACAATGACAAAAAAAAAAAAGTAGCATGTTCAGTACAATGATACTAATCGCAAAGCGGTGAATATTAGCACTAATGTTAGTGGCGTGCCCTTAACCTGGTACTTCCCGTCATTGTTTAAGTTCAGAGGGAATATGACTGCTAGCTAGCGATCAGCAAGTTCATGGTAGGAACCCGCTCACCCTCACAAAAAAGAGGGGTAAATACAAGAATAAATAGACTATACGCAATGGAGCCCCCCATGTGCCCCTATGCACTGCATATACTGTATACACCATGTTCCCGCCTCTGGTTTAAAGCCGGGCTGAACAAACAGATAGATAGATGGATGTAAATGGCTCTATAAGTATATTATGCACAGATGTTTAATGCTCACCTGTTCGGCTGCCTCTCGCTTGCAGTTGTACGTGTCCAGGTGCTCCTGCAGCTCCAGCACGCTGAATTTTAACGTCTCCAACAGCCCACAAGAAACCAGCTGTAGGGGACACACACACACACACACACACACACACACACACAGACATCACGTGTGACGAGCGCTAGGATTTCACTGTATCTCAGTACAGGACCCTTTAATACTACTGAACTGGAAAAAGTGTTAATAGTTCATATTAAATAATCTATTTATTTTAATATATACTAAAATATTTATAATAATTCATAATTGTGTATCTGTATGTACCAGTATAAAGGTGCCTATTTGAATAGATCATGTAAAAAAATGTATTAAATAAAAATAAATAATAAAAAAACAAATATAAATATAAATATTATATGTATATATATCTATATATCTATATATATATATATATATATATATATATATATATATATATATATATATAAAAGATGCTTCAGACTCACAGTCTCTGCATCCAGTAAGACTGTAGGGCACTGCAAGCAAGAGGTCATGACCTCCAGGGAGCTCAGGAACTGGTTTCCCATTCGCTGGCGCCCATCCCCGAGAAAACGTACCGAAGCGTGGGTAATGGAGTCGAATTTTCTTTGAATGTGCTGAAAAAGGAGCAAAAACAATATTATACACAGGACGTGTGTGAAAATAAGTGTACAATGCGAGTGCATGGTGGACCCCCGAACACACCTGAAAGAGCCGAGAGAAGATGTGAAACGTGTAGACGGCGCAGGATCCGTCCGTGTCGGATAACATCTGGTTGACGTGGCAACGCCAGGCTTCCTCCTCGTCATCGTAAGCGACGGGCTGGAAAGCCGCCAGGATGGCGGAGAGAAAAGGAGATGGGGGTGGAGAAGACTCGAGCTCAGGGAAGCCATCGGTGTCTCCTTCGTCTTGACTGTGTACACCCACACACACACACACACACACACACCACGTTAAGCAAAGTAAAATCACAACTGATGTCTCATGTTATTGCTTCGCTCTTTTATCCAGTATCTCCTACATAAATAAACAGAAAACCAAAGTAAACTCTTCGACTCTGATTCGACACTGCCCCCTAGTTGCTCTTTTTTTCCCCTTCACCTCTACTTCCTGTTCTCCTCTCCACCACCCCCCTCCCCCATCCCACTGCAGATGCTCTGCACTGCAACGTAGTTTCTACCCGGACGTACTGCAGAGGAAAAAGAAAAACATCTCAAACACAAACACAAACATGCGCACACTTACAGCCCGGAGGGCCCAAAGATCTTGATAAAGCAGACGGAATAGAAGTATTTAAAGCCTGCGTTGTTGAGTGACATGAAGGACACTGACTCGGTCTTCATTCTCATCCTCACCAGCAGCAGCCTCTCCTTTACTCTTCTCTTCGAACACCCAGGCGCCGCTCAAACACTCTCTCTCTCTGCAGTCCTCATACACGGTGCCTCTTCTATCCTTCACGTCTCCTAATAACGTTCCCTCTCCGTCTCACACCCTGTCCGTGAGCCGATAGTGTGCGCTGCTTTATCGAGCGGTTTTACATTACCCTCACCCCACCCCCGACGCCACACTCTAACGCACACGGAGGCAGTTTTCATTGTGGGAGATGTGCGCATCTCCGGCACGCTTCACAGCCGGACGGAGTCCCTGCTTCCTACGCTGCGCTAAAGCACCAGTCAAACCTGGAGTGCTGGTGCGACGTTAATCGCCGGTAAAGCTCGAGTCGATTACACAGCGATTCGTGGAAATCGGTTTTGCGTTTTTATTGCAGTTTGGGGACTCGTGCCATCTGTTCTGTGGAAGTTTGTGTGTCAACTTATTTACTGAAAGTTGAGGATCCAATGTTCTGGAAGAACCTGGTTAAGAGCCAATCCATAAGCACAGCATGAACACACCTAATTAAAGATGCAGTTTGATGTCTGTGTCACTGCTATATAGTTTTAATCTCCTTCTTATAAAGACTTTTTTTTTGCCCTGAGGCTACGTACTTATCCGGATACTTTAAAATAAGTATCTGCTGCCTGTGACGTTTTAGTTACGTTTTCATCCATTCCATTCATTTTTAGATTATGGGGGGAAAAAAAAAAAAGGTGGAATAAAATCCATAAACTTTGAGAACCAGCTTTTGTTGAAGTTAAATAAAAACATCGCCTGAGTGGCGAATCAAATCAGTCACCTCTGAATATTTGTGACATGACACCATAATAATATTTGGTAATTGAAGATTCTGTTTTGAAAGATTTACTATTATTGTACTTTGTTTTTGTTTTTTTGACCGACTTGTTTGATCTTTGTTTCGTTCTGGCGTGTTGAAGAGGCCGTTGTGTTGATGGTTAATGCAATGTTGAGATGCACAATTGTATTTAAGGAAATCAAAACCTCACAAATGAACAGTTTTTGGCTTTTCGCTAACGTGTGTCCTGGACTGGTGCATCTTTAAGCCTACGTTCTAAATGAGTCAAATACTGAGTCACGTTCTGTTCAAATCAGACACACTAAGAATTTAATTTTCAGCTCTGGTTCAAATGACAGGAAATGCTGGAGGTTATCTGGTGTCCACAGAGCCAAAGTTACATATATTTAACCTCGACCCAATCACCACACACGGTATTACTAAGGCCAAATACTCACGTTTACATTTTGGTCATTCTGAATGAAAGATTCGGTGGACTGTTTACATTAAACGTTCTCTAAACCGTTATGGTGTTTACAAAGCCGCTCTGAATGACTCTGTGACAAGTGCACATTGACAGCCTGCGTCCCGTCCTGTCAACGTGGAGTTCTGCTATTTCTTATGTGCACTATTTTTATATAAAGTGTTGCTCTTAATCAAGCAGCTGAGCTTTTTTGGTGGCTGTGCATCTCTGAGGAGCATCTGTAGCGCATTTCTCCAGATTCTCAGAATCTTTTGTTGTTGATAAGATATTTAAAGTCTTCACAATTTGATGTCCAAGGAACAGTATTTTGAAATTGCACCAGATTGATGAACCTCCACCCATCTTTACTTCTGAGAGACTCCACCTCTACTCTTTTTTATACCCAATCATCTTACTGATCGTTTTCTAGTAAGCAAAATGTTCCTCCAGGAATTACCTTATATTTTCCTTTAAATGTTACATTCCCTCAGTTTCAACATTTGCTGTGTTTTATTGTGAATTTAATATGGGTTTGTGAGTTTTGCAACTTCATTCTGTTTTTAGTTACATTTTACACAGTGTCCCGACTGTTTTGGAACTAGGGTCGTATACTCCACCTGCCGATCTCGCTCACCTGGACATGCCGGAGAAGTCTGCCTCTTCTTCTTCACACCTCTCATCGAGCTCCTTGAGTGCCAGGGTCACGTCTTCGTCGCACACCGAGTCCGGCGCTGTCTCCTCTTCGCAAAGCGAACCAAGCGGACTGTCCATGCCTAGAGGTGGAGGAGGAGGGTCCGGGTCATCCGGAGGGTCAGGGAGCTCACAAAGATCGGGGGGGTCTGACGGTAAAGGGGGGGCACTGCAGAAGCCCGTGTCCTCGCTGACGCTGCTGCTCAGCTCATCCGCCGCCATCACACTGGTGTCCTGTAAATATGAAATGGTGGTAAAGAGCAGGGCACCGTTTCTTCTAGTACAAATAATACTGTTTATAACAGAGAATTTTTGCATGAATTTCAGATCTCTCTTTCTGTAATTCAATAAAAATTAGTTCAAATAAAATACATCTCATCGCACTACTTTATCCCTGTGTATGATATGGAATGGGCAGAATTCTAGATCTAATGAACTAAATAAAAACATTACCCATTACTTTTAACAATTTCAATCAGTTCTACACCAAAACATTAATAATAACTTGCACATGCCACAGGTGACAATGGCACCTAGGCATGGATTATCATTTATATACTAAATGTTATTAAAACAGAAAAAAGAACGCATTCAAGGCTTATAATGGAAATCATATGCTCTTCTTGATAACACAGTCAAGGTCCAAAGTTTAATCTATAGACATACAACTACCGGATTGAACCAAGATGATATTCTGGTTGTGGATCGCTGACACTGTCTAGTAATAAGTTAATGTGAGGAAGAAAAAAAACAACTATTGAAAATCTATTCACATGAGCACTGTATTATTGGGTATTTAATATCATGAATATGAAGATTTCTGGAGTAAAAGCAAAGGATGTGGCAACCATCTTGCGCAGTTACAATTCTGACCTCACCCTCTCTCTATGTTTAACAGCAGGAGAAATTCAATCCAATTAACCAGAGGTCAAATCCCGGTCACCCACGAGGGGGCACTTAGAGGCAGCAATTTGAAGAGAGAAAAAAAAAAAAAAAAAAAAAAAAATATATATATATATATATATATATTCCAGAGAAACTGCTCCTTTTAGCAAACGAGAGATATCAATAAAAACAGGCACAAAGCATATTTATCACCACACTCTTTCGAGATCATGACAAACAAGCCAGAGTGGTGCTCTCTCTTCTCAGACTATTAATGATGTTTAAATAGAACCAGGGCAAAATAGAAAGAAACCTACGAGGAAAATGGCTGTGAGGCTGTTATACTAAAAAAATCACAAACAATATATTTCAAGTCCACAAGTTAGTCACACGATAAAAGACACAGACTATAAATGAAAATTACTAGATCCTTCTTGCTATTTTCCTCGTTCGTTCTGCTTCCTCAAGACAGAGAGAACGGTGGCAGTCGTCCAGAAGCGTGCTTTAGTATTACTGAAAGCTTTTAAAAGGGAACGACTGTAATGGAGAAGCTGATGAGATTAATCAGACCTCATTACACTAAAAGCGGGAGGAACGACAAAGGAAGATGTCCTTGAGCTAAATTTAGGACTGGACTGGAATGAACTGAACTAGAGTGAGGACCATATCACGTAATATAAATACGCAGTGTTTCTCTCGGTCACTGGGAAACACCGGTGCAGTTGTGAATAATGTGTATGACCTACAGGATCGGAAAACATACCGGAGATATTTACATATGCGTATATTTAGACAGATTACCTACAGTGTTTAATGGAGGAACGGATATCGAATCGAGAAAAAGCATAGTGTCCTTCATTCACGACTGCTGATTGTTTACGAAATCGAATTTCCACCAGCATTTATTAAAAGGTAAAACAAAGCTTTTTGGAACGCAAACTTTATACAAGAACTGTGTAAAAACCAAAAGTATTTGGACACTTGCCATTTCCAGACATACGAGTTTCTTCCCCAAACTGTTACTACGCACTCTGAGGCACACAATTGTATAAAATGTCTTTGGATGCTGTGGCGCTACTGTTTCCCATCACTTGAACCAGAAGATCCAAACCTGTTCCAGCAAGACGGTTCCTCTGCTTTCCATGTTTTGAAGTGGACGATCTCAAGTGGCAACTAGTGTTGGATCACAAAACTCAAAAAGGGGAGGAGACTAATCTAATTTCCATTTAATACAAGAAAAGTTACAGCAAGGAAATGCTCCCATGCATGCGATTTGAATGATGCGGGAGGGTTTCGAACTTCTCCTCCGCCAGCCGTTGTTGTTGACTGATTAACGGGTCTCCTTCACGTGAACCCGCTGCCTGCACTGAAAGATGAATCCATGAGTTTAAAAAAATAATAAAAATTGAGCAATTCATCTGTAACTGATCCGTTGCACTTCTACTCTCATACCTATGGAACACCTTTGGGATGAATGTAAACACTGACTGCACCCCAGACCTCCTCACCTCACCTACATTAGTACCTTACTTTCTTTACGAACACCCTTGTGGTTGAATGAGCACAAAATCTCTACAAGTACAATTCAATCTTCCCAGAAGAGTGGAGATTATTATAACAAAAAATGTGGAATGTCAAAACAAAATGTAAGAAATTAATTTATGCACCTGCTAAATAATATGCACAAACAATAATACATTCAGTGTTGACCCTTAATATATAACAGTAAGTATCCGGGAGCTGGAAGAGGGTTAAAATACTGTTGTAATGACGTTAATAAATCTGGCGTAGCCATTCAGTCACGTGACCATGTTAGATGCGGTAGGAAGCAATGCAAAAGCTTGTTAGTGACAAAAAAAAAATCATCTTATGCTCTACCCCAATGCTGTGTGTTAAGCTTTACTCACTCTATGCTTGTAGCTCCGAGCTGGAATGTCTGTCCGAGGAGGGTTTTTTTTTTCTTTTAAAACACATTCTGTGCTTTTGTATTTTCTCTCAATCCAATTTTAGCACAGCTGGCCTGAGGTGTGTCAGTCCTAATAGCAATCTTCACCCCAAAATCAACCCAAATGACAAGCAAGCCCCGCCCACCGTCAGGGTTCGTACAGTTTGCTGAGGCAACATACGAGTTATGACTCATGAATTAGTGGTATATTGTTTAGATTTATTATTACATTTGTGATAACGTCTGTAGAGGTTATTTGGCGCAGATCGGAATTGGAATGGCAGTACTCGGCACGTTTATGCCAAAATGTGTTCTCCACCGTACTGTAACTAATGTCCTGTGATTTTCAAGCATCTTGTACGAACCCTGTACTCAACAAAAAAATCACTGCCCGATAACGAGTGCGAAAAAGCATTTACAGCATGGCTATGAAAACAAGAAAAGGGCTAAGAAAAAGGATGAAAAGCAGCAGAAGACTTGAGTGAGCAGGCTAACAGGGAACGGTGTTGCACAGGGGCAAACTACAAGCCCTGTGTAGATTCAACACCATGACCTTTTCCTAATAGCGAAAAATAAAGTCAAAGTCTTTTTTTCGTAACAGATGTTAAGATAAGAAAGGCACACCAGGTCAAAACCACCACACAACCCCGCACAGATGTCAGGCAAGAGCTAGAAAGCACCCGTGCACCAGAAATTATTGAGGCTCCTGATTGATCCCACCTCAGGCAGCTGACTGAGATTGCTGTCAGAATGCGCGGTCTCGTGGGTAGGGCTGTCCGGGCGGGGCAGTGGAGGGGTGCGCAAAGCTTCCTCGGTAAGGACGCTACTGGAAGACTCCTGGGATTGCTGCAGGGAATCCATGTGATTGGACGTGGCGTCGTCCGTAGCGGAGTCGCTGTTAAGCTGTGACACAATCAAGGAAAATATCAAAGGATTTTCAGTGAATAGATATGTTCTCCATATACACACACACACACACACACACACACACACACCACACACACACACACACACACACACACACACTTATATAAATATATATACAAACAGTAGCTCACAAAAGTGAGTGCACCCCTTCTTCTCAAGGGACAATTCTATAGAAATGAAACTTGGATATATTTTAGCGTAGTCAATGTGCAGCTTTTACAGCAGTACAGATTTACTGTCCTCTATAAATAACTCAACATACAGCCATTATTGTGTAAATACCTGGCAACAAAAGTGAGCACACCCTGAGTGAACATATCAAAACTGTGTCCAAAGTGTGAATATTTTGTATGAGCACCATCCAGCACTAATCCTCCTGGGCATGGAATTCACCAGAGCTGTACAGGTTGTTGCTGGGATCCTCTTCTACTCCTCCATAATGACATCACTGAGCTGCTGGATGTTAAAAACATGGTGCTTCTACACCTTCCGCTTGAGGATCCCCACAGGTGCTCAATAGGTTCAGGTCTGGAGACATACTTGGCCACTTTATCACCTTCACCTTCCTCGGCAAGGCAGTAAATCTGCACTGCTATACAAGCTGCTACTCTAAAATATATCCAAGATTCATTTCTATAGTATTGTCCCCTGGGAAGATAAACTACAATGGTTGCTTAAATGTGAGGGGTGCACTTACTTTTGTGAGATTCTGTATAAAATCATGAATACTTGCATGCAAACATGCCAAATACTAGCAATAAACTTTAATGGTGTAATAGTACATTTATTTGTATCAAACCATTTGGGTACAGGATTTTGGTTACGGTACACGTGTACCAAATGAATTCTTTTTTACAATCTTTTTTACACAGTTAAAATCTGAGTTCCTTCACGAACGTATTAAGTGATAAACCACAAGTATGTTTAGTCTCCACCTCGGACATTAAGTGCAGTCACTGTTTTTTTAAAGAGATTTTATTATTATCATTAAACTTGAAAACACACAACAATGTCAGGGGTATGAAAAAGTATTAGTGTTAGCGCCGTGTCACTGTGGCTGCTCACGCCGTACTGGAAATACGATTTGTAGCACTATGGGTTCTTTAGCGTTTTATGTCCAGTTTCAAGAAATTCTCTTAAAAGAAAATCCTGCCAATTCCGCATATAAAGGGACTGAATGAATGAAGGATGGAAGAAATGACGTTATTTTTTTAAGTCTGCTGCTATTTAATAAATGTCTATTTATTGAATTTTATTTAATAAATTGCATTTGTGATAATTTAATTTGATTACGCTCTCGATTTAGTCAATACAATAAAAAAGTGTATTGCATTAATTTAATTTATTCAATATATTTTATTTTTATAAAATGTAATTTAACCAAACAGGCATTTTATTTCAAATCGTTTAAAAAAATTTAAACTGTTGGTGTTTTTATATTATTATATAAAATAACTGCGTTAATAATAAAACAAAATAATAATTTTAAAAAACGGCAAGCAGTTTTGAACCGCACTGTGACGTAAATTTTGTGTACCGTTACACCCCTGATCTATAGATATATTTATATATTTTAAATCAAACACTATTTTTGTCAGCATGTACATCATAGGGCACCTAAGCATCTCATTCCTCTTCCTCATGCTGCATGCTAGCATTATAAAGCTTAGAAAAAACCTTAATGTCACTCATTAGTGCAATAAAAAGGGGGTAGAAAACCAAGAAGCGGAAGGACTCTTCCGGCTCAAAGAACGAAAAAAAAAAAAAAAAAATTATTGTTGAAAATTGCGGCGCTGCTCTGCAAAAGCCCGGCGGAAAAACGGCAAAGCGCCATAGCAAGCGGAGGGGAGTTAGAGTAAGTGTAAGAGGAGCGTAGAGATTTAATGAAATATAGAGTATATGTCCATATACGGCGTCATGCTCATGCGGTTATATATTCTAGATGGCCGAGTTCATGTTATTACGTGGTGTAATTAGTTGTAAGTGACTCTCCGATTTACATGCATATTCACTGAAAGTCCTTATCTTAAAAAAAAAAAAAAAAAAAAAAAAAAAAAAAAAAAAAAAAAAAAAGGCAAAAGAAGGAAAAAGAGTCATGTGTGTCTTTACTTACCGTTCAAAAGCAAAAATAGAGTGTAATTAAAATAAAAGGGGGGTTTAGAAATATACTTCAGGAAGGCAATGTATGGTGGGCAATAGGCTTACTGGGCAGAAAAGGGGCAGGGAGATGGGGAGAGGGTATTTCAAAGGAAGATGATCGGGGTTTGTTGAGCTACGGGCAGAAGCAAGCGTCTAACCACCCACAGCTGAAACATGGCAGCATCTAAGCCCAGCTCGGCACAGACACACCGTGCCGGCGGCCCCGTGTGAACGAAGGGCCCCCGGATAGAGGACGTGGGGTTACGGGACTTACGAGGTTGGAGCGGGTGAGAATCTGGCTAGCGCTCAGTACCTCCTCCTCAGATGACTCGTCCGTATCTTCCTGGTTGGTCAGATTGAGGCTCGGCGTGCTGCCCGTGTACTGGCACTCCTGCAACGATGGCGTGTCACCTTTGTCCATGCTGTCCAGGGAGCGCCGTCGCACGCCCCAGTTAAAGTTGTCCATGCTCTCGCCCTGAGTGTGTAAAAGAACGAGGTCAGACGCTATCGGGACACAACGCGCGCCATTTCCTAGTCTTCGTGGAGATGAAAAACGTGAAAGGAAAGAACGAAGGAACAAGCACCACTTTGGACGAGGAACACAGAGGGAGAAATAATGGAAAGTCTGATCTTTTACAATCATGCCGTTCTTAACTAATCAGCCGATCGTGAGCTCAATGCTTCTCAACAAACATCAGAATACGTTTGGTGGTACCAAATAGGATGGGTTTGAGTATTTCAGGAGCTTTTGATTCTCAGACTTGGGCTTACTGGACAAAAAAAAAGCCCACAATAACCCAAATGACAATTAAATTAAAATCCCTGATTCCACACTTTTTCATCATTCTGAAGTCTGGTAAGAACATTCACTGATGCTCAAGACCTGCATCTGCATCGTGCTGCAGCCACATGACTGAAGAGTTGTATAGGTTTAATCAATCAGATTTATAATATATTCTTTCACACACAGCAACACAGGAACACAAAAATAGAGCAGGTCAGCTAGATTTTAATGTGGATATTATACAGAAAACCAAGCATATTATTCTGTCTCTCGTTCGAGGACGCAATTCATAGTCGAATTTCAAATAAATGTTTCAAATATGAAATGAAATTCGTCCACGCATATTAGGGCTTAAACAATTCCTCGAGTAATGCGAATACAAAAAAAGCAAATGATTTGCCTCGTTTGGTCCATTTAACTACACACGGAGCACCGTGTTTCCCTGCGGACCGTTATTCCTGACGCGCCACACGCTACAAATAGAGGAACGACGGAGAACAACGTTTCTAAAATTTGGGATCATTTCAAACTAAAACAAAGAAAACTCTGCACCATGCAGTTTTTTTTTTCCTCATTTTAATAAATAGTTTTTTTATGTACATATTTGTATTTGCATTTCGATGGAATACGCCAATTAATTGCACAGAGATTCTTCAAGGCAATTTCAGCAATAACAATGTTTTTCTTAAAAGGAAACAATTTACTTGTTCGTTTTAAAAGACCCGTCTTATTTTCTCTCCCCTATTTAGCATTGCGCTTCAATAAAGAACGAGTACTTCTTATCCGATTAATCGATTAATCGGCAGAATAATCAGTAGAATACTCGATTGCTTAAATAACCGATGGCTGCAGCCCTGCACACACATGCACATTTAGGCTTTTTGGTTCGTTTCTTTTATTGCTCACTAATCAGAGGTTTATTTATTTTATGTTTGATGACCCACAGCCTGACACAGAAACTTACCTGCATCTCCTGAACGCAAGAAAAGGGGGGAAAGACAACAGTGGTGTTAAAGTCAGAAAGCTGGAGAAACAAACACGCACGCTGTCAAAGTTGATTAAAGCGCCTACTTACCTTCCGATCACAAATCACATGCAAAACGGATGAATATTTAGAGAAACTGTTTTTGCATTTTTGCATTTCTTTTTTTATAATTAGAACTAATCACACTTTACACAATCGTAACAATAATAAATCCACAGCATCACTACACTCCTGATGTGCTTAAGACTACTACTAATAAAAAACACGACATAATTTTATGATACATTACACAGAATTTAATCGCATTCTACAAACCAAAACGGTTTAATACGGCTGTATCTTCAATGTCAATATTGACAGAAATCTGAATTCTGAATAATTATTTATGATACGTTACGCAGGGTTCCTACACATTTTTAATTTCAATATTCCAGATTTTTCCAGACTCAACAATACAGAGGATCCTTAAAGATTTTTAAAACCACATTTAACACCTAAAATATCGATTTTCCGTCGTGTTTCAGCAGGGGGCGCTGTACTGTCGTGGCTTAAATAAATAGTAAATGGTAAAAAAAAAAGGGTAAATAAATGCCAACTGGCAACTTCTGGGGAAACAACCGAAAATGAAAGCTTGGATGCGGAACGTTGTTCAGACAAAAGCGCCGAATTCGAATGTATTGATTAGTGTAGACGAAGCCTGATTTTTTTGGTTTTCGTTTGAAAATGCATAATTTCCATTTTTGGCCTCAGTCGCCGAAAACGTACCTTTTAAAAAACTAATTTAAAAATTTGTGTAAACTTACAGTAGTCTTTGTTTTGCCAATTTTTGGAATGGAAACAAATATTTTTCAATACTCTGTGTTTCTGTTTCCCCCATAAAAAACCAAACCTAGAATTTACTCAAATCAAATGTCATTCTTTTTTTAATACTTTTCCAAAATGCATAGAAACCCTGGTTACATTGAAGAACAGTGAAGAACTTTTGAAATCGATTTGAATAGAGGGGCCGAGAGCAGATCGGTTCTCACCTCGGCATCTTCCAGTTCTACATCCAGGAAGTCAAAGTCCTTGAACACTCCAAACTGCTGCTCACTTCCTGCGTCTTCTGCCTGCCCGTCCTCCTCGCGTGTCACTTCCTCTACTGTCGGGATAAGGCTGGTCTGCTGATCGCCTGCATCCAGGTCCTCGTTTGAGGAGAAGACCACCTGCAAGAAAAGCAACATGTTAGTCAGAACAGTACATACCAGAACTATGTGAAAGTGCTGACTCGGTGGTACTGAAATTGAACATTACACATACTGAAGGATTTTTGGGCAGGCCGGTCTCTGGTCCACACAGAGAGAGGACGTTCATGAGCTTCTCTCGAGTTCTCCTCTGGAATCAAGGAAATGTAGGAAACACTTAAAATTATTTTTACAGAAAATCAGGTTTGTAAAAATGAAAGAAATAAAATATATACATATGTAAAAAAGTAAATCACTGCACCTGGGACAGCTGAGGTCTCTTCCAGCTGACCGGTACCAGGCCATTCGAGTTCGAACCAGACGAGGTGGAGGATGTGCTCCTGGTCACAGCGATGACCTGAGGTTTACCGTTACGTCCGGCCGCATTGCGCTGATCTCCATACTTGTGCCCGATTATGGGTGTCTAAAATGTCAAAGGTCAAGAGGATTATTATTGATATCGATAAACGTGAAAGAACCAACAGACTTTAGAAGAAGTTTAGATCTGTGTTGTACCACAGTCACATGCCAGAAAAGGTGTGTCTGTGTTGTTGGAGGACGGCGTGTACCTCCGAGATGTCGAAGTGAAAGTCCAGGGTTTTGCCGGGCAGCTCTTTGGAAGCGTTGTTGAAAATGCGCGTGAAGGTGATTTCCGGAGAGCCGGACGACTCGGCAACGTAGGAGCGCTGCACCTCGTCGGGTACCACCAGACACGCAGAGCGAGACACCACCAACTTCAGAATGTTCTGGGCCTCTTTCCAGTATGGGCTCTAGATCAAATCAGAGACATGGGTTTTCCGTAAAACTCAGAACAACGCAAAGAGTCGAGTTTCAAATACGGGTACGATCTGGAGCCTGACATGTAACACGTGGCCTGTAGAGGATCAGGACAATAATTATACACTTATAATGGAGGAATTAAATTGAGATGAATTTAAGCACATTGGGAATTCAGCAGGATTTTGTGAATCCAGAAATGTGTTTCATTTTACATTGAATGCTGAAATCGAAGAAGACTGTAGGCGTGAACCAAAGTCGGTTTATTGCGGCAAATTGAGGCACAGGAGAGTCTCGGGGGTGCGAGGTTCCTTCTTGCTTATGTCCTGACCAATGACTTTTGCTCAGAAATGTATTTACTAGGGGATTCCCCGACTAGGGATTTACAAAGTCGAATCAGAATCTTGCCAATAGTTGACTGATAGTTAAATTGTGTGTGGGAGTGTGTGTGTGTGTGTGTGTGTGTGTGGGAGTGTGTGTGTGTGAGTTTATTTTCTTGCTTTTTTTTTTTTTTTTTTTACGTTCAATTGCAAGGCAGTGTGGATTCACATTCGCAAAACGATTCCTCATAACATTTGAACGCCACGATGTACAGGATCGTTTCATAACACATTAGTGAGGATTCAACTGTGTAATTGGTATGCTCCTATCGAAGCATTCATGGGGGCACCCCTAGAACACTCCTGCATCAAGACCATCAGTGCAAAATGTGCAATTTCATAATCATTGCTTTTTCTTTGATAGCTCTTTAACCATCTAATATTATTACAGACGCTGTGATAGTAAAGGATGTGCAGATGGTGGCGAATTTTGTTTGGCTGATATACCGACTGCATTCAATTTGAATTGAGTATGTATATGTATATGTATATGTATATATATATATATATATATATATATATTATATATATATAAATAAAACTCCAACTATTTATATTCATTCATTGATGTACAATACGTGATGAGATGAAAAGCCAAATGCGGAAGAGAAGACTCACCTGTACGTATTTGCCAATGATCTTCATGATCTCGAGGTTGAACTGTTTCACAGGAGCAGCTGATAAGTCTATGTGACTCAGCAGGCTGTAAATGATCTGCAGCAGAGACTGTTGCATGCTGGGTAGCCCTTTCTCCAATAACTAAAAACAAAACAAAACAACAATTTTTCAAAAGGAAAAGAATTTTATTTATGTTTTGAACTGCACCGGAAGAATTGACTTTGGTCCGGGTCTCACCTCAGCGAGATAGGTCACGAGGTTAAAGGTGATGTCCGCGAAGGCGTCATGGAGGTAGCGGCATACAACGTTGATCCAGTTGGTGCTGTCTCGTGAGTAGCTGTGCGTAGAGTACAGGCTCATCATGTGCGCCAGGTTGGCCAACGTGGCCGACTTCTCCTCGGCGCAGACTTTGGCGATGCGGTCCGCCGTCTCCTTGCAGAACACCGTGGGGCTGTCAAAGTGCTGGATCAGGTGAGGCAGCAGGCACAGGATGTTCAAAGGAAAACCTGAGAGGAAGAAAAAAAAAAACATGAAAGAAGAGGGGAAAAAAAACCCCATCTTTATTGTCTAAATAATGAAGTATTGAGGTTTTATATTTTTGTGCATTTCTTTATAGCGACCCATAGTGTTTAAGGTAGGAACTTCCTCCCAATCTGCCCCAAACTCCCAAAAACTGTAAACTGAAACTTGAATGATTTAATAGATAGATAGATAGATAGATAGATAGATAGATAGATAGATAGATAGATAGATAGATAAATAGATAGATAGATAGATAGATAGATAGATAGATAGATAGATAGATAGATAGATAGATAACATTGGTCATGAAAGAAACGTATTATCTAACAGATCCCTTTTCACTTAAGAAACCATAATGACGGTTTCTCCGGTATGCTGCAGAGCCAAACCAACCAAAAAAACCCCTCAAATGACAGCAAGAATGTCCAGAAGATCTGTAGAAGGTTCTGCAACCCAATTTCCTTACAAAACCAAATGTTTTCATTTCGTTATTTCCATGACTACTGAATTTTTTCGGATGTGCCTCAAATCGATACTGCACCTAATTACACTGTTGCCCGAATGCACATTTCAATATACGCAATCAAATCAGTACACCTGAATGCTGACGTGAGATGTGTTCTGACCTGCCACCTGCGAGGGGTCCACGAGCGTGTGCCGACACACACTGATCAGCTTGCTCAGCAGGTGTATGGTGAGCTCCTGTGTGGCAGCCGAGGTGAAGCCCTTGAGGAACAGCTGCAGCAGCCCGGGGAAGTTGTACCACCGCAGCTTGGTCTGTACGCGCTCCAGTCGCTCCCTGCTGTCGGCTTTGTCCAGGGGCAACTGGGCCAGGAGCCTGTTCAGCAGACGCAGCGCCAACAAGTACTCGAACTCGTAGTCCGACTCCAGGAGCGACGCTGCGATCCAAAAGAGCGTCGCCAACAGGTTTGTGGGGTCCGCAGGCGGACCAGGGTCTCCTGTACAAGTCCCGGGACCACCCCCTCCTCCTCCTCGCCCACCAGCCAGTACACCGCCCTCACTGAGGGATGATAAGCTGCGAGTGCGGGCCAGGTTGCCGTGATTGGCTCCGGGACGGTCGGCGACGTCCAGAGTGTTACTCCGCCTCCGGTCTCCCCTGCGCTCTCCCATCAGACTGACGCGTAACGAGTTGCTGCGTATATGACCGTAGTGTGTGTGCAACAGGCCGCCAGTGCTCAGGTTCAGCTGGCCCGTGCTCTTCCTGTTGATGGCGAACTTCGTACCTAGCAAAGGATCGTGGCACGAAGCTCTGCAGGAAAGTTGAAAACGTTAGTTCTACATTATAGGTTTTTGCTCAATTAACACCAATTGTTGATAGGAAAGTGTATTAATAATCTTTTAAGCTGGAAATGGGCTTACTGGGATAATGCTGTGAGCAGATCATAGTTCTTCATGTTATCGGCCAAAGTGTCGATACCAGCCTCCAACGTTAACAGTAACTCGATCACAAAGCCCTGGGAGACAAGAAAGAAAAGCAAATGAGTGAAGAAGAGGGATGGGTAGCAAAAACTTATTATTTTTTTTTTTTATATATATTTTTTTTAAACAGGGTCAATAAATGTTCATATTTATTTTATTTAGCTATCGGAGGATTAAACGGTTACTGGCAAGTACGATCCAACACAGCTATCGGTATATATTGATTAATATATAATCAATAATCTATCAGTACTTTTTTTTTAAATGGATACTGAATAAAAAAAACAACAGCCAAACATAAACACTGCATGTAAAATAATACTGAATTTGGGGAGAGAAAAAAATAAAATAAAAATAAATAAATACAGTACAGAATCATTCAAATGTGCCGAATTAAACAAATATAAATTATATAAATGATTAAATATAATCACAATTCATAAATGATAAATAATAAAAATAACCACGCTCTCCGTGCTGCCCTGCGTGTTAAAACAAACAGCATGTAGTGTCAGTGATTCGCCTCTAGAGGCCGCTCTCGTAATGACAGCGGACTGGAAGCCGGAAAAAAACATCGATATGGGTTTTTGCTGAAAGTCGATCGTTCCAGCAAATCAGCAATCGGAGCTGATTTATTAGCAAAACTGGTCGACCTCTGTCATGAAGTATAAAAACACGCACTCTAACACCGAGACAACTTATATCAACATCTGTCAAGGAGAACAAAATCACTGTATTTTAATTAAAGATGATGAAACAATAAACAATAATGAATCACACACAAGAGAACAGAAGTATGTTTTTATATATAAAGGCGATCCCTCAGCTACCATTATTAGGGCGTGCTGTTACCTGAGCCTCCTCTCCTGGATCTCCGACAGTCTCCACTAGACGCGACAGCACGTCTGAGAGCGTGGAGGCCGTTAGAGGCTGTTTCAGAGCCCTGAAGATCTGGAAAGAGCGACCGGCGTAGTGGCGAGAGGAGCAAGACAGGGCAGTCTGCAAGGCTACTTCGCTCAACAGCTGCTCCAGCTGGAATCCTGTTCACACACACACAAAACAGTCATCAGGTACATACATATATAGTCAGTCTGTATCATTTTAGAAAGTAAAAAACCTACAAGAAAAAAAAAAAAAAAAAAAAAAAAACAGCACTAACGAACCCGGTTGGCTTTGTTTGAAGACCGTAACGACGTGTCTGAGGAAGACGCTGAGCTGCTCGGCACTCTTGATGTTGGTGTTTTTAGGAGACATGTCCTCATGATTCCACAAGGGGGCTCGTTTCCTGCGGGCCGAGCGACCAGACAACACAATCAGTCCGGGAAGAGATGTCATACAGCACGACAAAAAAAAAAGAGAGAAAGCACACAGCTTCTAACAATATCGATTCACTAACGGTGTAACGGTACACACATTCGCACCGAGCCGCTTCGGTACAGGACTTTCGGTACGGCGGAACAAAGTTCAAAGAACAAAGTTAAAATTCATCACGAGCATATTAAGTGGCAGACCGCATGTTTGTTTTTAGTCTATGCCTCGCACTTTAAATGCGGTGTCGATGCGGCCACTCGTTCCGTACCAGAAACGCGATTTGTACTGAGCACGTGCGTGAAATCGCTGCCACTTCCTGTCATCGCCGATGTTTTTACAACGGACTAGCGATATGGATTCTGTGTTTCTTTTGTGTTTTATTTCCAGCTGACATATAAGTGGAAATTCCTCACAATTTCACATATCAAGGGAGTGACTGAATACATGAAGGATGGAAGGAATGATAATACATAAAGGCAGAAATTTGTGAAAGGATGCTGAAATAAGTAGAAGTTAAGTAGAACATATCTTTAAAAAATGTAATATTAGACCCAAATGGGGTCTAACAAACTAATTAATAGAATTTTTCCATTTATTTCATTATATTTAATCGATTGAATTCGTGCCTATTTAATCAGTTACTTCACTTCATTTAATTTGACTTTATTTGATCAATATAATAAAAAAAAGTGTATTGCATTCACTTGATTTGATTTTATTCTGAAATATATTTGGACTTTTTTTTTTTTTTTTTAAACCAAGCAGGCATTTTATTTAAAATTGTTAAAAAATAAAAATATAAACTTTTGAAGTTCACAAATGTTTATTCTAATAAACAACGTTAATTTAAAAAAAAAAGAAAGAAAAAAAAACACGACAAGCAATTTTATGTTTTCCCCCGAACTGTAGAGGAACTGAACCCGAACCGCGACTTAAGAACCGAGCTACGTACCGAACCGTGAATTTTGTGTGCCGTTACACCCCTGATATATAATTTAGATATTTCAGATCTCACACAGTAAAAAATCTAAATAAATATAAATCTCACACACACACACACACACACACACACACACACATGCAAAGCAACAATACCCTCTCCAGTTAGACATGGCTGTGGGCACAAGACAACAAACAGAGCCTGAGCACAGGCAGCTGGCACAGGTGCGACTGTCAACAACAATGTCTCTCACAAAACACATAAGCAAGAACCATTTCCACCTCCAGGGTGAAGGTGAAAAATGCCAGACAGAGTTGCACATTGGACATAAAAACGCCTACATTCTAGGAAGAACCGCGTGACATTACGCGCACGTACGCGTGTTCGCACTGGTGCGCACCTGGAGCTGATGAACTCGATGAGGTTTTTAACTTTCTCGTCCTGTTCGGCCGACAGCTGCACCTCGCTGAGCAGCGTGTGGGGAAGGTGGGGCAGAGCTGTACCACCCAGACTGATACTGGAGGAAGTGGAGCTGGAGCTCAAACCGGAGTCGGTCATTGGGGAAGGCTGGTACTCCGGAGCCAACTCTGACACACCTGAGAGAAGTACAATATATATATATATATATATTATATATAGAGAAAACATCTTTAATACTGTTAAGGCTCTCGTGCGTATACTGTATACACACCTGTTAGGTTGAACTCTTGGGGGATGGGTTTAACGGTGAGAACTCTGGGCTCGTGGAACTCGCGGTTGCGCAGCAGGACGGAGGCTAGCGATTGGATGCTGCTGTTGGTTCCTTGGACTACCAGCAGGTGAAGCAGCAGACGCTTGCAATGCTCATAGACCTCTGGGTGCTGGTGGTCAAAACCTACAGGAGAACAGAAAGCATTAACGGGAAAATATACAATTTAACTATAGTTATAGAATGTAGTCCTTTTTGGAATGTAGGTCTTTCTTTTGGGCACCTTACACTTGTTATCCTCTGTCCTCCATATTATTTGTATAAAAATACCTTATGTCAGATATGTCAGAACCATTCCGTGCTTTTAAAATATCCTGCACTCTTCTGGGATGTTCCACTAAATTATGGATTGCTTTTGTAAAGATTTTGGAGATTCTTTCAGCCACAAGGGTTTTAGTCAGTTCAGGTGCTGATGTAGGTGAGACGAGGAGGCGTATCAAGGCAGACCACTCAGGATCTTCCACTCCTCCACTTTACCCATGTAAAGCATTTCTTCATAGAGCTGGCTTTGTGCACAGGGACATTGTCATGCTGGATCATTTTTGGGATTTTGTAGTTCAAGTAATGGAATCGTACACAATTTATGTGCCTCCAGGAAGTCAGGTGTCCCAAAACTTTTGTATATGCAGTGTATATAGAGATGTTTTAAAATCGATCCTTCTATGTGACAAATCTACCTATGAAGATGGCATGCAGGAGAAGATGCAAGTAAGCGCTCCATTCCACTTTGACACCGTGGTCCACAATCAGGTCAGTGAGCAGGATCACAGCAATGTTACACCTGCAAAAAGTTCAGAAGGTGAGCAGAGGTGGAAACGCTGAGAATTTATTATAGTCTGATATCCAACAATAAAATGTCATTCGGCCTAAATTTAAATAAGGGCTGTGAATACTTGTGATTTATTTTTTTCTTTTCGATTTCAAACAAACTTCTTTCATGTTGTCATTATGGGGTTTTGTTTGTGGAATTTTTAGAAAAATAATAATCCATTTTGGAATGAAGCTGTAGCATAAAATGTGGAAACGTGAATACTTTCTGGATTAGATTGAGATTACTGTACTGTAATTTTATGTACCTGTGAAGGGAGACTCCAGGTGCAGTGGTTTCAGGCAGATAGTCAACCAGTGGTGACCAGCAGCCTCCAGTGGGTGGGAATGGAAGGGGCTCAGGACAGTTATGTTCCATAACCTTCAAGCGCCAGTTTGCATAGACTGGCATAGAGTCGCCTGGAGGAAAAAAAAAAAAGGGGGGGGGGGGGGAGAGAGAAGCTGTAACCCAAGTTGTACATGGTTGATTGTGATCATCATCGGGCTCTTAATCATAATTTAATAACGCACGGTTATGCCGTGTCCCAACCATCACTGTGCACTAAAAGACTGTAGTGCTGGGATGTGCATACTTGGTTTTTTTTTCCAAAATAAATTTTATTACGTGTCAGACATTTATGCAGGATAATAAAAATCTGTGTGAAAAGAAAGTACACAGATGCACACTTCACACATCTACCCAAAACTGTATTCCATTTATGATACTTTTCCAACATACTAGAGCAGGAGTCCCCGAACTACGGCCCGCCCCCAGATTTGGAACTGCCAATTTAGAAAATGTCATTTGAAATAGGTTTTACTAGTATCAAATCTGTATTTAATAGAAAAAGTCAGTTCCAAACAAAATTTCCCCATAGTTATTAATAGAGGTCAAGGCACCGATAGTTTTTCCGGCTTTCTGTCCGCTGTCATTATGAGAGCGGCCTCTAGAGACGAATCACTGACGCTACATGCTTTTTGTTTTTACGCGTGAGACCGTGCGCTGCACAGAAAGCATCGTTATTATTTATATTATTTTTATTACTAAATTAAATTTAGTAATAAATATATTGATTTTAATTTCCTTTAGCACATTTTCATGATTCAGTACTTTTTTATTTTTGTAATAAAGTTCAGAACTATTTTACATGGAGTGTTATGTTTGTGTTTTTAATCCAGTATCCATTTTACAAACAATTGGTTGATTAATCTGTTATCGGAAAGTACGATCCAAGCTGGCAATCGGTAAAACCACAATTGGTCGACCTCTAGTTTTTAACGTGTATAAGTGAAAATTATGCATAAGTAAGTACATGTTTTGATTTTCTATAAATCAATAAAAAAAATAAATGACGGCATTATGACGGTAATAGTGCTTATTGTCTGTATGGTGCACAACAAATACTAATATAGCATTAGGAGGCAAAATAAATACATTTAAAATCATCTTAAAATCTGCACAATAACACTGGTAGTCACTCCGGGCCGTGTTATTAGAGAAAAAAAATCATTACGTGGCCCTCACAGGGAAAAAAAAAAAGTCTGGGACCCCTGATTTAGGATTTGGGACACACTTAGCTCGGATGTTATTGTGTCAGATAAAATGCAAATTGGCCCACAAGATGATTACACGAGAAAGAGCTCACTTTTCTCATCTTCATAGGAGCCTCCGGAGCTGCTGCTGTACCGAGACTCCAGTCGGTGGTGCTGTCTGTTTAGATTGCTGTTAAGCCCGGTGTAGATATCCAAATGGGAATAACTGCAGGCACACACACACACACACACACACACACACACACACACACACACACACACACACACACACACACACACACACACACAGATAAGAATCAATATCAGCCAAAGCAGTGCTTGCAGGGTCACTACAGAATGAAATAAATGATGTGCATTACTTGTCGTCCATATTGGGATCTTTGATCTTGTTGTCATGGTGACCATCAGGTCCGGGGACCATAGTGTTACTGCTGGATGCAGTGCCTGTTAGTTATCAAAGACAAAAAAAAGAAGCTTATTTTCAAACAAAAATAACTATCAAGACTAGGGTTAATTACAATATTATGAATTCACAAGCAAGAGGGGATTTTGTAGACAAACATGCTCACCAGTGACTGAGGGGATTTTATAGGAGGAGGTGATACGGTAATACGGTGGGTTATCCATGTGGGTTACAGCCGAGCTCACAGCGTCAGTCAGCTCCAGCTCGGTCATCAGCTCCTCCAAGAGCTGCATGGTTTTGTCTCTTCCCAGGTAGACCACCACACGCTTTACCTGTTTATATCATGCATGGACACTTCCTTTACTTAATGCATTACTAATAGGTGTGTAACAGAACACTCGTTCGTACCCAGTTCAATCCTTGTTTTACACGCGGAACATCATATCTGCGTTCCCGTTACATTTTTAATGGCGGACTGCAAGTCTCGGATCTAGTTGTGGGTGAAGTCGCTGCCACTTCCTGTCATCGCTGGTGTTTTTACGACGATCTAGCGATGTGGATTCTTTTAGCGTTTTATGTAAAGGAGACATTATGCACA
This sequence comes from Silurus lanzhouensis, assembly GCA_039877035.1. Classification (NCBI taxonomy): domain Eukaryota; kingdom Metazoa; phylum Chordata; class Actinopteri; order Siluriformes; family Siluridae; genus Silurus; species Silurus lanzhouensis. The sequence goes on along the minus strand of JBCEWE010000159.1, from coordinate 5,334,085 downwards.
TCGAGAGAGTGAATGGATGAATGAACGGAATGAAAATAACAAATGGATGCATTTAAGAAACACATAAATGATGCTGAAATAAGTACAACAGTTTAGTAGAATATATCTTAAGAAAATTATTTTTAATAGATCTATATCTGTATTACCCAAATAGGGTCTAACAAATGTAAACTCATTAAATTTTTCCATTTATTCATCAAACTTTTGACATTTTATTTATTCATTTGAATTATTTTTTTTATTTTTTATTTATTTAATATTGTTGTGACTTATCTGTGATTATTTTATTTACTTATTTTATTATTATAATTTTGTTTTTTTTCTATTTCTATGCTTGGTGCTATATAAAATATTTGTTATTTAAACCAGGTCGGCATTTTATTTAAAATGATTAAAAAAAAATGTAACTGTTGATGTTCGCAAATGTTAATAAAAAGAAACGACGTTAAACATAAAACAAGCAATTTTATGTATAATATATGTTACACATTATTAAGGCTAAAATGCTTGAATGTGAAATTAGCTGAAACTCACGTAAGGCAGGAGACTTGGCTCACTGTTGACTCCAGATATGCTGATGAGGAAGTGAAGGATGATCTTGAGATTTTTGGGCCAGCTGTCTGCCAGAGTGGTCCACACATTCTCAATCTCCGACCACGCAAATTCGTCCCCGTACTGAACACAAACCATATACACACGTTAGGCCGTGCATGCATTTCTAAGCTACTCTAAAATTGTATCCGCAACACAATGTACCTTAGCAGTCATGAACATAAGGTTGTTTAGGACCATAGTCGTTGCCTGTGGAGATCCCCAGCCCTCTCCTCTGAGCCAGCGGCGACTGTTCACCATCATCTCACGCTCGCGTGCGCTGTCTTCGTCCTCGGACTCCTCTTGCCGTCGCACCAGCGGCTTAAAGTCTACCAACTCCACGTTGTTCATCCACGGCAGCAGGTAATGCAGCATGACCTGTCTACCACCAGGGTGCGCTGTCTGGATCCTCTGACTCACCTCTTCATTTTACAGTGGACGAGAAGTGCGAAACAATTTAAACGAATCCGAAAACAATTTAAACAAATCCGAAAACAAATTAACAAATTCAAAAACAAATTTACGAATGCAAATACAAATTAAACAAATCCGAAAACAAATTAAAAACGAAAATAGTAAAATAGTACTCTCCAGTCATGCAATTTTCATAAAAAAAAAAACCAAAACAAAACTTCAGAACCAAACTACGGAAAAACAAGTACAAAGGGGTTGAATTTTCACAACAGCGGAAACTTGAGAGAAGGCAGGAGCCTCAGGAAATGAACTCAAAACACAAAAGTCTTACAAAGTAGCAAAAAACATTGCCTTTGCAGTTCTGCATTTAGACACAAAAAAAAAAGGAAAAAAAATCAAGCCTTTTTTTTGTGTTTTAGTTTCCCTTTGATTTCATTTTCCGTGCATCCACAAAGAAATGCGAAAATGACTTGTTTTTCTGTAGTTTGGTTCTGGAGTATTTAAAGAAAATAAAAATAACAGTCCTTTCAAATTTTTTTATTTCTCTTTATAAAACGAAAATTTCACGCCAATAAAGTACTTACCGCTCATTGGACGAGACATCTATCATTCAAGATATCACGATATTCGGATTTCTTAATTTGCATTTTGATTTGTTCATTTTGTTTTCAATTTTGTTCATTTGTTTTGTGATTTCTTTTTTATTGTTTTCCAATTTATGCATTTGTTTAAAATGTTTTTAATTTGTTTTGTGATTTGTTATTTTGTTTTCAGATTTGTTAATGTGTTTTCGAATTTATTCATTTGTTTTCAATTTTGTTCATTTGCTTTGTGATTTGTTATTTTGTTTGCGGGTTTGTTCATTTGTTTTCGGATGCATTTGTTTATGTTAATTAGTTTTGCACTTCTCGGCAACCATATCGTTGCATTGACATGAACCAAAACAGTCGAAATGGCTCGATGTGAAAGCAAATGTTAGTCGGGGAAGTGAAAGTAACTCTGGCTCAAGTATAACCTACAAAGTGTTTGATATTCATTTCCAAAAAGCTGCAGATGCTGTAGAAAAACATGGACTTTGTTTAGTACCTGAGAAGATGGGAAGCGTTAGCTCGGGGTAGGTTCGTGCCAACTCTTCGCTCAGCTGGTAGTAAGATACGGAATAGAGATGGGGCAGTGGTGAGGGTGGAGTCAGGACACCATCAGAACGCTGGATCTCCAGTTTATGGGCGTAGCGAAAGAGCTTCGGCTCCAAGATCTACCACAGACACACTATTTAGAGCGCGTCATTCATATGTTGAAACATTTTCCGGTGGCGCAAAGTGTGCACTTTTTTGTACCTGAAGTAGCTGCATGGCCACTTCATAGATGTCTCGAGAAGAATCCGCAGCCTTGAAGAGGATCAGGTTGAGTAGCACTACGGTTTCAAACTGATAATCCCTGCCACACGAGATATAATGATATAATTAGCACACATTCTATACTCAGAGGAGCCTCACGATCAAATGCAGTGAGTCGGACCTGTTCTGAAAGACGTTAGCGATGGCTCGGAAGCAGCCGGCGGCAACCCTTCGGGAGCCGGTGTAGCAGCGATCCACGGCCCAGAACATCAGATTGCTCTGGTCTGGGTTCAGTTCTAACAGCAACATCACGGCCTCGCAGCCCAGCTGGTGAACCTGCAGACACACATAAATGCTTTCATTTCCTTCCTCAAACTGTATCCATCGTTCCCTGCTTAGGATAAGAATGCGTGAATTACCTTGCGGTCTTGAGAATCCAGGATGTTGTCTAGCCATTTGTAGAGGTATCCATCAGACGAGAGGCCGACGTTATCCGCCACCGGGCCGCAACAGAGAACCGCCGACATGGCCTGTGGGGTACAACAAATAAACGTGATGCCTTGATTGTGGGTAGATTGATCGACTGATCGGCCTTCTGATTAATCGAGGCTTTTTTATCATTGATGTGCTGCAAATTAGGGCGATAAATTCAAGGTTTTTCGATTCAAGTTTATTTCCATTGCGCTTTTCACAACAGACTAGTAGGAGTAGGAAGAAACCTTGAGAGGAACCCGTACTCATCTGGGCGACACCGAGGTTGTAATTCTAAATCGTCAAATCCACAATACAAAACAATGGAGAGTGAGAAATATCACACGGTAGTTGTGTGATTATCAGTAATGTCCTTTCTACACTCATACACTCAGACGGAGCTAATTATTAGCCAGGGGCATCTGGCACACCAAACCACAGGAGCACATAACTCCCCCATGCCAGCAGGTGGCGGTAGTCTGTATTTGCCATCCAAACAAGGAAACTGGGAGACAGAACTGTGAATTGTAATAAGCGAGCAGCGTGTACTAACGGATTCGTGTAGCTTTTTTCAATCGTTTTTGCTAAGCTGCAAAGGGAAGTATAGCCAATCGGCGTTAAAAAAAAATTTTATTTAAAAAATCGACAGTAAGAGAGAACGTGAGTAACTTTTTGGAACCGTATTGTTAGCGAACCTTCAACCAGCTTTAGTTTAGGCTACAGGTAGGCATCAAAATCTGGTTGGTTGATGGTTGGTCAGGTGTGTATTTTGTGCACATCCTTACTTTCAGGGCGCAGTACTGGTGTCTGTTGATCTGCATGTTCCGGTCACTGTAGCGGTCTAGAGGTGTGAACATGATGCTGAAGGGTCCGGCCCAGTGACTGAACAGCATGAACAGACTGTGTCTCAGAGACTGCTGAGGGAAAATACTCCTCCTCTGGTGCACTGAAGAACACACACAGAAAAAAAAGAATGTACTGGTGTTTCTGGAAAGACTAAAACCGCCCGAAAATTGCAGTGTATAAAGTTTTGGAGTGTGTTCCTGTATGTACCTGGCACATTTTGAATTATGTTGGCCACCAGGGCGCTGAAGTGCGAGCGGATGTCCCGGAGTGTGTCCGAGTCTTTGTCGTTCTCGGCCTCCAGCAGCTGCCTCGTCAGATCGACGTACTCTAACAGGGTACTGTTCAGAGAATGACTCTCCCCGTCCAGCCCCCCACTCCCACTGCGTACACACGGAGAAACACACAGTCAGTACCAGAACCACAAAATATATTGAAACCTGAACACACAACATATGAATAAATAAATGTACCTACTGTATCTCTCTATCTACCTACCTACTTATAGTATCTCTCTATCTACAGTATCTACCTACCTACTGTATCAATCTACCTACCTACCTACTGTATCTCTCTATCTACCTACCCTACTGTATCTCTCTATCTACCTACCTACTGTATCTATCTACCTACCTACCCTACTGTATCTCTCTATCTACCTACCCTACTGTATCTCTCTATCTACCTACCTACTGTATCTATCTACCTACCTACCCTACTGTATCTCTCTATCTACCTACCTACTGTATCTATCTACCTACCTACCCTACTTTATCTCTCTATCTACCTACCTACTGTATCTATCTACCTACCTACCCTACTGTATCTCTCTACCTACCTACCCTACTGTATCTCTCTATCTACCTACCTACTGTATCTATCTACCTACCTACCCTACTGTATCTCTCTATCTACCTACCTACTGTATCTATCTACCTACCTACCCTACTGTATCTCTCTACCTACCTACCCTACTGTATCTCTCTATCTACCTACCTACTGTATCTATCTACCTACCTACTGTATCTATCTACCTACCTACCCTACTGTATCTCTCTATCTACCTACCTACTGTATCTATCTACCTACCTACCCTACTTTATCTCTCTATCTACCTACCTACTGTATCTATCTACCTACCTACCCTACTTTATCTCTCTATCTACCTACCTACTGTATCTATCTACCTACCTACCCTACTGTATCTCTCTATCTACCTACCTACTGTATCTATCTACCTACCTACCCTACTGTATCTCTCTATCTACCTACCTACTGTATCTATCTACCTACCTACCCTACTGTATCTCTCTATCTACCTACCTACCCTACTGTATCTCTCTATCTACCTACCCTACTGTATCTCTCTATCTACCTACCTACTGTATCTCTCTATCTACAGTATCTATCTACCTACCTACCTACCTACCTACTGTATCTCTCTATCTACAGTATCTACCTACCTACTGTATCTCTCCATCTACAGTATCTACCTACCTACTGTATCTCTCTATCTACAGTATCTACCTACCTACAGTATCTCTCTATCTACAGTATCTACCTACCTACTGTATCTCTCCATCTACAGTATCTACCTACCTACTGTATCTCTCTATCTACAGTATCTACCTACCTACAGTATCTCTCTATCTACAGTATCTACCTACCTACCTACAGTATCTCTATCTACCTACCTACAGTATCTCTCTATCTACAGTATCTACCTACCTACTGTATCTCTCTATCTACAGTATCTACCTACCTACTGTATCTCTCTATCTACAGTATCTACCTACCTACTGTATCTCTCTATCTACCTACCTACTGTATCTCTCTATCTACAGTATCTACCTACCTACCTACAGTATCTCTATCTACCTACAGTATCTCTATCTACCTACAGTATCTATCTATCTACAGTATCTACCTACCTACCTACAGTATCTCTATCTACCTACAGTATCTATCTATCTACCTACCTACAGTATCTATCTATCTACCTACCTACAGTATCTATCTATCTATCTATCTATCTATCTATCTATCTATCTATCTATCTATCTATCTACAGTATCTATCTATCTATCTATCTATCTATCTATCTATCTATCTATCTATCTATCTGTCTGTCTGTCTGTCTGTCTGTCTGTCTGTCTGTCTGTCTACAGTATCTATCTATCTATCTATCTATCTATCTATCTATCTATCTATCTATCTATCTATCTATCTATCTATCTATCTACAGTATCTATCTATCTGTCTGTCTGTCGATCTACAGTATCTATCTACCTACCTACCTACCTACCTACCTACTTACCTATCTATCTATCTATCTATCTATCTATCTATCTATCTATCTATCTATCTATCTATCTATCTATCTATCGATCGATCAATCTATCGATCTACAGTTCCTACCTACCTACTTGCCTACCTATCTATCTATCTATCTATCTATCTATCTATCTATCTATCTATCTATCTATCTATCTATCTATCTATCTATCTATCTATCAAGGATAAACCAACATAATAATCAGAGAGCTGTCTTTGGGAAAAGCAAGCCGATTAAAGAGAGAAAGTTCAGAGCTATTGCACAGGCACTGGGTATAGTCAATATAACCTTTTGAAATGTCTGGAAAAAGAAAGCGACCACTTCAATACCAACCACCAGATATTGGGGTCAAACAAACAGGTCAAACATAAAAAAGTGGAACATTGTGAGAGTGTAGATAAAAGAAGAAGAAGGAAAGAAAAAAAAAAAAAAAACAGGCAGTGATGTCACCAACAGTCTATATAGGGGCAGAAGTGAAGGTCTCATGATCTACTGTTCAAAGACAATATCAGGCTTATACTATGGGAGGCAAAGCACTCATTATGGCTGCTTCTGAAATGATCTTATTAATCTTCCCTGATCATGAATTTCATGAAACATTCAACCTGCCAGTTTACAGAGTAAACTTACGATCAAATCAGTAGACATACATGAGGTAAAACGTTACTCCAGTAAAAGTGCTCTCTTTAAACGTTCACTTGAGTAAAAGTACAAAAAAACGAATGCCTTCGAATGTACTTACGCATCCAAAGTCCTATGATTTATTACAGCTATAATGTTCCTATTATCATTTTAGTCACAAGAATTAATCAACTCAATTTATGTGAAAAGACTCAACACAATGATCTATTAATAAAATAATATTATTGATATCTATTCAAACTATCATGAGCCCAAAACCTTCTTTACAACTAAAAAAAAATCACGGAAATAAGGTCACGTGTGTTGTGGTGAGTTAAACTGTCAATTGGCGATAAGTAGAAACCACCAAGTACCAATCAGAACAAGTTCAAAACAGAGCGCTCGACCCTGATTGGTGGTTTGTTTGACTATAATGTAGTTGAGTAAAAAATAAGATATTTGACTTTTAAATGTAGTGAAGTTAAAAGTAAAAGTTTTCCCAAATAGAAACACTTCAGTAAAGTACAGAAACGTAAAAAACTGCTTAAGTACAGTAACAAATTACATTTACTTTCTTTGTGTCCACCGCTGTATTCAATCAAATATGAGTCTATCAGATAATATTGGATAGTTGGATAGTAACTGGGTGGTGTAAAACTTTTTGAAATTGGGATCTACTGTACAATGTATAGAAAAAACAAAACTCAGATTTTCTAAAGTCCAAAAAATCTCTGAATTATTGAGTTATTTCCTAAAAAATAAAAATAATAATAATAATAATATTAATTACTGTAGGATAAACAGGATCGTTATAAGCAAATTAAACCATAGAGCTTCCTGGTTAACATACAGTGATGGAAAGTAACGGATTACATTTACTCATGTTATTTTACTTTTACTTAAGTATGTTTGGTTTAAAGTATCGTACATTTTAAAATCACATCCTTTTGCCCGCTGGCCTACTAATCATCCACTCATATTAATTGGCTATATCACTCTATCTCCTCTCCACTAATATGCTGGTGTGTGGTGGGCGTTCTGGCGCAATATGGCTGCCGTCGCATCATCCAGGTGGATGCTGCACATTGGTGGTGGTTGAGGAGAATCCCCCCTTTCATATGTAAAGCGCTTTGAGTGCTGCAGAAAAGCGCTATATAAATGTAATGAATTATTATCCTTTACTGAGTAAGAAAAATGTTGTTAAGCACCAGGGTTGGAAATGAACGGGGACTTAAATAGAGAAAAATAGTGAACGCATGATGAAGTTAACTCAATTGTTTACGATTTAAGTGTAATGAATGAAAAGTGTTATCGCGTTAGAGTAGAGCATTACTGTATAATCCAAACACATACTTTTGTTGAGAATGCAGCGGCCAATCATATCGTTTTGATTCGTCACTTTGAGGAAAACAATGTTTGAGATGTGTAACGCGTGTGCTCGATGTCTGAATCCTGAATCTGCACTTTTGTTTTGTACACTACTTTTACTTGAGGAGATTTATAGACTGGTAACGTGACTTGTACTTGAGTAAAATTTCATTGAAGTAACGGTAACTTTTGTAACAGAACAAATCTGCGGATTAGCACGAATTTTAATATAATAAAAATTTTGATCAAATGAGAGACAAATGCGATCAGATTGATAAAGAGAAATCTCCGTACATCTGGCTGATGACTCCCGCGTCAGCCAGCAACTCGAAGATCCGGACCAGCTGGACTCTGAGAATGTCACGACGCCGGCGCCGCTTCATGTTCTACATGGACACACAAGATACAAATGTGAAGATGACAAAAAAAAGAAAGAAACAAAGCCGTATATTGTACAACGTGGCTGATTTATCTGCTCAACCCGCTCACCTCTGGCCTTCTCTCCAGAGCTTCCTTAATGATGGGGTTCAGCTCCTCCAAGAGCTCTCTAACAAACAGACAATAACATTACAGCATTACTGAGACTGACATCTCACACACAAACACACACGTATTCAGTACCACAGGGAACACACAGGAGTTTACGATGACGAGTAGATACTGCATTACAACACACACATGTAGACACACCTGAAAGCGACAGGGTTGGTCCGGCCAAGCCCCAGGACAAGAGACTCCGTTATATCCATGCTCTCAGAACGCATCATAGGAACCACATGCTTGAACAAGGAAGAGGGGGACGGAATGCCAATGATCTACACACACACACACACACACACACACACACGCACACAAAATCCTTAGCATATATAACAAGTGTAACTGCTCTCACCTTGAACATTTAACATGTAACGGATAATCCACAAACAGGTGTGTGTTTTAACACACGACACAGAACCGAATAACCGCCTGACACGAAGCAGAGTTAAAACTGTGTAAAACCTCACACCGAGCCGTGGATTATCCCGCTTATAACATGGTCATGTGCCAGCATTTGCAATGCTATTGATGCTCTAAATACAAAACTGACTGAATGGATAAAAAAAAAAAAAAGACAGAGATGGTATCAGAAAGTTTCGAGACTTGCTCTAGCTCCCGATGTACACAGGACGATGTCTTTTGGCACACTGACTTACAAAGGTGCACCCTGTGACTGTGCGTGCAGCCTTGTGCTGCCATCTGTTGTTACAAAACTACTCTCCAAACTTTTTGATACCACCTCAATGAATTCACCTCGATACTGCAATGAAGCGCGACAAATAGGAAAGCCAATCGGAATCAAGAATTCAAAAAGACCATGGATAATGAACCAATCAGAATCAACCATGGATATAACAAATAACGAACTTGAGTCCAACAATCCAAATCGAGTTTAATCCGCGGTGACTCTGACCTTTGACTCGTAGCTGTATCCACTGTCTGGGGTGGACGCCAGCGTCTCTGGAGGGGAACAGCGCACGGATCCCGTGGCCGAGGAGGAGGACGATGAGGACGATGAAGAGGAGGTGGTGGCGCTGCAGCACAGGATCAGGTAGTTCCTCCACAGGCCGACGTACGAGTCGCTGCTGCTCAGGCTGTTCATTTTCTTAGCATTGATCGGGCTACTAGAGACGGGTGTGGAGGGGGAGAGAGAGAGAAAAGTGAGGGTACACATGTTTACTGGTATAGAAACTAGGGGTTTAAAGGTACACGTATTCTTTTCGGTACAGGTCTTTCGGTTCAGTGTACTCGATCCGTACCGGAAATAATTCGTAGTGCATCGTTTTTGCACGTGCACAAAATCGCTGCCATTGCCAACGAGAGCAACATTCGCTTCAAGAATTTCTCTTGAAAGGAGAAAATCCTGACAATTCTGTACCAAATGAGATCTAACATATATCAAATATTTTTTTAATATTATAATTTTCATTTTTCCACTTATTTTATCGATTTAATTTGTGCCAATTTCATAGATCACTCAATGTAATCGATCACAATATAAAAAATGTCGCATTAATTTGATTTATTCTATTTTATTTTTAGATATTTTATGCTTTATAAAATATTATAACAATTTTATATATTTACCAAGCAGACATTTGATTTAAAATTGTTTTTAAATTGTTTTTTATTTTTGATTATGAATAAACGATGATAAAAAAAAAAAGGCAAGCGATTTTATGTTTTGCATTTCTCCCCTTTAACCGCACTGAAATTGTCACGAACCGGGACTTAAAAACTGAGGTACGTACGGAACCGTGCATTTTGTGTAGCGTTACACCCTTAATCGAAAAGAATTTTAATAGAAATACAAGATTGAAAAAGTAAAACAGGGTAAATAGAGGCGTGTCCTTACATCTATATATTTAATTTAATTTTAAACACTGACATAAGTACGTTTGTCATGAAAACCAGACACAGACACAAACCAATACAGACAGACAGACTTTGGATTATATCCTTTACTTGATGTCAACTTGTGGGGAGAGCAGCTGGAGTCGGGTGGAGGCAAAATGCCAGGCGTAGCTCAGCGCCGTGGGACAGTGCTTGGGCAGATTCTCCTGGCGTAGGTAGCTGGACAGGCTGATGACCCACGGGTCCTGACCCTGAGTCACGTGTGCAAAAACCCAAATGTGTGACGGGCTGACTACGTCAAACTGGTGGCTGATGGGAGACGAGCTCCACTCGGCCAGAGTCTGGAGGTCTATTCCACTGGGACAGTACAGCAGGCTGGTCTGCACAGAGAAACCATCAGGATTACAGCATGCAATGTTATGCGGGGAACGTTTTTAAAGACGTGGACTTTTCCTACCTGATCTGCACCGGTAAGATGGATGAAGCTATCCAGAACTGAAGCGCTCACCCTATCCATGACATCTACAGCCAGCTCCTCATCCCCCTGAAACAATTTGGAAAACGCACTGTTCCAGCGATGTATGATTACAGACGTAAAAAAATGCTCTTTTGTGGTCATGGCAATGGCGGTTACCTTGGAGATGCCCAGAGCGTTGTGGAGTGCGCGCACTTCCTTGAGCACGTTGACGGCAAGGCGGCGTGTGGCCGGCCTACAGCTGCACAGCACCGCAAGAGCCAGACCTTCCACCACGTGCAGCACGCCCGTGACGGGAGAACGCTCCAGAGGTAGACACCCCTTAGAGCTCTAACACACACACACACACACACACACACAGACAGTGTTATAACTCCTCCTCAGAACATGTTTACTGCGTACACCATGTTTATAAATGAGACCCCTGAACGGTGCTTCAGTAATAACGGTCCGTGATGAAACACAGTGCTCCGTGTGTGGTTAAATAGACTAAACGAAGCATCGAGGCAAATAATTTATGTATACCAATTACTCGAGTTACTACGTAAAACGGTACGACATCATTTTGCTGAATCCGGTATTTCATATGCTGCTGTTCCAAAATGTGCCTGTAGGTGGCAGTGCTTCCCAAATTGCCACGAAACTGGTAAAAGACTGAAAAGTTATGAACATTGTGCATTAATTGTGTTACTTCAGTCGATTTTTTTTCCTTTTACGTCAAAATGTAACCCATGTTCCTTGTGGGGATCCTTTTGTTACAGTTTCATACAAAGGTATTAAGATATGAATACATTTTTTTTATTATCAATAAAATTTGTTATTAATTCACTTGTCTTTTGAGGCTGGTTATTTGTCACTTGGTATCGATTTAGTATCAATACCGAGGTATTACATTTTGGTATCGTACTGAAGCTGTCTCTGGCGCGCACACACACACACACACACACACACACACACACACACACACACACACACCTGTGAGTCCTGACTGCGGTTGCTGCTCTGTACAGCTTGTTTCCACTGAATGATGAGCTGCAGCAGCATCTTGACGGCGTTGTCCAGCAGCGTGGGGTACACGTCCGTCACCTCCCGCACGATGAAGTACACGAAGCCCGAGAGCACGTCCTCCCTCCAATCGGAGAAATCCACCATCAGAGCCTGCAGAGTGGTGAAGGCCAGACCTCGCAGTTCCTCGTCCATGTGAATGGTCAGTCTGCAAAGTATTCGCAAAAAAACACGTGTTCATGAAGCAGGCAAATAAGCGCAATTAGTTTTTTTCCACCCTGACGCGTTGTATGACTAAAAACGCCCCGTTTTGTGAAAAACGTTGAATATTCTTGGTATGTTTAATGCAGTCCTTGGCTAATTGCTCAGGATTTCAATAAGAAATGTTAGTGATGGTAAGATTCGGCGATTCGCATCGGAACCCTATGCTTCGATTGTTTTAAGAGGGCAAAGAGGTCTGAAGTGACGGGTCATTACCTGGCCAGGAGCTCAATTAGGTCTTGTCTGCTCATGCCATCAGGGATCAGTCTGGGGATGGCGGCTACACAGGTCCGGAACAGATCGATCTTCGGTTTTCTTTCTCCGCTACAGCGGGAAATACGTGCACATTGTTGCGCATTTTGCATCTAATTAACACAGTGATCATGGGAACTATGATGAGAGACAGACCGGGAGCACTCACGTGATCATGTCCTCTGGTTCTTTATTGGACATCTGCACGCTGGTCATGCTCATGGACCGACCCACCTCTTTATCCAGGTGCCTGAGGATGTTATCTAAAGCCTTTCTCACCTGAGGGTAGTACAGGGACATTCCTACACACACACACACACACACACACACACACACACACACACACACACACACACACACACACACATACATTATAAAGAACAAAATAACCTTGTAAATTCTCACAATATAATTCACAACAGGAAAAACACTATATATCTGAGAAATGCTTTTCAAGTATAAAACAATGGGCTGAGAGACAAACAAAAATATGCAGTGCCCTAAATACGGACAAAAACAACAAAAAAATCTCGCACAATGCAACGATTATAATGCGCACAAACAAAGATAGTCTTTATTCTGTTCTTTTTTTTTGAAGGGGGGTTCATATATAAACACAACCCCTTCCCCGAGGCCAAATCAAAAGGCTGAGCAGGGAAGACGGGATTCTCTTACCGATGACCTTGGCCTCCTCATCGGTCAGCGTGGTGTTCAGGAAGATCTTTTTGACCCGTAAGGTGTTCCCTGAGGGCAGGATAACACCGGTGGTGGGCATGGGGGGCTCGCCGTCTTTCTGCTGGAGGCTGTCTGCTATCACCAGGAACGCCCGTAAACCAATATTCATTCTCTGGGAAAGAGAGAGAGAGATGCGAGATGAAAATAATGTAAAATAATGTGTGTGTGTGTGTGTGTGTGTGTGTGTGTGTGTGTGTGTGTGTGTGTGTGTGTGTCTGTGTCTGTGAGTGTGTGTGTGTCGTACCTCTGGGTTGATGGTGAAGGTCTTGTGAGACTTTCCAACACAGAGCAGGTCATAGATGATTTCTTTCATGGCAAAGTCCAGCCTTTCCTGTATAACCACAACCATAAGGGATCAGTAAGGACACACAGAGCTTACACAAACACTACACTAGTTTTGTTCTTCTATGTTTGTTAGTTTACAGGAATGTCCACGGTTCATCGGCCCTAATTTCTTCTGATTGCAGCACTTTCCTGAACATCTCAGGCCGACCACAACAACATGGCTGCGAGAGTCATCGTTTCTTATACAAAATCCCTCTACTGTTCCTCCATCTCGTCCTCCTTAACGTTTAGTGAGCTCAAATATATTATTTCCATTTAATTTTATTTTATTTGTAGTGTGCTTTGAACCATGGCCATTGCCCCGAAGCAGCTTTACACAGACAAACAGGTTACAAAATATTAGGTTTCTCCTCAATAAATGCGCCAGTGGAGACTGTGGAAAGTGAATAGATATTGAGAGGAACCCCACATTTAGAACGGCCCTCTGAACAGTGCCAGAGACATATTTTGAAAATGTAAATTAAAATAAATATTCTCCATTTGATAACAAATGTTGGTTTTTAAGCCCTTAGTTATTGATAGAGGTCAAAGCACCGATTTTTGACAGCTGGAACTCTAAGCAAAAATCCACACCAATAGTTTTTCCGGCTTCTGGCTGGCTGTCATGACGAGAGCGGCCTCTAGAGGAGAATCACTGACACCACGTGCCGTTTGTTTTTACGCGTCAGACTGCGCGCTGCACGAAGAGCGCTATATTTATTATTTATAATTTGTTGATGCATATAATTATATTTAATAATTTAATTTAGCATATTTTAGTTTTTGATTATTTTTTTTTTTCAGATCAGTACAATTTTTACATGGAGAGTTATGTCTATATGTATGTTATGCAACGAATCGGTTATCGGCAAGTATATCGTCCAAGCTATTGGTGTCTGTAAAATCAAATGTAGCCTAATTATTTGTTAGATTCACTCACCAAACATATGCATAAGTAAGTAAATGTTTTGACTTCAACAGCAATGAAAATGAAAAAATGTCATTATGACAGTAATAATGCAATTTTAATAAGCGATATATCTTTTAAAAAGGTGACAAAAAATGTAAAATAAACTAACGTAGCATTAAGAGGCAAAATATATATATTTAAAATCATAACAAAATCTCCACAACAATACTGGTAGTCACTCGGACCCATGTCATTTCCTATTACAGACCGACCCCCATTAAAGAAAGAAAAAACTATGTGGCCCTCACAGAAAAACTGTTTGGGGCCCTTGCTATAAAGGGACCCCGTCCTCATCCTTATCACCAAATGTCCATTTATTATAGTGCCATCTATGTTCAGTGATGGCGCTTAAATGCAGAACTTTTATTTATTTAATTTTAATTTTGCAGCAGGAAAGAAAGAAAAAAAATCCCCTTTTCACAATTTTGGCTGACATGCTTTGAAACCCGAGAGCCAAATATACGAATTCCTCTCTTAGAGGTCCCTGCAGTTCATTACTTCGAAACACGCACCAGACAAAAATAGCTACATAGCATGAGAAGAGAGTTTTTATTTATTTATAAATTTTTTTTACCTGAGCGATGAACTGGATGATCTTGACAAAGATGTTCAGTGGCGTGTCCCTGGGCACCACACTGCGGGAGCCCTTGGGGAAAAGTGCTGAAACAATACTAAGAAGGCGACTGAAAGAGAACGAGAGAAGAGTTTAGTGATTTCTGTACACTATTTAAAAACTCTGAATAAAAAAATAATCACCAGATTCATGAACAGGAAGGTTTCTGTCTGTCTTGGACACGTTACCTTTGAGTGGTGGTGTTGCTCTCGCACTTGATCCTGATGATGTAAACCCACAGCAGCCTGTAGAGGGACTCCAGTGCTACACGAGACATTTTGGGGTCTTTGTTCTAAAGACACAAGACACGTGCGAGTGAACTTTAGCGAAAGGTTTCACATATTACGGAAGAAAATGTCACATATATTTAAAATAGAATCGAATTTGAAAATCAAATTCACCCCGTCAGTCCATGCACAGATGATTTAGATTAGAATTAAGAATCAACATGAAGGCTACAGGAATGTGATTTAATGAGCCCAGAACGTTAATGATTATCACGAAGAAGAAAATCTGATTGGTTAAAATGAAAGAATTGAGAGAGCCCCTGCAAAGTAAGCCTTTTATTGACACATTTGCCCAACGTGCTCCAAACAACTCCTCAGTCCTGAATCCATCATCAGTACAGCTGCAAAACCCTTAAGCACAAACACGGGGAAATCCACAGACCAATGTGGGCTGCGAATCCGTCCCATGGGACAGAAGGAACCCAGCGTCCATGCCGAGACTTACTGGAACACGAAGGTCGAGAGGCGCCGGGCCGAGGATCAGTGGTGGACAGTAAGAAAGTAAATGTAACGTTACTGTACTTAAGTAGCTTTTCCGCATATCTGTACTTCACTGAAGTGTTTCCATTCGGGGAGACTTTTACTTTTTACTCCGCTACATTTTTTTTAAATCTACATTTTTTTTTTAAGTCTTTTTATTTCTGAGGGGGAAAAAAGTAACTGGTCAAACACGCCGCAAACAACCAATCAGGGTCGAGCGCGCTGTTTTGAACGTGTTCTGATTGGCGCTTGGTGGTTTCTACTGATCACCAACATACAGTTCAACATCAGGTTTTGGACTCATTCTATTAATAGATCGTTGTGCTGAGAGTCACATCCGAGTCTTTTCACATAAACTGAGTTGATTAAGAGTCTTGCGATAAAAATGATAATAGGAACGTTATAGCCGTAATAAATTATAGTACCTTGGATGTTTAAGTACATTTGAAGGCAAATACTTTTGTACTTTTACTCAAGTGAGCACTTTCACTTTTATTTCGTCCACCACTGGTGGCAATACAAAAATCCCTGCAGCACTACACAGTTATAGGGTCACGTTTTCCGAGGTAGAAAGAACTCCGGACTCAATGGAGAAGGTCTGTGTATTCATTCACAAATCATGGTGCGCAGATCCTCACTGCTCTGCTTCTACTACCAAGAGCATTCTCCGCCATTGACTCCTGTGTACATTCGTGCGGATACTAATGCTAAGGTAGATATGGAAGAAGTGCATGCAGCGATCAGCAAGCCAGAGTCTGAACACCTTGAGGAGGCTTTTAATGCTGCTGGACAATTCAACACTTTTACTGAAACACAGCCCACTTGTGTGTTTGTGGGCAATTCAAATGTTTCCATATACCGCATATGTCTGCATCTGTGCGTTATTTTTTGTTTAACCCCTAAAATCGGTGCACAAGGATCCACCATGAGTCGAATAAACCCACGTAGAAGATGAGGCCAATCAAAAGACCTCCTAGAAACAAGATCGGCTCCCTTAACAGGTGTCGGTCACCACTCACCTGGAGAGTCTCAATCTGCTTACGGATGCTGTTGTTTGATGGCATCTGGAGCAAGTGAATTTGTGAAACGGGGTAAGAATAGGGGGGGAGGGTCAAAAGTATAGGGGGTTTTGTAAGTTAGAGGAAAACATGCATGTTAAAAAAAAAAAAAAAAAAACAAGAACAAAAGATAAAACATGAACTCACACAAATCAAATATTTAATAAACTAATATTGTGCACAGTGGTGTGTGTGTGTGTGTGTGTGTGTGTGTGTGAGCTGTGTACAGAGTTAGAAAGAAGACTTGACATTCCCCCAGAGTAAATCATGAGAAAACCAAAGAATAACAGAGAAACACAAATACGGCAATCTAGGGTTCTAGATTTGGGATGGAAAAGTGCAAAGGAAAGATCTTTCTACCTGAAAATCCCAATGTGGCAGCCGGAAAAGACACCTCTTTAAATGAATATCCACTCGATAAAACTTTGAATTCGTGACTGACAAAGCAACAAAATGTCTGATCGAAAAAACGACACGTGTATCGGAACGACATTTTTCGAGAAACCAGCCAAAACGTATCTAATAATAAAAAGACTGAAAAATGCAAACAAAAGGATTCATGGTTTTGGAAGAGCTGTTTTTCGCTTTGAAAGTTTGCGTTTAAGTTCCGGTACAAATTTCTCCTACAGGGCGGGGCTTAATCACTCTTCACTCTCATTGGCTAGTGGGATTTGGATTCTGAACAAAGTCTGGAGAGCGTTCTAGAGGTGGTCCAGTACTGGAATTTACTCCTTTCCTTCCTCGCTTTATTTGTTAGAATATTAAATTATGATTAATATTGAGTTTTCGAGTCATTATTTAAAGAATGAAACATTTTATTCCAGAAAGCTTCAGGAGAATTTTTCTTATATGAATGTGTATATTTTTGATGAAAAAAAAAAAAAAAGACATTTGATACTTCTGGCCCCAAACTAAACTATAGTCTGGGTATCTTAGTTTTTCCGAGCTGACACACTGGAACGGTATCTCGATCCGAATTCAGGAAAAGTCTGAAATCAGCATCATTGCAGAAAAAGCACTTGGATTAGTAAAAAGAAAAAAAGAAAAAAAAAAAAAAAGACAAGACAAATGGAGCGATTAAAAGCAAGCAAAGCAAAATTAATTGGTTGGTTTTGGTGGAGCGACAGAGGGAGACATGAGGGGAAAAAACATTCTACATTCTGTATCATAAAACACAAGTGAACCGGAAGAGCTCAAGGATCAAATCAGGGAAAGATAAACAAAATCCCAACAACGAGCTGAGGAATCACAAGCAATTGGGCTACAGAAGCGTTTTATCCACCACCGACGTCAAAGTTAATCATTGATCATCGATAGATTGGTTCCATTCACAAAATAAAAAATGCAAATCGGATCAGAACTCGGCTCGGATTACAGGACAGGCAGGAGAGGCCACGAAACCTCGCAAGCAAAGCCGATGTATAAGCGCAAATTTGTACTGTAATTGAACAAGTTACTGCAGGGAATCACTGAGAATTAAATGGAAAAATCGGACTGAATTACGAGAGCATGATCACAGAGTCGACTACAAACCAGAGAATCGCAGAGAGGGGGGGGGGAAATAAAATAAATTCCTGCTCAACATCAACAGGAGGAAAAAAGCAAGAAAAAGATCGGACACAGTACACAGTTCCAACAGCTGTATGTCCTATTCAATCAGGCTTGAACTAATAAATTACAATACAAATTCAATGCAAAGACAGAAAATGTGTCATGAATCAGCACTTACTGTAACGTACGGTTACATCACGTAACTAAAACGTATGTAAAATCTGAATAAGCTGCTCACACACAAAAAATTTACTCGTTTAAGAAGCAAGATGTTACACCTAAGAATAAATTGAATGTGATGATAGAAATATGATTTAAATATGTCAACATTTGAGCCACGGCCTGGACTGGAAATCGCTCCAGACGCACGTGCTGATTGGCTCATCTGACTTTTATTTATTTATACATTTTTTGGTGGGAGGAACGTTTCCCTTCCACGTGTTAATTAGTGGTAACACTGTACGTGTAGATTAAAATCCCGAGACATAAAACGTCTGCGTGTATTTAAAAAGTGGCCCTATATTAAACATTTAAAGTACTTTCTAAAATACAAGTAGTCCCTGATTACAGTGCAGATGCGCTTCGCTGAACCTGCTGCAACTTCAGTAAATCGAGATATGGCCTAGACTACACCAGTCTTAAAGAATGGTGATCACTATGGGGAAGTCTACTGTAATTTGTAGGGGTCTGACAGGATAGGTATTCGCTACGGTGCGCACGTGTACAATGCAATACTTGTTTTATGTGTGTAACGTCTAAAAAAAATTAAATCGAATAACGCAAATGAAAGCAATTCACTTTTTTAATGATATTGATAAAATTGTGTATATATCGATATCACTGGACTGTCGTAGAAATAATAAAAAATAGTGGGAAGTCAGCGATTTCATGCAGAACAAAATCACAGAATATGGTGTTTTCCCAGTATTGTTCGAGTAGCGCAGTGTCACTGTCTAGCAATATGGATTATGGACTTATATATACTATACAGTGTATATGTTTGTATGTATATATGCGGGCGCATGGATGAGTTCGTGTTTGCGGTTTTGTTTCTCGCTATCACCGGCCTAAGATCGAAAAATCGCTAGTTGAACTGTCGTAACTCTGGGACCACCTCTAAGGATTAATAAGGGTAATACTCCAGGGCACGTATTAAAGAGTTCAGAAAGCCCTGTTATATAAATAAAGCAGAAATGATTTCAAATGATCCTGAATATGGCCAACGATAAATAATAGTGAATATGTAATTTAAGATCACTACAGGACTGTGGATACCCTTTTGAAGCATGATGATGAATATGACTGATGGGAAGTTCACTGTACTGTAAAGGATTTGTGTACCTTTAGATGTGAGAGGCAGTTCTGCAGGAAGATGTGCCAGTTGTTGAGGAAAAATTGCTTTTGACTGACACACAGCAAACATGTGACCAGAGGATACAGTGCCTAGAGAGAGAGAGAGAGAGAGAGAGAGAGAGAGAGAGAGAGAGAGAGAGAGATGATTAACATTCTTTATTCTAAAATTAGTCTTTATAAAAAAAAAAAAAAAATAAAAAAAATAAAAATAAAAAATTACAAAAAAATGAAAGACTGAAAGAAAGACACCCGCATTATGAAAGACACTTCTATGTAATGAAATCAGTGACGTTCCTGCAGTTTCTTCCCAGAGACACAGAGACAGTTCCCACCTAGACAAGGAGACAATATCTCATACTGCTAAATAACGCACTCAGATGCTCAATGCACTTAGTACAAGAACGCTTTACACTTGTCATAAGAACTCGGTTGTCAGTAATGTTGCAAAATCCAAGACTGGAATCTTACCATGGGAATTCCAATTTCTTTCGGCTTCTCCCGTTAGGGGTCGCCACAGCGGATCCTCCGCACGTTTGATTTGGCACATGTTTTACGCTGGATACCCTTCCTAACGCAACCCTCCCCAATTTATCCGGGCTTGGGACCGGCACTGAGTGGCTGGGGATGGTTCCCTGACCGGGAATCGAACCCGGGTCGCAGCAGTGAGAGCGCTGCATCTTAACCACTAGACCACCAGGGGACCATGGGAATTAACGGGAATTAATAGTAGTAAACTAGGAATTTACAAAATTGTAGGTGAGCCTATAACAAGAAACTTAAATGCAGTTGAAGAAAAAAAAATTTAAACAGAGATTTAATGCGGTTTCAGTTGAATTTCTACGCTTTTATCAATCGCACGTGCACAGCGCACTTTCTGCAGGGTTACTGAGGCCACGCCCCCTACATGCACTGTTGCGTTCCCCCATAACAGCTGCATGAGAGCTGAATTTACCAATGAGTGCTTCTTCCTGGAGCTGAGGTCAAAAGTAGTTTGGTAGAGCATCTCCACAAAGTTCTTCAGGCAGGGCACGTTCACCTCGTTCTTCACAGCCTTAAATCACAAACACACACACACACATTTCTGTAAAGTCATTTCACTGACATAATAATTGCAAATAATAAACGCTACACTTTACTATTTTTACACCTCAAACAAACCCCTGACCCCTGTTTTTCTGCTAAGAAATATGTAAAACATACATTCATATTTACTCCTAGGTCAGTTTTAGCAACAACTACACTTGTACACACAGTATAAGTCTGATAAACATACACATTCGGGATTAGTATTAATCCTAGTATTAGTATTCAAATGTCTAATCCATGCGTTCGGTTCCAGAGATCTCATTATTACAATTCTAATAAAATAAAAATTAATCTGACAATTAGTTGGATTGTCTTTCTCTTTCATTTAGGGCCACACTGGAAGTAATGATGAGCTGAATGTCTTATTAGTTCGGCGAGCCTAATTAGCTCCTCAAAACCCTGCCGCAGTAGAATTGTGTGCTTGCGCAATCGGTGTGATGGGGAGTAGGGACGTGGCTCGGACTCGAAGATAAGGCTGCATATTTGCACCTGGGCTGCGCAAGTCAAATATTGTGGTTCGTCTTTGGAATGCAACTCCCAAAAAAGTTCCGAAATAGGACTGTCTAAAGCACTGGGTCAGGTGGTTCAAGATCTCACACACGTACCAAAATATACAAGGAGCAAGCAGAAGATGGGCATTGAGGTACTTACAGCAGCTACAGGGATTAGGATCTCCACGAACAAGCCAGCTAGAGCGTGCTTTATATCCTTGTCCTTTACCTCGAGGAAATACTGGGCACATTCCTACATGAACAGCATATACAAAATATATCACTTATTGATATGAAGATAAAAATAAGCGATATTTGATGGAAAAAAATTCACTCTGGTGTCAATGTGATAATGGAGATTTGGATTTTCATGGGAAGAGATACTTGTGTTCCTGTAAAAAAGGGCCCAATAAAATGTTCACTATTTTCACTAGCATTCCGATTAATCGGTCGACCTGTTACTATGAACTACTGGCAAAAAAAACATATCGATAGTTTTTCCAGGTTGCTTTATATGGTACAAGAGCGGCCTCTATGGTCAGGTGTCCAAAAACCTTTGGCCAAAATGCACAATTGGCAAAAACACATGCACATAGGATTGCTTGTGTGTGTGTGTGTGTGTGTGTGTGTGTGTGTGTGTGTGTGTGTGTGTGTGTGTGTGTGTGTGTGTGTATAGACCAACCTGCATAAACTGAAAGGAAGCCTCAAAGTCTTCCACAGGGTACATCTTGACTCTGAAAAACTTCATGCCCATGATGAGGCTGATGATGCTCTGCACCACGTGAGGACTCTGCTCTTTCTGCCGGAGCTCTTTCAGCTCTGTGATGAACTTCTTACGCACTGCCTGAAACCTGCACACATCCACCAAAACACCACATTAATCGGTTCAGTGACTTTGCTTCTTAAAAAAAAAAAAAAAGAAAAGAAAAACTACCCCCAGTCCCAATGTTATTACATTCAGACACCAGGATACAAGCAACTTCATCACAATTACATATGTTGCTACAGACATTAAGTAGTTCTGGGCAAAAGACAAAGAGCATAAAGCTTATATAGTAAATCACTCTTTATTACTATTGCAGTAGTAAGTAAAAAGAGATTATTGGTGAAACTGTGCTGGAGATTTAGCATGTGTTCATCGTGAATTATGGCGGCGGTAAATGTGTCTGGAGCTGCCCAGGATTCCCTGTACTGGGCGAAAGGTTTGAACACAAGTTTTGTTTGTCCTGCACAGACCATCTAGTTTGTCTGGAAGTGATAAAAGGGCTGGAATTTGCATAAAACACAGACTATGTTTTGATCAAGTCATATAAACAGCCTGACACCGAGACGACAACAACGGTCTTTTTCAGATACTCATTTTCAGATCTTACAAAGTCCTAAAAAAAAATTCAAAGTAAGGTTTTGGCCGAAATCCCGACTCACTTGGACTGAGTGAGGACTCCGATGACCTCGGCGTACAGATCTGCAATGATGTGCACGTTACCAGTGTTGGGGCCAGAGTACCTGTCAAACATAACAATCAACAAGTTAATTTCGATTCCAGTCCATTTAGCTTAATGTATTGCGCCTTTAACAGTGGACATTGTCCCAAAACAGCTTTACAGAAAGAAAGAGGTTATAAAATAAAATTTTATATTTTAAGCTTTTAGGTTTATCCCTAATGAGTGAGCCATGGAGATTGAAGCAAGAAAACTCCCTGAGATGGTATGAGGAAGAAAGGCCTCAAAAGAGAAGGGTCAGAGTAGACATTTGAGAAGTTGTGTCGAGGTCGACCGGTTTTACAGATTATTCGGCACCGATATGTGCTGAAACTCTCTGCAAAAATCCTTAACGATAGTTTTTCCGGGTTGCGTTATTCAGTACAAAAGCGGCCTCTAGAGGCAGATCACTGATGCCATATGCTGTTTATTTGAAGTGTCTTTTTTATTAATTTCGGATGTAACTAACATTTATTTGTGGTTAGTTTAAATGCATGCCTTTGATTTTCCTCAATATTTATTAATATAATTTATATATATATATAATATTTAGCACATTTCCATGATTTAGTAATATTTGTCTTTTTTTTTCTTTTTAATTTCTGTACTATTTTACACGGATTGTTATGTTGTTTTTTTATCCAGTATCCATTTTAAAAACTATTGGTTGATTGATCGTTTGAAATTGTCAGCAGTACAATTTAACCTAGCTATAAGTATCAGTCAACCTCTAGTGTCCTGGACACATAACTATAAACTCTTGAACAATAAAAAAAAATGTTTGTTTTTTTTATTCTAAAAATGTGCCACATGTTCAATTAGAGCGAGATTTCTAATTAACATCAGAGACAAAACTAGCTTGAAGAGAACATACATATGAGAATTTGGGAGAAGGTGTGAACACGTGCCCCACTTACCCCTCTTTGTGTTTAAAGTGCTTAAAGGCCAGGTTAAGGACCTCATGTACTAATGCATCTGGTACAGGATGAAGAGGAATCTACGAATGACAAAAACAGAGGCATCACCAGCCATGAGTACAAGACTGAAGCTGGTTGAAGGTCTGATGAAGGTGTAGTCCAAACATCTCACCTGTTTCAAAACCTCCACTAAAACTAAACAAAAAATGAAGTCTATGGCTAAATCCCTCCTCTCCAGTAGGTAGTCTTTATCCCGATGCTGTTCATCCCTGGAGGAGGACAAAAACAAATCCCTAGGTTACAATGAAATCTAAAATCGAACGCAATGAATTAAATGAACTTTAAACACTGGGGAAAAAAAGGAGAATGTGCAAAAACATGCCTGCGTGCCATACATCAGTGTGTGTGAATGTCTGTGTTTACCCTTTGGACTTGGTGCTGGATCTGGGCCTGTATTCGTAAGACTCGTCTTCAGTGCCGCTCTGCCTCCGGTACCAGTCGAACAGTGTGCGCAACAGCGAGGGCAAACAGTGTTCCGCTATGGAGCTCATAGAGCTTATTAACTACAACACACAAACGCCGAATCACATTATAAACCACTGCATTATATACACTCTACGTATAAACAAACATTACACATTAGAATCCTTCTTTCCCGGAAGTCGAAACACAGGTGATCCCTGACTTGTGATGGAGATGCAATATGGTAAGTTGAGGCATGGCCCAGCCTACCCAGGAGTCTTAAAGGACTCGCTGTACTGCATTTCCATTTGTTTTTCGCTTGCATGTTAGAAGATGCTGGTTTGTTATTGATTATTATAATTTTTTGGATGATTTAAATTAGCTGATTGTTTTGGATCGATCCTCCATATTAATGGTGCTATCGGGATGAAAGGGTTTGAACTAACAGATATTGCGCTTATACACCAATCAGGCATAACATTATAACATTATGAGTGGTGAAGAGAAGAAAGCTGATTATCTCTTCATCATGGCACCTGTTAGTGGGTGCATATATTTATTAGGCAGCAAGTGAACATTTTGTCCTCAAAGTTGATGTAAGAAGCAGGAAAAATGGGCGAGCGTAATGAGTTGAGCGAGTTTGCCAAATTGTGATGTCTAGACGACTGGGTCAGAGCATCTCCAAACCTGCAGCTCTTGTGGGATGTTCCAACAGACAAGCTCCTGTAGCTCAAACTGCTGAAGGAGTTCATGTTTGTAATGTTAATGTTTAATGGGTCACAACTGTTTTAACAGCAAAAGGGGACCAACACAATATTATGCAGGTGGTCCTAATGTTATGCCTGATCAGTGTATTAGGCACTTTGTACTGTCATAAAACCATACGACGACTGAAACAATACAGAAAAGTTTTAACACAGTAGGGCTGCTTTAAGGATGCAGACAAAGGGCAGATGCAGGTTTGCATTCCAACCAATCAAGGGCCACACCTGAGAGTCACTGAAAATGAAAATCATTAGATTTTAAACAGGTAGATTTTTTTAATTGGTTGGAATGAAAACCTGCACCCACACTTAGTGGAAAAGATTGGACACCTGGTCCACAGGGATCAGGTAACGAAAACGCCTTCCCAAAGACTGTTAAAGGCACGACTCCTATCGAGCGAGTCGGAATCAGGGAGCGATTCCCAGTTCTATCGTCTGGACCGCGTGGTGAAGTGACGGATGCTGCTGGGAAGAGTTATGTAACTGCTGTCTTTCTCTCTCTCTCTCTCTCTCTCTCTCTCGTTCGGCCCGACACACTCCAACACCCCGCAGTGATCTATCGCTGTGGATGATGCAGCGATTCCCGTGCACACGCAGCAAATCTCCAGCTTCTGTTTAACGTCTCACCTGATCAAACTGCGAGTCTTCCCCTCGCTGCAGAGATCTGGACAGTGGCTTCTCCTGGACAGAAAATGGACAAATGGTCAGGGGAGCAGAGCAGAATTTCAGACATTCGAAAGATTGTTTTTCTACGAGGAAAATCCATGAAGCCGAGCAAAACTGCAACAACAATAAAAATAAATGTAAAAAAAACAACCGAAACAAATTTTGGTTTGGATTTTATAAGAAACCAGCTGAAAGAAGAACAGCTGCTCATTACGAATGAAGGCGACGTACGTGTCATGGCTGTGGTGTAACGCTCACTAGTGGATGATAAAATGTCTTTTTCTCCTTTATACCAGGGGACCAGATTATTAATCCAAAATAACACATTTGACATCATTTCTCAATTTGCTTTTTATTAATGAAACTCAATTTACAATTATCACAATGAGTTTATTGACTATAAAACAAAGTATTTGGAACAAAATTGTGGGGTGAATAAATGATTGTCAATTTTTGGGTAAACTATCCCTTTAAAAAAGAAATTGAAATAGTAATAAAATAATGAATTTATGAACAATTTAGTGCATCATTTTCCCCAAATACATTTATTTATAAGAGTTCTGAAAATCCGCGGATTTTGGAAGAACCCCCCGCAGTCACTTTAATACAATGGTGTTTTTAAAAATGTAATGAAATTTGTTTAAATTGTTTAAAATTTTATTCTTAACGTTCCTGAACATTCGATCCCGCTGCGGATTCCCGCGAATTTTTATCCGCAACTTGCGGTTAGTTACTTTCCGAATGAGAAAGTAGAAAAATATTCTTTATAATCGGGGGGGTTGACTGTATATCATTTCAGACAACATTCCTACAGCCAAACAGTCTCGTTGAGAAACCTGTGGCTTCCCTCTGCTGGTGCACAATTGAATAAATGTCAAAGTGTCCCCCTTAAACTCGGTAAAAAGACCATCTGTTTCATATTTTTGTCAATTTGTCTTTTTTTTTTTTCCTCATTTCGGGTGAACGTTTAATAACGCATGAATCCTGCTGTTTTTAATTACTACGGTGACCGGCAAAAGCTAGCACCCTCTCCTGGTTGGAGAATTAGCACCGTAATAGGAAAGCAGTCTTTTCATTCTTTAACGATAGGACTGACATGGTCCTGCAGGCCGTAATCAAAAGATACTGAGGGCCGTATCTCGCCCGTGGGCCGCCAGTTGCCCGTTCCTGCAGTAGAGCGTAGTGATAATTAGGAAAAATATATGATAAACACCTGCATATTATATGATACTACTTTTGATTTTGCTGAAATAACCGATTGTGTTTTTACGTCTCTCGAATACTGACCAGCGGTTCAGCCATGACCACCTCGATCTTCTTTTCGGCGAGCACGGCGAACTCGGCGAACAGGCTCTTGATGACGAACTCGCCGGGCTTGAGCTCGGGGTCGATGGTGATGCTGGACATGGCTGCGGCGTGAACGCTGCGCTTCTCCCAGCTGAGTGGAACGGACAGAGCCGTGTAGCGTCTACTGGCGCTGCTGCTGCTGTTGCTGCTCACTGGGACAGAAGCTGGACAAAAAGACACAAAGAGAGACATGGGATATTGTTAGCTTTGTGACAAAAATCGCCTTCGATAGTAATTTCCTGCACTTTAGAGGGGAGAAGGACACGTGGCCTGTCTTTTTTGACGGCTTTCGCTTTTCTGCACAGCTAAAGATGTCAATCTCAGTGTGCGTGTGTTTATACATGTTTGATCTAAGAGCCGTTCCGACTTGTTCGCTTCCACGGAAATACACTTTTTTTTTTTTTTGGGACACAGCATTCCGGGGACAACCTCAAAATCCTTCCTAGGTAAAACTCAGGTCCACGAATGTAACGGAACTTATTTTGAAACCATAACATTACCCATGTAAACCTTTCACCAAGCTCTTACAATACTGCTGCTGCTGTATGTGTGTAAGTGTGTATGTGAATGTGTATGTGTATGTGTATAAACTGGGTACAAGCACAGGCAAGAGAATGCGAGTCACATGTCTACCCCCCCTTCAATTGAGGAAATCCCTATCCTCCTCTGCCCCAGGTTACTGAGAAAGTTGCAATAAGAAGAAAAAAAAAAAAAAAAAAAAAAAAAAAAAAAAAAAGCACAAAAAACAAAAAACAATGAGTGGAGACTAAAGAAAGACCTATAAAACTTTGTTATTTTTCAGAAGAGGAAAGCTGAAGGCTCACACCCAGCAACAAGACTCACTCAACACACACACACACACACACACACACACACACACACACACACACACACACACACACACACACACACACAGGGAAGAACACAAACATGCCTTGTATTTCGTCAAAGGAATGTTTTTCGGCCTGCGCTACAAAACACGCCAAAACCTTACTGTGATTAATAGTCTATTAAGTCTGTTTCGCTGTTTTGGTGCGAGTCTGAGCTTTCGCTTGGTGTCTGCTAAGTTTTCACACAGAATACAGAGGCAGTCGCAGATGTGCAGTTGCCTGTTATACAATTGTCATGGAGATACCAAAACGGCATCCAAAACAGGAAATATTAACCTTTTTTAGTATCGACCAGCAGTGTTCACGCTCCATAAAAACAGGAATAAACACACACACGTGCACACTAACATGCATCTAGAATGTGAATCTGATTACACGACAGATCTTATAGGAGTGTTGGATTAGTACTAGAACTTGAAGCTACTGTTCATATTCTTCACGAGTTCTACACGGGAGCTGGTTAAGGCATTAAACTCTGGAGCGGAAGGTCACAAGTTCAAATCCCGGCACCGCCAAGCGGCCCTCGAGCAAAGCACTTAACCCTCATTTGTAAATGTCCCCTTATGTGGCTGATTGTATAAACTCCACAGCCTGAGAAACGAGCAGAAACCCAGTGGTTGAACCAGAGGTGCCATTGTTTGTTCTGTCTTTATGGGATGTGGGTACAGAATGGTAGCACTTTTGATACATGAATACACTATAAAGTTTTGGGACCCCTGATTGTTCCATCTGATTTTATTTTTTGTTGGTGGGAAGAATGTGAACGCTGACTGCACACAAGACCTCCTCACGTCACCTGCATCAGCACGTGGAGAGTGGGGGTTCTTAAAAGAGCAATTGGGACTAAATGTGGAATGGGATGTTCAAAAAGCAATTTTGTCCATATAATGCCATATAAAAAACTGTCAATTGTATCATGCAGACTGCATCCTGAACACATGGATTACCATGTCAAGCCCGAGTCCTTATTAGCATTAGAAAGGGTTAATTATTGACTTGTTAGTAATTTGGGTAAAGACTCTCCTTCTACAAAAAAAAAGGCACGCCATAAAAACAACTCGGGGCCTAAACGACAATAAAAACAGAATACATGATAAAGTGCATAAAGACCCATAAAGCTCCTGATTCCTGACTCAAAATGAACAGCACTGGGATAATAATAATATTAATAATAATATTAATAATAATAAAGCCTCTACCCGATATCCAGTCACATTTATTATGATCATATTACATAACCAGACCCAGAGTTATACGCCAAACTGAATTTACATTTACGTAATACAACCATACATACAAATCATCTTCTATCTCATCCTCCTTTTTTTTCAATTATTCACTAAGCAAATAAGAGTTAAGGGCCTTGCTCAGGGGCCCAAAAGGCAGCTTGGTGGTGCTGGGATTTGAACTCGTATCTGATCCACTAAGCATGCGCTTTCTTACAAACTACCCCCATATTCGCCTCACTAACATGAGGATGTACATGTGGGATGATTCACGCAGACGATCTGTCTTACGAGTCGAAATGTCCTGAAAGCCCCGCCCCTTTCAGTGAAGCCCTATTGAACTGGTAATTGTGGCCGCTGTAGCTCAGGTTTTTTCGTGGAGAACGAACAGCGACGTGCCTCCTGAATTCACAGAACGTTTGTTGAAATATATTGTAGCCCGTATCCAGCAATTATATACGACTGCACTGTGAAGGTCTGAAGGACGATAAAGAAGAATAAGTGCTAAAAAAAATACAGCCCTGCACACACCTTTACAATAAATACGGCTTCCTAAAGCAC
Organism: Silurus lanzhouensis; assembly: GCA_039877035.1. Lineage (NCBI taxonomy): Eukaryota > Metazoa > Chordata > Actinopteri > Siluriformes > Siluridae > Silurus > Silurus lanzhouensis. The sequence continues at coordinate 5,304,456 of JBCEWE010000159.1, read as the reverse complement.
ACAGCGCACACAGCGCACACAGCGCACACAGCGCACACAGCGCGCACAGCGCGCACACACACACACACACACACACACACACACACACACACACACACACACACACACACACACACACACACACACGATGACATCACCCACATCAGCCCCATTATCATCTCCAGTTACGTTGTGCTATTTAAAGACAGAATCAGAGACGGTGAAGTCACGTACGCTTCTGGTCTCGATCTAAAAAGGACAGGAGCAGCCATCGGCCGGCTCTTACGTTACAGGTTATGTACAGGTTATCGCTCTTACGTCAAATTAGAAAACCTCCAGATTTGTTTTTTTGGGTCGAGAATAATCTCTGCTATTTTCGAGCAATCAAAAGCGAAAGCATTCGAGTTGTTTTTTTTATTTCAAATTAAACTTCAAAGAAACCACACTTCACACACTACACCGGGGGGTCGCCAACTGCCGAACTCGGGTCCGAGAGATGCGTCCAGTCGGACTGCGAAACTTTTTATTATGATGGAAATGAATATATACGCTATTTTCTAATAAAACCTTATTTATATCAGACACATCAAGCTGATATGATATTTGATGATGCTGATGAAGAGAGCAAATGTTAAACATTAGATACATTGAGTGAGTTAGAGAATAAGGGTAAATTTTAAATGTGACGCTTTGGCTTTTTCTTTTATTTATTCATTTATAAATGTGTCCAAAAAATGTTGTTCGTTCACTCGTTCGTGTTTTTAGCTATATTAGCAAATTTTAGTTGAAGACCCCTGCACTACATTTACTAAAGGATTGAGATGCCTGACTTTCCCAGCCATATGCAGTTCTTTCCCAAACTGTTACCACAAACTTGGAGGCTCACCATTTGTATCGAACGTCTCTGGCTGTGGATGCATGAAATGACCCAAAGCCAGCTCCATGAAGATCTGCTTTACATGGGTTGGAGTGGAAGATCTCTTGCTATAGAGCTCTAGACTCTAATAAACACCTTTGGGATGAATGTGAATGCTGACTGCACCCCAGGCCTCCTGACCTCTCCTACATCACTACCTGAATTTACTAACACACTTGTAATTTAATGAGCACAAATCTCCATAAAGTCTAGTGGAACATCTTCACAGAAGAGTAGAGGTTATTATAATAGGGAAAGGGGACTAAATGTGAAATGGGCTTTTCTAACAGCACACACAAATCTTTGTGTAGAGGTCGATAGTCGATTGCAAAAATCCATACGGATGCCTCTCAAGGTCACATTGTTATGCTGTCAATGTCAATTGTCCTCATCAATGTTTTATTATGGTTAATTGCCCAATCACTTGTCAAATAAGTATCCAATCTTTGACTCATCACTGTCCAATGATTGACCTATTAATCTCCAATCACTGTACCAATCTTTGCCCTAATAATGTCCAATCATTGTACCAATCATTGTAGTATCAATGTCCAAACATTGTACCAGTCTTTGTCCTACCAATGTCCAATCATTAACCCATCAATGTCCAAACATTGTACCAATCTTTTTCCCAACATTGACAAAATATTGTACAAATCTTTCTCCTACCAATGTCCAATCATTGACTTAATGTCAAATCATTGTACCAATCTTTGCTCTATCAATGTCCTATCATTGTACCAGTCCTTGTCCTACCAATCTCCAATCATTGACCCATTAATGTCCAAACATTGTACCAATGTAAGTCCTAACATTGACAAAATATTGTACCAATCTTTTTCCTAAGAATGTCCAATCATTGTACCAATCTTTGTCCTGTCAATGTCCAATCACTGTCCTACCAATGTCCAATCATTGACCTATCAATGTCCAAACATTGTACCAAACTTTGTCCAATCACTGTTCAATGGCAATTGTCCTTATCACTGTCTCATCACCTTTTAATACTATGCGAGTCACTTGTGCTACCACTGTCTTATTGATGTCCCATCCTCTCAACATCCGATACCCACATAATGTCTATAGTATCCAAAAGAATGCTTCTCGATACGTCTCAGAAAGCGACGAAAGATCCTATCTATGTTCTATCTCAGTGAACAGTAAAGTTTTTAGCATTTCCCAGCTTCGTTTGCTGTCCGGTTTCTGTGCAAGTTTCGTCAGAAAACCAGGACGACAACCTGTGCAGGTCTTACATCAAGTTCCTGCCTGAAAACAAATGGCTTTTAAGATGGACATAACGCGAGACAGCGCTCCTCCAGTCGAAACAGAGTGTGAAATCTGATCGCGAGTGCTCACTCGTTTAAAATGGCAGCTGTAAATAACTACGAGCTCCGGCCAACATTCGAAGCTTCAACCTTCCTGAAGATGTGACAACAGTTGAGAGAAAACCAAAGCTGGAATCAATAAGGCTTTGACCACTTTCATTTTCATTAAAAATCTTCCTGTGAAGCACAGCAAACAGGGTTTCAGGGTCAGGCCCTGGTCATGGAAGCAGAGAAAGGGTGAGTGAAGAGACACGGTTTGTGGGTAATTATAAGTTTCAGAGGTTTAGAGACGAGCCAAAACCTCCAAAACATGACGTGAGCATTCAGCAGTGATAAAGGCTTCCTGGTTTTGTGTGTGAAGTCCACAATGTTTACAACTTCCATGTTTATGGCCATGCTCTTCTTAGAAGTTGGACACCGATAGGTCAAAAATCCTAGGGTTAGGGTTGGTTCTTGTTGGCCTTAAGGCTTTATTTGGAGAACCTAAGCAATACAGATGCATAAGAAAATTTGCTGTAGTAACTTTTCTAGGTAAGTCCTAAAAACACACTGCGACAGTTTCATCACCTTAGCTTGGTCCAATGGTTTGGTCAGCGCCCTCCGTACACTGAAGGAAACGAATAAGAAGAGATGGAGGAACAAGAATTATGTGCTCGGCCCCCTAATAACCGTCTTAGTGGTACAAAAGCGAGGTTTTACTCCTCTGAGGTTTCAGATCGGGCCATTTATCACATCCTGCACACCGACAATGAGCTCAGACGATCCTAAACTATCCTTTAGTCTGACTGCAAACCGGCACTGCTCTGACGCAGCACTATTGCAAGCGGAAAGCATCTGGAATGTGCTGAGAAAAAAAAAAAAGATTTAGCAGTGAAATGCGGGGGGTGGGGAGGTGTGAGCATGGAAGGTGCAGTGCATGAGTTTGGAAACACCTGACGTTAATGGGTTTTTGAGACGCAAGCGCACGTTTGTTTATGAGTACAACTAATATAAGTACAGATGTTCCACTTTCATTTTACTACATTTTGAATAACAGCTTTACCAAAGGTGTTCTTCGTTAGATTTCCATCTGACCTTGTGGTCCGGTTCATCCCAGAGCAGTTCCATAGGATTTAGGTGCGGTGACTGGGCAGGTCATTCCATAAAAGAGAACAATCCAGACGAGTGTTTTTTTTAATATTGCTTACAGAGCGTAGACTCATTGTCTTGTTGTCTGATGAAGTTGGTTCCAAGGAGCCGCAGTCCAGATGATGGTGACGAAGTATGGAATGGGAGCCATGTTGGATCGGTTTTCCTTTCCCTTGGAATACCATGTATTGACAATGGACGTGAGGCGGCCTGCTAACATCATCTCTCCTGTTCTTAATCTTACACAAGTTCTTCTATTAGAGCCAATAAAATGTCACATTTGGATTCCAAAGGACCTTCTTCCAGTCGCTCGCTGTTCTCTTTTTGTGCATCCAAAACGGAAAAACTTCCGAACTTGTCCCGAGCGCAATTACATATATAACTATTATTGAATTTATATACAGCTCCATAACCACACGTAAACCTTAGCTGCAAGTCAGAAAAGTTCTAATCGGCAAGACGTAGACCGTCAGAGGGGCAGTGCCGAGGTTGTAATAAACGAAATCTATCTATGTAATAAAATCCTAAATCCCCTGACAAAACTGCACTTTGAATAGACAGGCTCTGAAAATTGTCCTATCGCTGCTCAAAATACTGCTAAGAAACGATATTGCTTCAGACGTGGTGAGGAAAAAGTGGGTGTGGCCAGACACGAGTAAAGTGCGACGTTAGGTCGATATGGCGAAACAAGCGGCTGGAGTGGTTTACGATACCTCCATGTATCGGCATCAAACTTAAAACTCCAGACACCGAGGGCAGCGGCGTGATCCGCGATCATCACCGATCTTCCTGACACTGAAGCAATGCAAGGTACAAAACAGCTCAGTGCGAATCTTCTAAAAGAAAAGAATACGACCTCGGACAAAATTGTAAAAAAACATTTTTTTTAATAAAAATCAGACGTTTTTACCGATTCCGCAGATTAGTGACGCAAACTAAAGTAACCGGCTTCCCTAAAACTCGAAATTATGGCGATGTTTCTGCTTAACGTCTAATATGAGGTCTGTAGCTGCATGTTTACTCAATAGTCTACAAGCTAAGCGAATCAGGAGGAAGTGCCGTGTCATACACAGGACCCTCAAACGTGTTTTTTTTTTTTAAAGATGGGTTAAAATTGACACCATTATGATCATCATTTTTTTCCCCCCGATTTGCCATGTTATAATACAGATTCCACTGTGAAGTGGCTCGAAATGTAACGTAATTCAAACGTTTCCTTTTTTTTGATTGAGCCGTGTCCTTCTTAAAATCCGCTAGCCAGAAACGCGTTGTTTACACCGACGTTCGTTTGTACAGAACGACTTACATTTGCTTAATACATACGACTGAGCAGTTAAGTGGGAGGTTAAGGGGCCTTTGCTAAGGGGCCCAGAAACGACTTGGATTTGAACTCATGACCTTCAGATTCAAAGTCCAACGGCTAAACTACTATTATGTTTCCATGCTGAATGAATTGAGATATCGAAACTGTTCATCCTTTCGCCATATTGCTTTTCATTCGTTTCATATCGGAATCGGGTTTATTGGACAAGTGTGTGGACGCACACGAGGATTTGGTTCCAGCTTTGGGTGGCACTCAGAAGTACAGAGGTAAATAACACCACGCATTTAAGCTTATAGACAAGACTATAGAAGACAATTCAGATTAAAGATGAGCAGATTAAATACGACTCATATAACTGAATGACAAAAGTGGAACGTGGTCATGTGACCCTTAACCCAAATAAATCTGCCACATTTCAGCAATGCAGCAATACGTGTGTGTGTGGATTTCGGAACAATCCACTGGGATTTCTAATGTTTCCTTTCATTGTGTGGCCCCATACACACACACACACACACACACACACACATCTGTACAGCGTGGCTTTGTGACGCCGGCGTGTTTTTGTTTTTCGGCGTTGCTCCTTGCTCCAGCGTGTTCCCATTCCTCGCAATCGAGTCTGGATTTCTTGTTCCCTTCTTTTTCCCCTGGCACTACGCTCTCATGCACTTCCTTCTGAGTCATGTCTGTTTGGTTGTGTGACTCAGTTGGAACAGGAGACCTCAAAAAAATAAACTCACAATGTTTCAGACCCACCCTTAAACACTCCGAAAGTGTTCATCAGAACAGAATTCGTGCTGCAGGAGGGA
>JBCEWE010000159.1:5273975-5291475 GCA_039877035.1 Silurus lanzhouensis | reverse complement strand
TCTGGAGAATGGAATCGTCCAACAACAGAAAAAGCAGGGAACCTTGAGGTAGATCTAAAACATAAAGTTCCAAAAAGGAACCAACCACCTTCCCGAAACACGTGCCATGTAAGAGCCTACTGTAGATTTATGACAGAAAGGATAAGATCTACCCTTCATTCTTGTACAGCAGACTGGGCCTTATTGATACATTTATAACGTATCATCTGATGTTCAAGATTCTTAAAAGCAGTAAAACATCGGGCCCATACTACATCCCAATCAGGTTGAGCAAGACCTTCCCTTTCCCAGGAGTGGATAGCTGGAATATAAGTCTACTGCTTTAGAAGGATTGAGTTGGGAGACCTTTAAAGTTCTAAACAGAGCAATGATCTGGAATTTTTACTCACATACATCAGGTCACTTTAAATAGCGAGACAAAAACATCAATCCAAGTATGAATCATGGGGAGAGCGGAAAACCGTCTGAAGACTGAAAGGAAGGCGGAAAACTCTAAAACCCTGCTGGCTGAGGAACGCAGATAAGACGGGGTTTATGCTGCATCAGAGCGGTTTCTAAGAAGCTGCCTGAGAACTTCTGAACTCTTCACCACTTTTAATAACAGAAGGAAGTTCGGGGTTGTTTGAAGGTTCTCAGACAATAGGGGAAGATTAGTACGTCGGCTGAACAGCATTCAGGATGGAGGAAAGCTTTGAAGAAGGTTTAGATATCGCAGGATTTGGGTGTGAACCTATCCAAAGGTGTTCAAATAGGGTTGAGTGCTCTATAGCAGGACACTCGAGATCTTCCACTCCAACCTATGTAAAGCATATCTTCATGGAGCTGGAACAGGATTGGATCTCTTCGTTTAAGTGAATGGAAAATCGAACACTACGACATCCGAAACTACTGTGTGCCTTCGAATGTGTTGCATCAGTGCGGCGAAGATCCGCATACGGCTGGAAAAGTCGGTGTCCAAATACTTTTGCCCGCACAGTGTATGTGGCTACACGTCAAACTGTATAGCAAATGGACTTCCGTGATTTAGCCGGAAAACCCTTAATGAGGTCGCATCCTCGGGGTGGGATTCTCGAGGTTGGGACGTTATAATATGCAGATATATTGAAACCCCTCACAAATACGTACCAGAACTCAATCAATGAGTCTATTGAAATATTGAATATATACAGTATCTCACAAAAGTGAGTGCACCCCTCACGCTACAGCAACCGTTATATTATATCTTCTTAAGGGACAATTTATTATTGAAATGATTTTTATTCAATAAAGATTATTGTTTATTATTGTGAGTACGACGTGAACAAGAATGTTTAGTCTTCATGCTCTATGTTGAGTCTGGTATTACTAATAATAAACATAGATTGGCATGAAGCATCCGTAACAGTCCATGGGCATGTTGATTATAGTATTAAATACTAAAAAGTATTAATTTAAGGTAGATTTAGAACAGATACAAATGCGATTAAGTTGCGATTAATCACGAGTTAACGCATAACAATAATGTGATTAATCGCGAAGAAATATTATAATCGATTTGCAGCCTATATATACATATACATACATTATATATATATATATATATATATATATATATATATATATATATATATATATATATATATATATACACATATATATACAGTGGAATCCGCTTATCTCGCCCTCGGTTACCTCGACAACCCTATTAAGTCGACGTTTTTGTTCATTCATATATATATATATGAATGAACAATACACAAGTGTCTTGCAGCGATCTACGGGTATCTTCGCCCATTCATCATGGGCAAAAGCCTCCAGTTCAGTCACATTCTTAGGCTTGCGCACTGCAACTGCTTTCTTTAAGTCCCACCAGAGGTTCTCAATCAGATTTAAGTCTGGTGACTGCGATGGCCACTTCAAAATGTTCCAGCCTTTAATCTGCAACCATGCTCTAGTGGACTTGGAGGTATGCTTGGGATCATTGTCCTGTTGAAAGGTCCAACGTCTTCCAAGCCTCGGGTTTGTGACGGACTGCATCACATTGTCATCAATATCTCCTGGTACTGAAGAGAATTCATGGTACCTTGCACACGCTGAAGCTTCCCAGTACGTGCAGAAGCAAAACAGCCCCAAAGCATGATTGACCCCCCGCCATGCTTCACAGTAGGCAAGGTGTTCTTTTCTTCATAGGCCTTGTTCTTCCTCCTCCAAACATAGCGTTGATCCATGGGCCCAAACAGTTCTAATTTTGTTTCATCAGTCCACAGAACACTATCCCAAAACTTCTGTGGTTTGTCCACATGACTTTTGGCATACTGCAGTCGACTCTTCTTATTCTTTGGGGACAACAAGGGGGTGCGCCTGGGAGTTCTGGCATGGAGGCCTTCATTACGCAGGGTGCGCCGTATTGTCTGAGCAGAAACTTCAGTACCCACATCTGACAAATCTTTTCTCAGTTCCTCAGCAGTCACACGGGGACTTTTCTCCACTCTACGCTTCAGGTAGCGCACAGCAGTCGAAGTCAGCATCTTCTTTCTGCCACGACCAGGTAGCGTTTCAACAGTGCCCTTTGCCTTGAATTTGCGAATGATGCTTCCTATGGTGTCTCTTGGTATGTTTAACATCTTTGCAATCTTCTTATAGCCATTGCCCTTCCTGTGAAGAGTAATCACCTGTTCTCTTGTCTTCCTGGACCATTCTCTTGACCTCACCATGTTTGTAACCACACCAGTAAATGTCTAGAAGGAGCTGAGTATCACAGTCATTTTAAAGCTGCCTAATTGGTGCTTATTAGGCTTTATTGCTGCTCCCTGATATCCACAGGTGTTTTCAATACCTGATTGAAAACACTTCATTGAACCTCTGTTCTTCAGAGTGGTAGTCTTTAAGGGGTTGAATAATTATGTCAATGAAGAATTCACAAAAGAAACATTTACTACTGTATTACAAAACTAATTGATGTCATTTTAGTTGCATATGCTTCTTTAAGAAGTCCTTGTAGGATTTCATTCTGAATACAATTACAAATGTACACTAAATTCCCTAAAACCATTTACAGCATTGGGGGTTGAATAATTTTGAACACAACTGTATAAATATATATATATACATATACACACACACACATACAGTACAGACCAAAAGTCACACCTTCTCATTCAAAGAGTTTTCTTTATTTTCATGACTATGAAAATTGTAGATTCACACTGAAGGCATCAAGGGCTATTTAACCAAAAAGGAGAGTGATGGGGTGCTGCGCCACATGACCTGGCCTCCACAGTCACCGGACCTGAACCCAATCGAGATGGTTTAGGGGTGAGCTGGACTGCAGAGTGAAGCCAAAAGGGCCAACAAGTGCCAAGCATCTCTCGGGGAACTCCTTCAAGACTGTTGGAAGACCATTTCAGGTGACTACCTCTTGAAGCTCATCAAGAGAATGCCAAGAGTGTGCAAAGCAGTAATCAAAGCAAAAGATGGCTACTTTGAAGAACCTAGAATATGACATTTTTCAGTTGTTTCACACTTTTTTGTTATGTATATAATTCCATATATAATTCCACATGTGTTAATTCATAGTTCTGATGCCTTCAGTGTGAATCTACAATTTTCATAGTCATGAAAATAAAGAAAAATCTTTGAATGAAAAGGTGTGTTCAAACTTTTGGTCTGTACTGTATATATATATATATATATATATATATATATATATATATATATATATATATATATATATATATATATATATATATACACACACACACACACATACACATACACATACACACACACACACACACACATATACATATATATACACACATTTCTTTAGAAAATCATGACAATTATCTGGCTATAAATAAAAATAATTCAAAGTAGTTTAAAAAAAAAAAAAAAAAAGGCAACCGATGTATTTTGTCTTGTAACTGCTGCATGTGTAGCATATGTGGTACCTTTTTTATTTTTTTTGCAATTAAAGTCGTTCGCCACTGTTGAGGGACGTCCTTTACTGATGGAACGCTTGATCATAATTCCTGTACGGGAGAACAGTAAGAATGATTGTTGGTGCTAGTTTGAGTCTACAGTAAGAGCAGAATACGCACTCTTTACAACCAAGGTGAGCAGAAAAGCATCTCAGAAAGCTGGACACATCAAAGCAGATGAGCCTTTGATGTTTAGTTAGAGAGAGTTAAAAAGGATAAGGATAGGGGGAAGGGGAAAGAAAAAGAAAGAACTGAGAAACCAAAGAAAGAAAGAAAGAAAGAAAGAAAGATGCAGTAGAGTTGTAGGAGTGGTACAGAATTATTTGGAAAAGGGTGCGGCTCCCGGAGTTCTCTGATTGCGGCAAGAAATAGAAAGAGGAATTCCTTCTTTCTAATAGCCCTTCAGACTTAAAGAAGGTAATGGTGGCTTGAAATTGTCGTAAAGTCTCGTTCTGAGTGCAAGAGCAGCCTTCTGCGTTTATTCAGACCAGATAGTGAACTGATTCAAAGCTCGGATCTCAAAAAATGCTTAGAAAGTGTTCTACCTCTCAAATGGCTTACTTGGACGGGAAACCAAAGCACTTATGCGCACAATCGCAACCTAAACAACCTGTTTTCACGCAAAAAGTTGTATTTATTGGTACTAATTCATTAGTATTTCGGCCTCGCACCGTTTAACCCTCTAAGCATTTCGATCCAAACATGGTGAAACGGAGGACTTTCTTTCGACTAAACCTGAAACAAGCAAACAAAAAGAAAACGCTTGAACACGATTTGCAATGCATCAGAATGTATATAAAGCTATGTAAGACATGGGTAAGGGGGTGACTACGCACAACCCGACGACTGCTGTAATCGACGTGCATGCATAATACCAGTTTTGCTGCCTATTCTTTTTGCATGAACCATATTCAAATTGATCAGGTTACAAGGACGTCATTTACAGAGACTAGCTTCCTTATCACGTATTACGTCTGCGTCTACGCTGTTTCAGTCCTTTGGTCTGAACTAGAGACCAGAGGGCACAGATAGTCATTTGCCGAAGCTAATGGCTATCAATAAAATTCATACACTGATTTTTCCAGCTTCCGGTCTGCTGCTATTACGACAGTGGCCTCTAGAGGTGAACCGCCGTTTTACGTGCTGTTTGTCTGCGTGCTGCACGGAGAGCGCTATATTAAGAAGAGCCTTTATTTATCCCATGGACATTACAGCGCAGTGAAACTCTTTCCTTCGCATATCCTATGTTTTTTTTTTTAGGATGCTGGGGGTCAGAGTGCAGGGTCAGCCATGATACAGCGCCCCCACGAGCACAAAGACATCAGAGGCACACAGAGCCTTGACCACTGATATACCACCTTCTACAAGGTTTTTGCATATCCCAGCCGTTTAGAAAACTGGGGTCAAAGCACAGGGTCTGTCATGATACAGTAAATGTAATGTAAATGTAAATGTAAATACAGCGCCCCTGGAAAAGATGGGGTTAAGGGCCTTGCTCAAGGGCCCAACAGTGGCAGCTTGAACTCCGGACCTTATGATCAGTAACCCGGCATCTTAACCACTGCCCTTTTATAACTATTATTTATCATTTAGCACTTATATAATAGTCTGAACTGCACTGAAAATGAAAGAGTCTCACAGATGGGTTTGTGTGAAGGCAGTTACAGAAAGTGAATGAACCAAACAGGCTTCCTTGGTTTTGTTTTTAAACAGCCAGGCAGCTTCTCAAACCTGTAGATCAGGGTCCAGCCTGTGTTTGTGTATATAACACATACTGAGGCGAGGTTTAGGAATTAGCCACACACACAAACACACACACACACACACACACACACAACTGTGTGCATGTCATGGCAGGCAAGCCTCTATACACAAAGCTGTTTGCACAAAGGCGAGTCATCAACTTTATAAAGCAGTAAACATGAACGCCACTTACACACACACGGTGAGGATTTGCATTCAAAACAACACTTAAAAACAAAACAAAAAAACAATCCGAACTCAGATTCCTCTCAATGTCACTGGATTCCAGAGCTACGTTTATTCAACATCACCATAAAATCGTGCGTAATATCACGTAAATAACTATTCAGGGACCAAGCTGCTGTTAACTGTTTGTACTCTGTCGACTAAACTAGTTCCCAAAGGATACGGATGGAGTGTTGGGTGTTGCCATGCCAACGGGCAGCCCATAGTAAGCGTAGTAACCGTTTCTAGGCTACAAACTATTGCTAGATAACGTATGTAAAAAGTGCAGACATCGGGAACCTCCGTTCGACTACAACTACTGCAATGACGTAAATGTTTACGTAAATATAAGGACCTCCACTCTTTTGGGAAGATGTTCCACTAGATTTTGTGGAGATTCGTGGAAATTCATTCAGCTACAAGGATGTTAGTCAAATCAGGTACTGACTTTAAAGTCCAATTCATCCCAAAAGTGTTAAAAAGCTCTATAAGCAGGAGATCTTCTACTCCAAACCCATGAAAAGCGTATCTTTGTGGAGCTGGATTTGTGCACAGGGGTACAGTCATGCTGGAACAAGTGAAGTGAAGGGAAACATTTCATGCTCCCACATCTATTTTAATCAATTGTGTGCTTCCAAATTTGTGGGAACAATTTGAAAAAGAACCAGGAAAAAAAATCCCTATACTATGGATGTTGCCTGTATAAACTGTTAGCACCTGCTTTTTGGCTTTAGAGGAGGGCAACAAAACTACTTTCAAAACGACTGCCCTCGGTTTCAGTTCCAGCAGAAATGAGAACAAATCTCAGAATCAAATCAATCAAAAGCCAAACTCTAGTGGAACGTCTTTCCAGAAGAGTGGAGGTTATTATTACAGCGAACGTGGACTAAATGTGGAAAGGGATGTTCATGATCTTATTCTCAGGTGTATTTGGGATCACAATCCTGGTCTGGGATTGAGAACAAAAAATAATGACATTCGTTGATCAAATAATGTGCATTACTTTTTGAATGGTTTTTGCACGTCATTATTACATATTGGAAATTCGTTAGCTTTTTCCTACAGCCTCTACTACATACCGAGGACAAACAACTAACAACTTTTATTAAGGAGTTGAATTATAAAGAATATTTCTGACCTCCCCCAAGTCATTATTATTCTTTAATTAATTAATATATTAATATTATTTGTAGCGTGTTTGTATTATGTACATATTCAAGAATTAAAAAGAGGGTAGAAACAAAAATTGTATTGTACCTCTGTTTATTTTTCTGCACTAAAAATAACGAATTAAAATAATAATAATAATAATAATAATAATGTAGGTGGGTTTACGGTGTATTTGTCCCTCATGATGTAGTTTATTAGTTGCAGTTGTCATGACGTTTTGTACGGTGTGTGTTACACCTTCGCTGTACCTTTGGCACGATGTCGGATCAGCCGGGAAAGTCGAGTGTCTTGGCCTGGTCCCTCGTGGTCTTCTTCGATGGTTGGGCCCATCGACAGCAAACTCAGACGCTTTACCCTCAGTAAGCGAGGGCCCGTCTCCCGTGGCAACAGTCCCCCGGTCTCCAGTGCCGCTCCACCGTCCCCGGAGATCACGGCCGGCACGAGGCTCTTGAGGAACTCCATGTGTACGGTGCACCACTTTCACTCCAGGTGCGCGGTAAACGACGACGACTCGCGACCTTTCATCCTTTCTGAGAAGCGAAGTGACACCTGAACTCCAGCATTAAACAAGCTTCTTCTTCTTCTTCTCACGGTTTCTGTTACATTTTTAACACAAAAAAAGAAAAAAAAAAAAAGAGAGCGCACTTCTTCTGTTTAGTCTTTAACTAAATCCATTTCTCAGCTCCAGAGAAGCACAAGGAGGACGAGAAGGAAGAGGTGGAGGCAGGTACAGGTACGGTCTGGTGCAGGAATCTCCCACAGTCCAGCTGTGTTTATCAGCGTCTGAGACCGGGTTTTGCTACCTGCACGTCTGCGGAGTACAGTGCGGTTGGAAAAACAAATAAAGGAACGAGCGCAGGGCTTCCTCCGGGGGATGATGAGGTAATGCTGGTAGGCGGAGTGGCACAGGTCGGGTGCCAGGCGCTATCTGGGCGGGGTCAGGACATGTTCGAGTGAAGATAGCATGTGCCTAAGCCAACACCCAATTTAAAAAAAAAAAAAAAAACACAGGCTCTACCAGCCACGCCTTGTCATGCTTCTTCTCGGGGGATAAACACACACACATACATATATATGCGTGTTCACCCTTGTTTTGGGGAAAGAGTGCAAACCAAGAGGGTGTGGCGTCTCCTGCACACACAGATAACCCGCTGAAGAGACCCATATTTTGCCTTAGAAGACAATACCACGATTTCCTCTCCCTCTCGCCATCAAACCCCGTTTTCACGTCTTTGATTTGTCTCTGTTTATTACTGTTAATGCAGCCGCTGACTGTCATTTTAATGCATCACTAATAGCGAATTTTACCGATAGCCAGTTTGGATTATACTTGCTGATAAATGATTCATCAACCGTTTTCTTAAAAGGATACTGGATTAAAAAAGAAAAATATACACACACACACACACACACACACACACACACACACACACACACACACACACACACACACACACACACACACGCACACACATATATATAGTTTATCTCAGTTGCTTTGGAGTTTGTCTAAGGTCAGAAATGAACTTCTAAAAGCTACTTGTTCATACTTTGGTAAATTCACTTTATCTATTGTGTACAAGTGTGATGTTTCCTACAGTGTCAATTGTTTATGTTCATGTTGATCAAAATATACTATACTGGTTCTCACCTGAATAGTTTTAACCCCCAAAACATTTCGGCATCAGTTCATTATATAAGTCATTGAATGCAAAAATGGTTAAACCAGTTGTAATAATCTACAAAATTATTTTTCTTTTTCTTTTTCTTTTGTAAATGTGTCTTGAATTGATGAATTGTGCAGATGAATCCGGAATTTCACCAATGAAGGGCAGTGCACGGCATGTAAAATAGGTCAATAATGAATCTTGTGAACCATTAATTCCTGAGCATTTACAGACAGAGCAACACACAGAATTCTAATTTCAAATAATTGATTGAAATAAATGAACTTTAGTACAGTACAGTAAAAGTGTGAATCCTGTCTGGTCTCTTGCAATCGATATCCCATATACAGTCATTTGTACATTGGTGCTGTTGAAATTCATAGTTGCCGTACAGAAGAAATTCAGCCTTGTGTATTTTCATTGAAAAATGAAAAAAGTTTACAACAGGAAAAAACGGTGCACTCTCATATCCACAACATGACTAAACGTTTTTGACGATCTTGTTTGTTATTTTTAGAAAAGTGAGAAAAGCACTTAAGCAACTGAAAGAAACTGAGAAATGCAGTAAACAAATCAATCGAATTCAAATACTTCACCGTGCCATACTCCATATTATTAATATGAACTATTAACAGTAACTTACTGTGATTATTTGAATCCAAAATAAAAACAAACAAAAAAAACCTGTGTGAATGAATGTCGGTATGGACTTATATTTTCCCCTAATGTTTGACACTGTTTTCATTGATACTACGCCCAATTGCATGCCCATGTTGCCTATAAAAATGACAAACAGCAAGTTTTCCAACTACTCTTTCAAATGTCTTTATCCTAACAAACTGCCACACTGCAGAATAGAAACAACCTCCTCATGATTATTTCAGGTATTGGTTTCTGGCTGGGAAGCCCCAATTACCAGCAGGCACAGTGAACGAATGAGAGTGTATGGCATCAGATCAACCGATGATCAACCAGTTAATCATCCAGTAAAACAGGTCAAAAAGGGAATCTCGTGAACCTTCACAAAGAATTACAACTTCTGAAAACAGAGGAACGACCAGGAAAAGAACGAACACTAGTGCAGTATCCAGGTCCATCAGTATTCCACATACAGTCACATGTGTAGTTTTATGATGTTGAAATTCATAGATGCCATACAGAAGACAACGTGACTAAACATTATGAAGATTTTGTTTGTAAACAATGACAAAAGCGCTCGTTATTCCGATGGGAATGAGATGTTCAACGACACAAATGCATGCTTTTGAGAGCAAATGCAAATGCAAGATTTTGAGAAAAGTGCAGGCTTTTGCAACAAATCTGATGTGCTGTGCTGTATGTATTAATTGTATTGAGGAATGCACTTACTGGTTTGCAAATATTAAGGATGATTTGAGAAATGCTCCAAAGCAAAAAAAAAAAAAAAAAAAAAAAACTGTACCGAATCGTGAAAATGTGCTAAATGAAACAAATATGAATATATCCCTTTTATTAATAAATATTGAGAAAAATAAAAGATGTGTTAAAACTGAAATGAAGAGTAACTTCATAAATAAAAACAGAAATATCAAAAAAAAAAAAGAAGGAAAAAAAGTCATCAAAAAAAACAGCACATCAAACGCAACCCGGAAAAACTATCTGTATGAATTTTTGCCATATAAATTATTCGGCAAAAAAATACAAATAAAAAAAAAAGAATTAATCGGTCGACCTCTAATTACATGCAAAAAAAAATAATACAATTAAACAATCTTTACCGTGTAACTATTTGCATAAGCAGGTTTCGGACACAGAGTCAAATCACGATTACAAGAGATAATCAGGAGGTTGTGTTTGTACGATACACGCCAAACTCAAAGTTTGGGCGAGTCATTTCGTAAGTGCAGGAACTTATTTTATGGAAACTTTCCGGCATTGCGGGGAACCAGAGATGGCATCGATGCGCCGAGGCATTTATACATAGAGGCAGGAGGCATTGTGCTGACTCACTGCTACACATTCGAACGTGGCTCGGCTTTCGCTGACGAGGAGCATCATTCTGATTCCACCGACTCAGTCTGCCCACCCTTCATTCAAAAACAAAACACAACGCTCTATAAAGAAAAACAAACAGAGTCTGCTGAACAGTTTGGGATTAAACACCTTTGGACTCTGAACTGTAACTCAGAGTCGTATTCACTTTTAGTTCAGTATTGCTGCTATAGTGTGGTCCAGAGCACCTCCTAGAGACCAATATGCAATAGCCCCACACTTTCTCTCTCTCTCTCTCTCTCTCTTCCCCTCTCTCTCTCTCACACTCACAAAGAGCTTTCAATAAAGACACGGCTTTTGGCGTGTTCCAAAAGTAGACCAATTCTGCATCCGAAATGAATAGCACTAGACTGAGCAAAAAGAGAGAGCGCGTGAGAACACAAACATGAATTTGACTGTTTATTTTGAGTGAGTGAGTGAGTGAGTTAGTGTGTGTGTGTGTGTGTGTGTGTGTGTGTGTGTGTGTGTGTGTGTGTGTGCGTGTGTGTGTGTGAAAACAGGCTCGCACAGGAAACGCTCACACCCTGTGAGACGTGTGAAAATGTCAGGCTGATGTAACGGTTTCACTTCCGCCTTCTGAAGTGTGAAATGTGTGAAACAGACACAGACACACACAGACACAGTAGCAGCAGCAGCAACTCCCAATCTATAAAGAGCCGTTCTAGGAGAACACCAGGGAGAACGAGGAGATAGGATGCCACTGACCCTTGCGCAAGTCTGCCCTCTAGCAGGCGATGTGTGCATGACTGCGACATGAGGCTTGCTGCTGGAATTTATTCGCTTAATTACTTTTGAAATAAAAAAAATGAATAATTAATTAATTGATTGATTAATTAATTCATTAATTAATTAATTAAATACATAAATAAAATAGACAGAGCTTCAGGAAGTAAAACCTCTTGCGCTCTTTCTATCTTCCTTCCATCTTATTTCACACTCACACAAGTTAAGGCACTAGGAACTCTATCGTCCTCTTCACGGCCCTCTTCCTGGCGTTTCAGAGGTTTCCGATAAGAGTGATATCAAAAAGTTTCGAGATTAGTTTTGTAACACGGCAACGGATGGCAAGCACGAGGCTGCACGCAAAGTCACAGGGAGCGCCGACCTTTATGAGTCTTCTTTTTCAGATTGTTGTGGACGTTTTAATCGCTCGCCGTGAGAAGGGACAAGCCGAAATTTGCTTGCAGAACGAAACATGCCAATTGGACTTTTCCCGACTGGTCCTTCTACGTATAAATGCCACTAGCCGAATACAGGAACCCCGTCCCACCCCGAGCCACAATCAGCCCAGGAATGTCAGGGAGGAAGCAACGGGAACAATACTGAGCAGTATGCTCTCCTCCCACAACACACACACACACACACACACACACACACACACACACACACACACACACACACACACACACAAATACACTGTTCTGCCTGAGAAAAACAGGAAGACTTTCGAGCACTTGGACAATAAAATTACAATGAATGATGAATCAGATAAAGAGGTGCTGAGAGTGAAACAATGCATATTACACAAAAAAACATGGAAGTCTGACCAAACGTCCATAACCAATGGAGTCCTATCAAACACACACACACACACACACACACACACACTTGTAATGTTTCTTATAATGGTCTTACAATCATTGGGCAGAACCTCAACCCACAAATGTTTGACTTGATGAAATATGTCCTTTCCTCATTCGTCCGTCCATGATTACTCAAAATGGCACAACCACGAGCTGATGATATCGATGTGGACGCCTCCGCATACACTTCGAGGATGAAGGAAGTTGTTGAAAGACAAACTCTTAGACATTCGACCTTGCTGTGACCTTGTCTGGACTGTCAGAAGGACAAGCTGAGCACCACTTAATGACATATATACTCACACACACACACACACACACACACACACACACAACCTCACATGGTTTTTATTTCACCTTCCCTTTACACTTTGCTTGTGTACACGCAACTCCGCAATTTCCGTCCAGCACAGGAGCATTCAACAACAGTCATTCAGTGATTATGAGCAAGTTGAGATCATTCTGACGTCACTTGCCTTTCGACCACAAGTGCTCACTTCTATACACAGGCGAGAAGTCTTTATAGTGTCATTTCACAATCAAAATTAAGCAACCAACCCTATATATACACACACACACATATATATATATATATACACACACACATACATACATACACACACACACATATACATACACCCACAAACTTCTCAGACTGAGACTAAAAGGGTGGCAAAAATAATAAATTGCGAGATTTATTATCTTTTTAAGTCATTTTGAGACCGTATAATCTGCACGTTATGATTTTTTATGCGCGTGTTCTATCACATAATTTGTTAACTATTCTATAGAATCTTTTCCATTTATTTAATCAATTTAACTCGTGCCAACTTTAACGAATTACTTAATTCAATTAATATAATAAAAGGTGTATCGCATTCATTTTATTTATTCGTTGATTGATTTGTATAAAATATTATAAAATATGTTCAAATGTTAATGATCACAAAATGTTAATGATAAAAAAAACTTTGTTGATTATTTTTGCGTTGTAAAAAATGACAAGCGATGTTATATTTTGCATTTCTTCGGACCGTACCAAATTGAACTGTACCGCGATTTAAAATCCCGATTTACGTACCGAACTGGGAATTTCTGGGAATCACACACACCACACACACACACACACACACACACACACACACACACACACACACACAGACACAGACACAGACACACAGACACACAGACACACAGACACACAGACACACAGACACACGAGAGAGACATACCTTTGAGCCATAGAGCAGCGACAGAGACGGCAGGTCCGGGAGAAAAAGCAGTCCTGCAGTCCTAAATCTCATCAACTGCAAGAAACGAAAAACAAAAGACATTTTTTTTTTTTTTTATTTAAAATGTTTTCAAAAATGTTAACTCTTAATGTACACAAATGTTAGTAATAGTAATAAATAACTTAACTTAAAAATAATAAATAAATATTTATGTTTTGCATTACTTCCCAGTAAACTGTAGAGAAATTGAAACGAGGTACGTACTGAACCGTGAATTTTGTGTACAATTACCTGTACTTATTCAGTATACTATCTGTAGTAGACTAGTGTTACCAGTGTTTTAATTATGTCAAAGCTCTTGGGGGGGGGGTCCCCCCTAGAAGCCCCCACCCCACATAGCCCAAGATTAAATGAGCATTAAATAATAAAAAACAGACATTTTGCACTTTACTTTTTTTTTTTAATTTTTTTTCTGTTCATGTACCCAGGTGTTGTTTTGCACTTTATTGGGTCCCTTAAAGCTTATGGGAGGTCCGGCGCCCTCCCCAGCCCCCCATCAATTCAAACACTGGTGCTCACCACTCTTCCAGTTTTTCAGTGTAGGGACAGAAGCAAACAGAAACGCTGAGCGAGACTTAAATATGGTTTTGGTTGCAGTCCCTGTGATTAGCGCTGTATCTTTCTGCTCCGTCGATCCGTTTTTATTTACAGATTTGCCGTTTTTTGATGAAGAAAGGAATGGATGGCGTACAGAATCCACAGGTTAGACCACTTGCAATAGCTGTATTGATTGAAAATGATTAATGCGAAGGAGATCTTTCATTTCCAATGGAACACTGAGGTCAACTGCATCCAAATGTTCAAATGCATTTGGGGTTCACTGACAGACCATGTTTTTTCTCAAAGCCGGAACTCACATGCTGGAGAGGTTTATGCTGTAATTACATGTTACTCCATACGTCGGTTACACCAGCAGCACACAGAGAAGGCCAGGAGAAGTAGTCCACAATTTGCTTATGTGCTCCTCCAAGTTTAGATTCATGTAGAAAACCTTTTGTGCTGAAGAACCGTTCAGTCCGCCATGAACACATACAAAGACCAAAGAAAAGGTCCTTGTGCAGCCTAGACAAAACCCACAGTCGCCACCAGGGGCTTTTTATAGACGTGGTGAGCATTAGGCAGTAACTCCACATCTCATTAGCTGTGATTACTGCTGCTGCTTCCTGCAGCGCTCGGACATCAGCATGCCGTTCTAGAGGAGGCTGCGCAAGTGTGTTCATGCTCACGGTTCCCAGACTCTACACAGAGGACATCGTATGAAACCCAACAAAGGGGGTCAAGAACATTACACTTTATTCTCAGGTGGTGTTTTAAACTCAACTCAAAGAAGAAACTGACGGATCACTGAATAGGTGAATAGGTAAAAGGAAAAAGGAATGAGTAAAGGGCTGTAAAGGAAGAGGAAAAATGTAGGAAAAAGAACGGAAAAATGGATGAATAGAGAAAGAAGGGGATGGATGTTTAAAAGTGTGACGAGATGAAAAAAAGGTTGGAGGGATGGATGGGATTGAGAATCAGGAGTCAAGGACGTTAACTGGATGAAAATGAGAGTAAAGGAAAAAATGCGTGGTTGGATGGAAGAAGAGAAAGAAGAAATAAAGGGCAGAAATGAAGGATGAAGGAGGAGGAGCATGGATGGATTGATAGAAAAAAAGGGAACGGATGGATGTACGCCAAAGGGAAAGGAAATTTTGGAAGGATGGATGGATGGATGAATAGATGGTTGGATGGATGAAAGAGAGTCAGGAATGCTTGATAGGACAAAACAAAAAAAAAGTGAGGGACAAACGAATAATTAAAGGAACAAAACGAGGAAGAAAAAGATGATTAATTAAAAAAAGAAAGAAAGCAGGAGTAAGTAAGCAATAAATTGAGTGGGATGGATGGATGGATGAGGAAGTCAGGGAAGGATAGTTAGATAAAGTGTTAAAGTAATGAATTAATACTACGAAATAATTTGAGGTAATTCTATGAAATAATTTCAGATAATTCTATGAAATTTTAAGTTAATTCTATAAAATAATCAGAGATAATTCTACGATATAATCTGAGAATTTTTAGGGAAAATGTTGACTAATTCTTAGAAATGTAAACAGACTTGGCATTGTTTATGATATAAAGAAATGAATAAGCACTGCACTGGACCGTCCTCAGCGTGTAACAGGAAAAGCTTGATGATGCAACTTTACTGGTCTGTTTTTTTCCAAAAACAAACAGACTTTCTCTACTCCTCGTCTCTGCAGAAACGAAACTCGCTCGAGTTCTGGTTTGATATTTAACCGAAAGCGACGTCCTCGGGCAAAGATCAGACCCGAGGCTCCTGCTGAGTAAACTCACCACTCTGTACTCGAGTGCACGGGTGCAACGTGAATACCAATAAACACGGGATGCCACGGGATCTGAATACATTTCTTACAAACGCCACCTTGATTCGAGTTTTTTTCTGCTTACAGATTGAAAATAATGTAACAAGAGCTCAGAAAAAAAACGAGAATAAAGAGCTCACTTGTGACTTGTGCTATGTTCGAAGATCTTTAGCGCTAATCGCTGTATCAGGTCACGAGAGGGTTTCCTCAACTCCAAGCTGCACTAGATGCTTCAATCTGATTAACATTCAGTATACAGACAAAAGTTTGTGGACATCCCATTCCACATTTAGTCTCCATTTCCTGTAATAATAACATCATCTGGGAAGACGTTCTAATAGATTTTGTGCTTGTGGAGATTCATCAAGACCTTCCACTGAGACCCATATACACCAGATCTTCATGGAGCTCGAGTCTCCAAGCTCAAGCAAAGGAAAAAGTTTCATGCCCCTGCATCTAAAGACGTCATATCCCCCTGTATCTGAAGAACCACATATGGCTGGAAAACTTGGGTGTCCGAATACTTTTGCCTACACAGTGGTCTCATATACACGTTACATTTACGGGATTAAATTCGCACACAATTGTGCGGTCCAGATCTGGGGGGGGGGGGGGGGGGGGGGGTTCCCCCTGTTTTTTAATTACATGCTTTTCCTTTTAGTCTGGACATATGGATCTGATTGCATTGGAAAAATAAACCGTGACTAAATATTAAATATTTTAATTGCTGATCAGTAAACCCCTCGAATCGCTTCCACAATCACGTCACTGATTCATACATTCGGTCTGAGCGGTAAAACCCCGGTGAGATTCCACTTCAAAACAACAGCGATCTATTTCAGGATGAGAATCGCTGCACTAGATGTTTTTATTTTAGGCGGGTCAGCGTTCCACTTTTCCCTCACAGGCTCTTTTCTCTCTATCGCTCTCTCATACCAACTATATCATTTTATATTTGTACAAGCCAAAAACAGGCACCAAAACAGGAGAGTTTTTGGGAAGACATTGGTGTTCACGTGTCCTGTTTGGAGGACGTATTATCTCCTGAGGTTCCACCTGCTCTGTATTCTGAGACTGGACTGGATAATTGTGTGAATGAGCAGCCAGTGTGTGTCGAGTTCACTCGCGTTTTATTTGCAGCTTTTCCACATGCATGAGACCAAAAATAGAGCTTTCCACTGGAGCACTTTTTCTTTTAGTAATGACTACATTTTGGAGCATTTTTTTAGTGATTAAGACTAAATTTTTAGAGCATTTTCTAGTGATTACTTTTTTAGAGTACCTGTTTAGTGATAACTTAAAAATCGCTTTAAAAAGAAGTTATTACTGTTCAGAGCCCTTTTTTTGTGATGACTACTTTTTGGTGATTACTTTTTAAAGCACTTTTTTAGTGATTTAAACTTATTAAAAAGATTTTGATTGACTGATTAAGCAAAATTATGACAAGGGAAAAATATTGTGTGA
>JBCEWE010000159.1:5008975-5268975 GCA_039877035.1 Silurus lanzhouensis | reverse complement strand
GAAAGCACACGGGAGCAGATGACTGGGTGGACGTGGCCACAATACAGACGCTGACCGTATTAAACACACACACACACCCCTATATACACTGTACAGCAGTCCATTAGAAGTTAATCCCTAAATACCGCAGACAGGGGAATTGTGGGTAATTCCACATTATATGTTGTCTTCCACAGGGATATCAATTCCAAGGTTTTTTTTGTTTGCTTTATATCGCTCGTACAAAACAAAACAAACGTGCAACTACGTAATGCACATCTGAGAGCACAACACAAAAACGCTTTCAGACGTGCATTAGCCTGGATGATCTTTACTCTTTAGCCTAACACTGGAGAACTCGCTGCTCTTGTATTGCCATGGGATCACGCAAACCAGGTCTAGGATGCATATGACAATATAAGCTTTGCGCACAAAAGCATCCGGGTTTGTTCCATTACAGCAGAAGCGCCAAACAGATTTATAAAATTATTTATTTCAAATTATATTTGTAAAAATATTTAAAAAAAATTTGCTGTATTTAAAAACATTTCTCAATGTACAATACTATAGAAAAGAAACTTGGATATATATTCGAGTAGTTAATGTGCAGCTTGTACAGCACTACGGATTTACTGTCCTCCGAAAATAACAACATGCAGCCATTATTGTCTTAATAACTGCCAACAAAAGTAAGTACACCCCGAGTGAACGTGTCAAAACTGTGTCCAAAGTGTCAATATTTAGTGTAAGCACCGTCCAGCACTTAATCCTTAATCCTCCTGGGCATGAAATTCATGACATGAATAATGACATCACAGAGCTGCTGGATGCTTGAGGATTCAGGTGTGGAGACCTCACTGTACATGATAGAATCCATGTTTCCCCTCAATGAACCGCAGCTCCCCAGTACCAGCAGCACTCATGCAGCCCCAGACCATGATGTTAACACCACCATGTTTGACTGTAGGCAAGACAATTTTCTTGGTTCTCCTCACCAGAACATCACCACAGATATGCTGGACACCATCTGAGCCAAAGAAGTTTAGTCTCATCAGACTACAGGACATGTTACAATAATTCATGCTCTTGGGCAGGTCGTCTTAAGCAAACTGTGGGCTTTTTTGTAAACCAGCTTCAGAGGAAGTTTCCTTCTGGGACGACACCACGCAAACCCACTTGTTGCAGTGTGCGGCGTATGATCTGAGTACTAACAAGCGGAACTTCTGCTTCTGCAGCCTCTAAAACAATGATGCAGCACTCAGCACCTGACGCACAGCACGAGGACTCGACTTCTTTGATTGGCTACTGTTCTTTTAATGCCATGCCAGCATCATTGGAATAAAAGTAACAGCACAGCAATAGAGTCTTGCAGTTTAATTACTGTATTATCGACAGTGGTTATATAAGGTTTAACACTTCCAGGATTATCTTTGGTTACACACTTTGAAACACTCCGAAATGAGTATTTTTGAGTAAAATTTGAGTATTAAAGTGGATTATTGTATTAAAAAGTATTATAGTTCATTAGCATATTTTTGAGGGTCATGTACAGTACAGACCAAAAGTTTGGACACACCTTCTCATTCAAAGAGTTTTCTTTATTTTCATGACTATGAAAATTGTAGATTCACACTGAAGGCATCAGAACTATGAATTAACACATGTGGAATTATATATGGAATTATATACATAACAAAAAAGTGTGAAACAACTGAAAAATGTCATATTCTAGGTTCTTCAAAGTAGCCACCTTTTGCTTTGATTACTGCTTTGCACACTCTTGGCATTCTCTTGATGAGCTTCAAGAGGTAGTCACCTGAAATGGTCTTCCAACAGTCTTGAAGGAGTTCCCCGAGAGATGCTTGGCACTTGTTGGCCCTTTTGGCTTCACTCTGCAGTCCAGCTCACCCCTAAACCATCTCGATTGGGTTCAGGTCCGGTGACTGTGGAGGCCAGGTCATCTGGCGCAGCACCCCATCACTCTCCTTTTTGGTTAAATAGCCCTTGATGCCTTCAGTGTGAATCTACAATTTTCATAGTCATGAAAATAAAGAAAACTCTTTGAATGAGAAGGTGTGTCCAAACTTTTGGTCTGTACTGTATATTTTGCAGTGATCACATATTCATCATTTAGCAGAAAAGAATGTGCGAATCTGGAGTGTCTAATACGCCATCTTGTGTATCCGGTCTGAACGTGATTGGATTTAAACAGAAGTTTGAGGAATTGTCTCGTTTATAGTAAGGTTGATCTGACCTAGCTGGTTATTTACAAATTTTACGACATTCGCCAGACACCCTTATCCAAAGCGACTTCTATTTCTTCTTCTAGCTTGCTCAGGGGGACAGGAGTGAGAGGGATTTGAACTCATGACCTTCAAATCCAAAGTCTAATGCCTTAAACACTAAGCTACCACCTCCCATCATGTTAAGTTTGAGGTTCGAAGGTGGGATTTTTATAGTATGTGATTCCCCGGAAATACGTGTTTATCTGGAGACCTTCTGTGAACGGCGGCAAATTTTCAAGCTGTCCGTCACCGGGCTGATGGATAAACATGTGACAGCAGCTGCGTTTTTGTAGCTTCTTTTGTCGTCCTAATCGGACGCCCCTGAATCAGCCTGTGCAGGTGCAAGAGATCGGATTTCTGCACAAACACAAACACAGAGGGTGAGCGATGGCGGGCCGTTCCTCAAAGCGGAAATGATGCGCGTAATCATACTAATCTATGCTAATTACACACCACGGAAAAATGATCTGATTATCATGTGAAAAAGGTGGGAGGGGTGTCTAGTCTCACAGAAAAATAATTTAGGTGGCAAATAACCCATATAAGAAAAGCGCTTGGAGCATTCACCAGCCCCCTGCCATTCCTCCCTCACTTCCTCTCTTCCCCGTCTTTCGTAATAACAGACTGTTCCCATGGGGTGATTACCATACTGCACCAAATCTGTCCATCATTCATGAACCATCACCTGCGGGCAGACGGACGTCCCAGTCAGGCGCAAACCTGCTGTGAAATCAGATTTGCCTAAATGGACCAATTACTGCCTTTTGTGTGTAGATTATCACATTTCCCAGGGTGTCGTTTTGTTTCATGCGAAATACAACAATTCTGTGGTTATAAGGAGAAAAGTGCGCCAACAAATCCATCCTGTAAACGATTACGAGCGTTCGACAACATTTGTGGTGGGTTTTCTCATGATTTTCTCAGATACAACACTATACGAAAGTGTCAAGGCACTTGACCACATGATGTGTATGCGCTTTCTGAACACCCCCTTCCACAAGTAGTCCCGATTTGCTGTTAAAATAACCTGCACTTTTCTAGAGGTTGCTCTGGATTATGTGGAGATTTGTGCTCATTCAGCCACAAGGGTGATGTAGGTGATGTGAGGAGGATTCATCCAAAAATTGTTCAATAGGGTTTAGAGCTTTAGGGTAGCTCACCCAAGATCTTTCACTCCAACATATGTAAAATGGATCTCCCTGTGGAGTTGGCTTTGTGAACAGGGGCGTCGTCGTGCTGGGATAGGTTTGGGTCTCCTAGTTTGATTGAAGGGAAAAATGTCATGCTACCTCATCCAATACAATACACTCTCCGGGGATTTTCACACATGAGAGTCTCTAGAGCTCAGAGAAGAATGAGTCAACTGGTTCAGAAGACGGCAACTCGCTTTATACAACCATGGTGTGGTGAAAGAGACGTACCAGTGCCATTTGGATCCCGCTACATGTGTGGAGTTTGACATTGGACCTCCTGGAGTGTTAAAGGCTCTGGCATGGAGAAGCTGATGCTGGATCTGTGGTGATCACAAATGCTGAGCTCATAAAACTCGGAGCTACTAACCATATAGACTGTATAAGACTGCAGAAAGAACATCACTTATAATCTTATACTCCAGTGCTCATGTTAGTTCTCACTCTCCAGTGTTCTGTACTGTTGAAAGATTTATGATCAAACTCTTGATGTCACCCAAAATGAGGATGGGTTTCCCTTTTGAGTCTGGTTCCTCTCAAGGTTTCTTCCTCATAACATCTAAGGGAGTTTTTCCTTGCTCATCAGGGACAAATTCACACCATTCACCATCACTGTTGATTTGTGTAAAGCTGCTTTGAGACAATGTCTGTTGTGAAAAGCGCTATACAAATAAACTTGACTTGACTTGACTTGACTTGACTTGAAAGAGCGTTATAGAAAATCCCCTCTGTATCAGCCTGGCTTCCGGACTGATACACTACAACAGCCATTTAAAAAGTTACAATCCTGCCAGCATTTTGAGGCCACACCTGGTACTGAAACGAGAATGTTCAAGGGAAACTGTGGAGCTGTTCCTATTAAAGTGGCCAGTGAGGGTATAATCTTGTAGGTAAAGGAGGAGAAAAATGTCAGATTTGCGGTGTATGATGCTCTGCACTATTTCTCTCTCTTGCATCGAGGGGTCACGAAATTTGAATTAAAAAAATTTATCTTCATACACAAAATCACCAAACGTTTGCGGACATCTGGTCATAAGTACGGCATGTGCTTTTTAAACATTGGGTTCCACATATAGTGCCAATTTACTCTTATAATTCCCTCCACTCTTCTGGGAAGATGTCCACTAGATTTTGGAGTGTGCATGTGGACATTTGTGTGTATCAGCCACAAGGGTGTTAGTAAAGTCGGGTCCTGATGTAGGTGAGGTGAGGAGGCAGCGTTCCAATTCATTCCAGAGGTGTTCAGTAGGGATGAGATCAGAGCTCTATAGGAGCCCGCTCAAGATCTTCCTCTCCAAAGCATGTTAACAGATCTTCAAGAAGCTCACTTTGTGCACAGGAACATTACCATGCTGGAACAGTTTTTGGGTTTCCAAGTTGAAGTGAATGCAACATTTTGTTATACCACATCCAAAGACGTCCTGTACGATTGAGTGTCTTCAGCTTTGTGGTAACAGTTTGGAGAAGAACCACATATAGCAGGAAAGGTCAGGTGTCCCGATACTTTTGGCAATATTGTTTATGAGCAGGGCAACAGTTCGTCTCTCAATGCTGGGTGCTTAGTTTCTTAGGGTGCTTATGATGACGATTTTGAGGGCTCTGATGACTCGCTAGCTGATTACACACATTGGGTTTGAAGCATGTGACCTTCCCGTAGATACGAAACAGTATTTTAGATTGTTTAACACTTTAATGAGTAGCTAAACCTGTTGTGTGAAAATAGTTTGTAAATTTGCATTGTACATAAATTTGCATAGTCGCTCTTAAAGGTAAAAAAAAAATGTAAATAATAAAAAAGATTAATACAGTGCCACATTTATAGACATGGTCCCCAGAAATCTTACACACTCGGTTCTGTAATGCAACCTGGTTTTGGGGGACCAGGCTCCTGTAATGACACAATTAGAAAGACTGTTTATTGGGTTGCTACAATGATGACATCTAAACTATTTACAGAGTTCCAGACCCGTGCAGTGTCGCTGTGCACCCGGTATGATCTAACCTAAAGAGTAGGTGCTAATATAATATTCAGTAGCCTACATGGTTATAGAGCAGCGGATGCCAAACTTAACAATAAAACACGCCATTTACAAACGGGTTCCTGAGAGAATCCGATCTCCTCCACTGTTTCATCCAATACGTTTTACAAAACAAAATGAGAAATAATCACTGATGGCTTTTTGTACTGATATTTTGAATTGGTTAGTTTTGTCATTGTCCACTAGTGAGCAGTTAATAACCTGAACAATGAACAATGGAATTGTAATGAATGGACATTCGTTGTTAAAGATGAGGATGGGTTCCCTTTAAAGTCTGGTTCCTCTTAACGTTTCTTCCTCATACCATCTCAGATAATTTTTTCTTTGCCATAGTCGCCATGGTCTCACTGATTAGGGACAAACTTCTAATGACTCATTTATGAAATGTATATTTGTTTTTATCTCTGCAAAGTTGGCTGTTACACTATTGGATGTCCAACAGTGTGTGTGTGTGTGTGTGTGTTTGTGTGTGTGTTCATGTTGCACAGGCTGTTACACTCTATTGGCGATTCAACAGTATATGTGTATATGTGTGTGTGTGTGTGTGTTTGTGTGTGTGTGTGTGTGTGTGTTCATGTTGCACAGGCTGTTACACTCTATTGGAGCTGCAACAGTAAATGTGTGTGTGTGTGTGTGTGTGTGTGTGTGTGTGTGTGTGTGTGTGTGTGTGTGTGTTCGTGTTCATGTTCATGTTGCACAGGCTGTTACACTCTATTGGAGCTCCAACAGTATAAGTGTGTGTGTGAGTATAAAATCTAGTTCCTGTATGACTCTACACCTAGTTTATTTCCGAAAATGCGCGCGCGCGCACACATACACCAATACAATAATAAACTGGAGGATGATGATGATAGTGATGGTGATGATGAAGATGATAAAGGGCCGCTTCTTACCTTCACGCGCAGCCTTTAGCTTTAGCATTACAGCAGTCCGACTTCTCTCTCCGCCTTTCCGAGCGCGTTTCGGAAAACACTCCGGCGAAATTCACATCAAATCCTCCGCGTGGAATTGTTTGATTTCGCGCGGTTGCGGTATTTATTATATTTATTGGTCCTTTTAAAACATCTAAAGGGGGAAAAGAAAAACACAGAAAAGAAACTCGACGGATGGCGATCAAGCCCCGCCTCCCTGTCCGTCACCCCGAATAGCGCGAGCTAACGGCCACATCTCGTTTCTCGCCTCCTGATTGGACTAGGCTGCTATCACTGAGCGTGAAGCCTCTAGCCCCGCCTTTAGGGCGCTCCGATTGGCCCCCCTGGTCCAGAACGCGGAAGTGCTTCCCCAGTTCTATTCGTTCGACGGAGCGTTGATTGGCTGCGAAAAGGCAAAAAATAAATCTCGCTGGTTCTCGTCTGCCATTGGACATTATTGGCCTCGTCCCCCACCCCCATGCCAAGCATTATAATAGGATCATTTTATAGTTTGTAATTCCCAACATCTAACCAGGAAACAACTAAATCACCCCGCTTAACTCAGAGTTTAGTCGTTGTGACGTCAAAGCAACATGGCTGCTCACAGCCTCCACAATGAACTGTACAGATCAGTGTGTTCAGAATGAGACCATCACTCATCACTGCTAAAACATGAAGGCATCTGGTCTATGTTTGTGTCTAGGTTCCTGATATTCTTTCAAACAGTGGGATTATAGTCATTAAGCAAAGCATGTTGAAACCTCACCATTTGGAATCACTGGGGATTTCTGGAAGTATTTTGTCAAATGTGTCTGTAAAATACCTCCATAGTCAAAGATTGTGTGGTCGACGAAGTGTCAGTACTAGCAATCAAACCCAAAACCTCCTGGCCACTGGCACGGACGGACGGACGGGTCGATAGATAGATAGATAGATAGATAGATGGATAGATGGATGGATGGATGGATGGATGGATGGATGGATGGATGGATGGATAGGTTGATTGATTCGATGGATGGATGGATGGATGGACAGACAAGCAGACAAACCCTCTGGACCAGAGATGCCCATACCAGGGCCTGCAGGCCAAAGTTGGCCCATGTGACCTTTGATTTGAACTCATAATCTTCTGGCCTCTGATCTCTGTAAGTCTTGGTGTTACAGTGTACAATGTTCACGTGTTGCCCTAACTAGCCATGCCATATTATAAGAAGAGCAAAAAAGTAGAAAAATGCACATTGGAAAGATTTCTGAAAAATAAGGACCAGCTTCATGTCTCAGATTAAAGGTCATTAAATAATACATTGGCTTATTTCTCACTGTACTATAAGTTTTACTGAACTTTGAAAATCATGATTGAGAGAAACCATGACCAGTTTTATTTTAATATTTACATTTATGGAATTTGGCAAATGCCCTTAATCCAGAGCGACTTACATTCATCTTATACATAAAACTGAACAGTTATGGAGTTAAGGGCCTTACTCAGGGGTTCAGGAGTGAATGGCTGATTTGGAAAATTATTTATGGGGTGGCAAGGGGGTGGCATGAGTATTATAGCGGGTGGCAACACTGAAGCAATCATCCTTGCGTGGTTATTAAGGATTCAAGGAATGATATACATATTTGTTGTGGTCAACATTTTGAAGATAAGATAAGATATACCTTTATTCGTCCCACAGTGGGGAAATTTCTTTGTTACAGCAACAAAGGAAAGAAATCAAAATAATAATAATAAATGCAAATATATAAAAAGAATATACACATACTATAATATACAGTATATACACAGTACAATGTATAAATACAATAAGGGAAGAAAAAAGTATGCATTCCAGGTAGTATTTCACACAGTTGGTATTGCAGGTATTGCAGGTAATTATTGCACATGTTGCATGTAATATTGGTTTAAAAAAATTAAATAAAGACTAATATGTGATTGACTTGACCCTGTAATCTTGATTTAAGACATCAATTAAATACGATTGTATAGTATCTTTAACATATACAAATGCTTCTATTCATTAAAAGAGCCAAATAGAGTCGTTTGGTTGTATTCAGTGACCAGGCTGGTTGCACTGAATGTGTTTGATTCACAAAAACAAAGCAGTTCATAAGAGTCGTTTGTTCAGACTACACTTTAATACAAAAGAGAAGATTTCTTTGCTGTTATTTACAGGTATTTGTTTTTCACGCTGAAGTGCCGCTGTTGTAAATTGCTAGAGGAAACTGATTAAATATATGTTTCATACACTGGGATACCAGTGCTAGAGTGGCAGATAGGATGGAAACGCACAGAAGTGGTAGATTAGTGTGGCTGGGATTTGAACTCACAACCTTCAGATCCAAAATCCAATGGTTAACCACTAAGCTACCTCCTTCTTGCTTTTTAATTTAATGTTGGGTATAATGCAACATTTTTTTTCGGCCCACTGCCTTCGAACAAGTTTGCTTCTTCTTGGCCCTACATAGGAGGCACCTCCGCTGTGGACTGATCTAACACTGTTTTTTCCACATCTTCTCATTATCGTTGAAGTTAGAGGATTGGGAATCATCTAAGTACTTAGAATTCATTTATCATTTATGTTTGAACTGTTTAATAGATGGTCCTGATGATGTGTCCAGGAGCACTGTATTGAGTTTCAGGGTGAGATGGTGGCTCTAAATCTAATGCTTGACAGCACCATGGTCTTTGGTTTAATCCTTTCTGTCCGTGTTCCTATTTTTTCCATACAGGGTTTATTCCTACCTCAGACTTTTTGTTATGTTATCACACATCTAATCATGTATTAGGTGACGTAAAGATTTTTTTCAGTGGGGATTTCGTTGCTGTCCAGATACAAGACTTTTATCACTGAGGAGAAATTATGATAGAAACGAATCCAATACGAGCAGGGCTTCAGTGGCGCGTTCTTCCGGCGACATCTGCTGGTCAGAGAGAAGAAGTGCAGGTGAAATGTACATTAGGATTGTGGATTCTACAGCGGTTTGTTTTTGCTGCAGAAAGTTTTATTTGGTAACAATAAACTTGTTTGAAGCAAAATGCAATAATTGTACCTTTATAGTAACGATTCTGTGATAAAAATAAATATTACTCCCCGTCGGGGAATCGAACCCCGGTCTTCCGCGTGACAGGCGGAGATACTGTCCACTATACTAACGAGGAGGAGATAGTTGTAGTCACCTGGTATATATTCTTATACATATATATATATATATATATATATATATATATATATATATGTGTGTGTGTGTGTGTGTGTGTGTGTGTGGTGTGTGTGTGTGTATATATATATATATATACATACATCAAGAAATACTGAAATTGTGTACTGACAACACGACTAAACATTTTGACGATCTTGTTTGTGAACAATGACAACAGGACTGTTCATTCTGATGGTAAAATTCTTGAACTAAGTAAGACGAACTAAGTATTTTATGAAAAGTTCAGGCTTTTGCAAGAAATCCAACGTGTTGTGCTGTTTGTACACATTGTTTTTAAAATGCACGTACTGATTATTACTGCAAACATTATGGATGATCTAAAAAATGCTCCAAAAAAACTGAGAAAATACGTGTAACGGAAAACAGGAAGAACCATTTTATGGTGCATTTTATGATTGCTTCTCATAGTTGTGTATAGGTTGTTTTATGAAGACCCACACATCATTACTATTGTAATCGATCTCAAACCTGAAGTTACTTGCACACAAAAACAGCGATGCAAAATAAAAAGGGGAATTCAACCTCTTAATAACTGCATTATTGAGGATGGAACCACCAGGGATGAGAAACAGAGGAAGGTCAAGGAGGAAGTATATGGATGTGGTGCAAAGAAGACATGCAGATAATTAGTTTAAAAGATGTAGGCAACAGTAACGTATAAACGGATGAATCGTTGTAGCGACCCCTAATGGGAGCAACCAGAAGGTACATCTGTACTTGTATATTTCATGTTTTAGCCTCTATTATTGACCAGTATAGGAAGCCCCGCCGTGAGGCAGGGCATCAAAAAATTAGTTGATACTCATAATGTTCCTCCCCACGGAAATCTTTAGTAAAAGGCGAAAGATTTATACGATCTGAAGAGAAACAAGAGTGTATGACTTTTACGCTGCCTCGCACCAGCACGGCATTCGGAACAACACAAATCCTAATGACGGCAACCAAAACATGCCGCATTAAAATCACCCTAAATTACTTTACATAAAATAACTACTTTTGTTAAAACGTTAATCTCAAAAATGTATTCGCGCAAGTTTATACATTTACACAAACTAATTCTTCGATTAAGCGTTCACACGCAATGCATGGTGGGAATTGTTTGTCTCCGCCCCTGTTTGCTCACATGGTTCTCTAAGAGCAGGATCAGCTCCTCCCACTCAGACCCTTCAGTAGAGCAAGAGAGCTTTAGCCCTGTGTAATCTGCTGAAGTAATCTCAAGATGTTTCACAGAAACATTCTCACACGAAGCAGATCTAAATCATGATCATGAACTGTTCACTGTTCAATATAAACCATGTTCCTGACTCTCAAGATTGCTGTTGGTTCTCAGTGCAACATGAGTCTGGTATCTCAGACTCTTTCAATACAAGATCGGAAACGAGGCTTTAATCAACAGATTACACTCTTTTTAACTGAATACCTTATTAAAATTAATATTTTTCTTCTTTTTTTAAATGTAGAAAATATATTTTTATTCCCTGTCATCACCTGCTCCATGTAAATGTTCTAATATTTTGCTCAAAAATACTATACATTTTTAAAATTTGTATATTTTAGTCATCAAGTGTTAATTTTATACCTTTTAAAAAATACTAATTGCAAATTTCATCTATTCATTTTAAGATTTCAAGACTTTTATTTTTTTAACTATGTCACAAACATAGTTATATACAGAATCCAACTCAGTGAAATGTAAACCTGATTGGCCGCTCAGAAACGTCTGCATTAGATCATTTTATAAATTTTTCTAATGATATTCCATTTGTTCTTATATAATGGACATTTACGTTGTCTCTTAGATATAATCTAAGAATAATCTATGCATAAAAGGGTTCAGGTCATCCATGTAACGTAAGAATCAATAATAAATAATAATAAATAATCAAATAATTTGTATTTATTAATTTTTTTTATTTATGCCACAGCCCTTATAACGTTCAGGAAACTTTTAAACGACTCTCAGCGATCTAACTGTAACCTGAAGAGCTAAAGATAAATTTCAGCTGTTTGTAGCATGCTAAATATTGACTAGTGAATAGTGTATATGATGGAAATGACATGAAATTGAATTGATGACTGACTGATCATTGCATGAATGTTTCTAATAAAGTGAGTGATGAATGTAGCTGTCTATCTATATAGTATTGATACTATATAGTCTCTGTTCTGACTGTGATTGAAATAAGAAAAAGAAAGGTGTTTTATACTTGTCACATGTACTTTAGAGCATAATTAAATTCAAAAATATTGAGTTAACAGTGGCAGCTTTGGTGATACTGGGGATTAAACCCCTGACATTCCTTTCAGTAATCCAGAGCCTAAACCACGTCCCCAGACTGATTGTGTTGGACAATAATTGTAAATGACAATGATGATTGTGATAGACAGTAATGCAGTGATGCCTTGGACAAATCCACAACCTTCTTTCTTCCTTAAATAGACATTGGATCACTTTCTATCTTAGTTCTAGAATATTTTGTGAAAAGAAAATCAATTGGTTTTATGCTTCACATACACCATATGGCCAATATATGTATGTGGACACCTGATCACCCATATTTCTTGTAAAAAACCTTCTATTCCAGGTTTACTGCCTGCTTTGTTGTTATAAAAAGCTGAGGCTGAGGGGATTTTTTGAATAATGAGTAAACATGAGTATTAGTGATATCAGGCAGTGATGTTGGTGAGAAGGTTTGGGGTTCAGTAAGTGTTCAGTGGGGTGGAGGCCAGGGCTCTTTGGAGCACACCTGAGAACTTACATTGCAGCTTTAACACAGCATGTGTGCATCAACTTTGATTTGTGTAGAGTTTGTAGAGAGGAATTGTCATGCTGGGACAGGTTGAAAAAGCTAAATGTTAAATTGTTTAAACAATCTTCATTGGTGTGTGTGAGATTGTCTGGTGTCCACACACCTTTGGCCATAAAATGTATATTAGTGTCTGGAATGTACAGATTTATGAAGCTGGGTACACAGCATTGATGAGGCCAGTGATTAAAATTACTCCAAGCTGACATCGGGCAAGAAACCTCAAAGTACCTGTTTTGATGGACAGTATTTTGTCCGTTGAGTTGTCCAGAAGCATGCAGTTTTTTTTCTCATTACACACCAGGATATACACATTGCCAAGCCCCAAGGGCCCAATTTATTGAAAGATCTGTAAGAAGTGCAAGGATCTACATGATAGGTTGTGAATGTTGATAAAGAGACATGACGGCAATGACGTATTGGCCTTTTTATTTTTGCATGTGGTCATGCCCACAACCTGTGTGGTCTAGACTTCATATTGGTGTGGTTGAGATGAGGAGACGAGGAAGTTAAAATATATCCCGGATCAAGTGCTAAATTTTAGAAAGGAAACATAATTACGGTATACGAAACAAGGGATGAGGGTATCAGTCATTTTACAGCACAGTTTGGTGATTCCTTCTTGCTCTAGTTCAGTCAGAACAGGGAATTGAGCAAATTAGACTTTGTGACCTTGTGCACCCCCTCTACTGTTAGTAATTCAAAACTGCAGCAGGTCAGGGAGGGCTTCCTTGTGGGAAGGGCCTACTGTGTGTTTTTACACAAAGAGGTAGAGAGGCAGAAGTATTTGTTATAATCGAGCTAAAAAGGCTCAACCTCAAACACATTAAAGAAAAGTAGGCCTGAGCAAGGTGAAAGTCTTCTGAGAGTTTGATTGTTCTTTGCAACCAGGACGAAATATGACGTCTGAAATACCAGAGAATGCAGGAGGAATGCAAACAGGAGCAAAAAAGGTAGGGTAAGTACAAAAGTCAAACAATGGTAGTAACTGTGTTGAAGTTTGAGAGACTGACATAGAACCAGCTCTTAAAACTGCACTATTGATGCATAGTGGAGGTAATGTAAGGGTTTGAGTGAGACATGTGGACATGCAGTTTATCAAGAATTTCCATCAAAGTGAATGGTGTGTTTTGAAATTTTGCACCAGGTTAATACCAGTTTTACATCCTAGCATGTAGTATATGTTAGTGTAGAGTTAGTACCTTTAACAGAAAGTCTGAAGGCACCTTCTTGGACCTTTTAGTTCAGTTGGTGGGAAACTATAAAGCTCCACCATACAAAACCAACCTACACAATTATCTTTGTTAGAACAGGTTTGGGCCTCTTAGCTCTAATGAAGGGAAACTGTAAAGCTACAGAGTACAAGGAATCATAATCAATTGCATGTTTCCAACTTTGCAGCAACATTTTGGGAATGAACCACAGGAGTGTAAAGGTCATGGTGTGCAAATACTTTTGGAAATGTATTATCATTTAGTTTGCACATACCTCAATGTCTGCAGATACCGATACTGCTATATACTATAAAGTAATTCGTTTTATTGATGTAAAACATTTCACTTTTCCACACAGTCCAGTTTGCAGTCTGCTTTGGTTTTCAATCATTGCAAAATTTTGATTGATGTCAAGTGTTCATCAGCGTGGCGGCGTACACTTGGCTTAGATTTTATATCTGAAACGTTCCTTAGTTTTATTTAAGAAGCTCCTCAAACTGCGTCGAAAGAACTTTAAGATGATTAATGTTTTCTTTCTGATCTTTTCTTGGTGCCATTTTATTGACATCAGTGTCCCATAGGGGACAAACATTTACCTGAGGTGACGCAGATCTGGAAGGAGTGCCAAGAGGAGAGCTTTTGGTACAGAGGTAAAAAAAAATTAAATAAAATACTATTATGACGTATTACTCAAATTGCTCCCTTGAATTTTTGTAATGTGATTAAAATGAATAGTAACTTATTTATTTAGTTTAAATATGCATTACATACGAATACAGGATCAGATCAATTAAATGCATTCATTTTAGTCTAAACATTTCATTAAAGGATTTCAGTTGGTTCGTTTAGCTGTGAGTGAGTGTGAGTGTGTGTGTGTGTGTGTGTGTGTGTGTGTGTGTGTGTGTGTGTATGTGTGTATACTATTTCCCTATAATGGCTGGCAGCTGTAGACTCTGGCCTTGGACTCTGACTATGGAAGAGAAACTTCCTGATTGTATAAATGTTGCAGAAATCTGGATCGTTTGTGCTTTTTATGATTTAAATTTTTACCCTTATTTTCTCCCCCAGCCCTTCCACTCTCTCTTGGAAGCATGGCTATCACTGGTGGTCTAATCTACAATGGTGATTTTTTCTTTTTTTTTTTTTTGCAGTTTGCAGATATTTTCTGAGCGATCAACTCAATTCATTTGATAAAAAAAAAA
Source organism: Silurus lanzhouensis (assembly GCA_039877035.1). Classification (NCBI taxonomy): domain Eukaryota; kingdom Metazoa; phylum Chordata; class Actinopteri; order Siluriformes; family Siluridae; genus Silurus; species Silurus lanzhouensis. Next base: position 5,254,120 of record JBCEWE010000159.1, on the reverse strand, counting down.
AGGAGAAGATTTTGTGTAATGTAATTGTATTTATGCTGTTTATTATGTGTTTGTTTGTAACAGGGGTTTGGAAACGATCAAAGCGATTTGGACCATTCCCTAAACTAGCATGTAAGTTCTTATCCAAAGGAAATGACATTGGTTTAAAACAAACAAACAAACAAACAAAAAATACCAATGCACATAGATTTTATTAAGCTTTTTGAAATTGAGATTTATTAAATTTTTTTATTAAGGAACATTACTCTTTCGCCGAAAACCTGCTTGTGAGGAGAAGGAATCGCACACACACTTAAATAAACACCGCTTTTGACTTTTGGCAGTATATGAAAGCTGCATTATTACGCCGATTACAAATGCACCTTTGTACACAGATACTGATCCCTGTTCAACACCAACAGAACCACACCTTAAACCGATTTTACCTCCACACCTTCCTGTAGGTGCCTCTTTACTTATACACAGACTCTATATACTATATACTGTATGTAATGAACTAAAGGGCATATGTCACATACGTTGAGATTGTGGAAAGACACTAACAAAATGATGTGTGTAAAAACAGCTACTGTATATTCATTCAGATTGAATTTAACATGTGATAGGATTATACATTTAATCATTACAAATATCTATATCTTCATTTACAGCTTTCTTTCTCAGGCTATAGATTGGTGTGATTTTCTTTTTAAGTCCAAATGTAGCTAAGTTTATTCCATAGGTAGTTACAATATAAATTGTATTTGTTAATCTAAGAAATCATTGTTTTACATTATCCAAATTGATAAAGACTCTTCAGCAGCTTAATAATAGGATGCAAGTACACTTTCTCTCCTTTTGCATACACAACTTCTCTCATTTACAATAAGGAATGAGGAATCAGTTACTCTGTGGGAATAATCTCTTCTTTTTATGATACTAAAGTTACCATTGAGAGCAATTGAGGCTTCATGGTGTAATGAATGCAGTAATAATTGAATCTGTGCACCGTTTATTCCAGTGGCAGGTCTTGTTGGTTACCTAGTGGGAAAGGCTTCTTACATGGGAACATGTAGAGATAAGTTTCAAAAAAAGCTGGGACCGGAGTTCAGCAAAGGCTTTGGCCCAGGCTGGGGTCCAGGGTTTGGAGGTCATGGACACAGGCAAGTAATAATGTGGATTTCACTACATTACACTACATAGGCCAAACTTATAATGATGAAACACTCTTGAGACTTTCTTGTGCCTCTATTTACTAATTAATTTTTGCTGCAGTGAACTGTTTGAGTAGAAAAGCTACAGTAAAAACAGGGAAATTCACTTCTATAGTCATCTTTCACCCAAAAGTTATACTAAGACGAGTTGTTATTCAGTAATGTGTCGCACCTAACGCAGCGCATCAGGGACCTGACTTATACTAAGCTGATAAATGGAAGCAGAATTGATAGAACAGGGCAAGATCTCGACTATTTATTTAATTCTTACTCATTTCCTTACCAATGATTTGTTGTTCACACCTTTTAAAGCTTCGCATTTTCCATTTCGTGCATTTTTGCCATTTTATTTGTCCAAAAGTAGATTCCAATTTAGTTTTTTACAACTTGTAGCCGATGTTCATTTATTTTTTCCCCCTAAAACACTGTTGTTGTTGTTTTTATTTTAGCAAATCCTATTATTAAAACACAAAGCACTTAGCTCACAAACCTGACCAAACTGCCCATACACAATATAATAGTACAATTGTCGGTTAAGTTAATATCTATTAAAACACGACTTTAAGCAAGGTTCCTAATGTTTTGCCATACAGCGCTTTGCTTTTTTCTTCTTTTAAACAATTTCCCTATGGGGTCAATAAAGTATTTTGATTATTCTTATGATTGTTTTTCTGCAGACACTGCACACATGTATGTCAGGAGTGTAAGAAGGCAGAAGGAGCTGGAACGGAGTCTGTAAAACCTACTGAAACCTGATGAAAAATGAATACAAAATACAATACTGGCAAATGTAATGTAAATGTAATGCAAACACTTGTACAGTGACATCAGCAGTCTTATAATAGCGCACATACTTTTGTTACTTCATTTGTATTAAAAAGGAACTGAAATAAAGCGTGGTCCTATAGATCTTGTATTGTTAAATTGTGTGGTTTTTCAGTAATAGACTACATTATTTACATCTTTGTAATGTGAATGATCAATAATGGCCTTCACTTAACATTTACATTTATGGAATTTGGCAAACACCTATATCCAGTGTGACTTACATTTATCTCATTCATACAACTGCGCAATTAGGGGGTTAAGGTCCTGCTGAGGGGTCCAGCTTCATGTGGCTGGGATTTTAACTTGGTGTGGCTGGAATTTAAACACTTTCCAATGCCTATAACACTAAACTACCACCTCCCTGTAAATGTAAATGTGACTAAACATAAATGTATAGTTGCAGGAAACCCTCAGATAGACCTACATTAAATATGTCATGGGTTTATACTGAAATATATGTGATTTGCTTGATGATTCTAATGATAAATGGTTGAAAACTGCATTTTCAATATTCCTGTGAGAAATGTGACCCTCGGATGTCATGGTGCAATGTACAGCAACAGTTGTATATAACAGGAAAATAACTTTCAATGATGTTAAACATGAGGAATATCCATTAGATTTCTTTAGATCTTTTTTCTAGAAACAAAAAGCTAAGAGATTCTATTCTTTTCTCACCATTTTCCAGCAAGGTTACATTTCATATTAATGAGAACTTCCATAAATGTTCTAAAACTCGTCTCAGCAAGTTAATAATCTACAAGATGACTGTAGTCTTAGCAGGAAAGTTAATACTTTGACACTTTTTCTCATAGAGCAAAGTGTACAGGTGTTAGAAGAAACTAGAGCACCGCTGCATTGCTCTATTTAGGTAGAGATGAATCTGCAGTTAGAAACTGGATTGTGGGTAATGTAGGGAAACTTACTGGAAATGAAACCAGACTGAAAGATTATGCTAAAAAAAGGCAACTCAACTGACTGTACTGTTTCATAATTTGTCATGACAAAATTTGGTGTCTTGACAAAGCCAGTGGTAAATTCTTTTTAAATATACGCTTGAAGATAGTTGAAAGAAAGAGAGAGAACAGAATGACAGACAGTTACTGGTAGAAAGATGGCTGACAGAGTGGCTCACTTTGAGCTCACTTTGTGCACAGGGGCATTGCCATGCTGGAACAGGTTTGGTTTTCCAAGTTCAAGAAAATGCTAAATTGTATTATAGCGCATCTAAAGATGTCCTGTACAATTGAGTGCCTCCAACATTGTGTAACAGTCAGATGGCCTAGTACTTTTGGCAATAAAGTGTATGACAGAACAGGCCCAAAGACCAATCTGAGTTTGATGAGTCTAGTGTAACAGTTCAGATTTATTTATTTTTTTATACAAGTCAAACACATTTTAGCTCCTCTACTGGGAAAAATTCAATTCTGTTCAGTTAGAAGTGAATCCATGTAAGATTAGAACAAGCTGAAGTACACTCAGCAGTTTGTCAACCTAATACATATGATACATGTAAATTGTGTTAAGCCGTGCTTTTCACACCGAGGCGCCCTAGTGGTATCCTACCTGAACCAATCCACCTCTTAATACCATCATTATGACATTGCAGCTATAGAAAGCATAAATATAATTTACAAAAACACAGTATACCAAAGCGCTGCATCACAGACGGGTATCTTATGCAGCGAGAATAGAATTAATGCCATGAAGCAATACACCCAATGAACACAATTCAACAAGTTTGTGTTCACTGCAGCCACAGCTGCACTGCCCATACACATCATCTCTAGCAGAGGCATCAGTATTAACCCCACAAAATGAACCTAGGTTTTTTTTCTGCATTTTCGTGTATTTTCTCAGTGCATTACGGTTTTCCTGGAAATTTGTAATTAAAGCAAATGTGTTTGTGTAAATTTTACATGAAAGAAAACACTGCGCTCTAAATGGTTCATAAAAAAGTGTTTCGGCCGTCCTTTCCTCACAACGTCCAGTTTTTTTTCAAAACTGTTTTTTCTGTCTTGTAAATGTCCTTGTAAGTGTATGTGCGACCAAATCAATTTCTTCTCTTCGGTTAGCCGTTGTGGAATTAAAAAACAGCTATCAAATCCTCACAAGTATATTGGAGTTTTTGCAGTCTGCTACAGAAGCGGGTTGAGAGCTCTGACTAGTGCGTTCTCTGACCATCCAATCGAAGGACATGAAAATGCAGACATAATTGTTTAAAGCAACATATATTTGAATCTAACACGAGTCTGCTCTGTTCATTTGTGCTTTCATTCTTTATGACAATACACGATGTGACAGCAGAAATTGGATTGGATAGAAACTCAAACAGAAACTTACAGCAGCAGCTCACCCGAGGAAATAATTTGATGCAGAATGTTTATGCAGAAAGATATATTAAAATGTAATATGTAAAATGTAAAGTCTGATCAAGTTTAGTCCAGTAGAGAAGGCCTTGCTGGTCCTAACGGCCAACCACTGATGTAAATATCACATTAATAAAAGGTTTATATGTATTATATGTATTATATTTACATTTATATTTACTTCGACCATGTGAATAATTTTTAACTATATGTAATGTATTTTATCAAACTGTTTACTTGGAACATGTTTGGAAAAATGTATAAAACATGAATGTGAGTTGAAAGACGCTTCAACAGACGATTCCAAAAACAGATCGATCTGATGACGTCTCCACAACGCAGGACAAGAGAGAGATAAAAAAAGGGAGACTTTATATAGGTGGTAGTTTATTTGTTAAGGCTTTGGGTTACGGATCGGAAGGTCCGGGGTTAAAGCCCTGATTTCACCAAGCTGCTACTCTTGGGGCTCTTGACTTCCTTAACCCTATGTGCTCCAGGGGTTTCTGTATCATGGCTGACTCCTGCTTCGTACCATCACTGGGGTATGCGAGGAAAGAATTTCAATGTGCTGTAAAGTACATTTCTTTCAGGGCTTAAACAATAAATAATTAAATAATTAAATAAATAAATGAATAAATAAATTTCACTGAAATGTGCACTATTGTGTAGCAGTGATCAGAGACACACCATCATGTCACAAAAAGTGTGTTATTTAACTTTCAACGCAAAGCAAACAGGGTTACTGTTAACTTTCTCCAGCAAAAAAATAAAATATACATATTTAGGAGGAAACGGATGCTCACGCCCTACTGTAAACAAAACTGTCATTATCCACCAATCAGCACGCGCGCCTCGTGGATTGACTCGTGCTCCGGCCAATGACACGCGTGCGAAACAAACGCTTCCGGGTAGGCGATATCCAATCGCGTTTCTCCAAAGGCAGGGCTTTGTGCGTTGCACGAGGAAGACGTCCAATAGCCACGATCAGAAGGCGGGGTTTAATTCGGAACCCCAGCGTATGGTAAGTGGGAAGTGGGTGGGCGTAACGTGCGCTGGCGCTTCGGAGATGATTGACGCACTTAAGCACCAATCGCGGAGGGCGCGCGGGCGTGGTCAGGAAAGATGGCGTCCAACTGAATCGTTCGTGGGCGTGGCTGACACGGGCGTGTCCCGCCCCCTGGCCGGTCTGCAGCTTCGCACACAAATACAGTGGAGTGTTTGATAAAAATGCACTCAGATGCGACAAGTAAGTACCATCAGGGGTCTTAATGGTGCAGCTTTCTCGACGTGTCTCGACCCGGGAACACTTGTTGCGCGGGGGAATTGCTTTTGCTGTGTCTTGTGGATGTGTGATTTTTAAAAATATTTTGTTATTCTTTTTTTTTTTTTAGCGTTTGACGCATTTTTGTGATGTTGAACTCGAGCCCCTGTCATGTCCGAGCGATCATACACATATACAATAACCCGATCATCAGGATCTCTTGTATTTCTTTTTTTTTTTTTATGCAAAGGCACGACTTTAGGGGCTGAAATCGAATGCACTGCATGTGTCTGCAATCTGATCAAATCTAGACAATGCACTTGTACAGTCTGATTTTCCCTTAAATACCATGGGAATCTCAGAGCCCCAGTTGTGGTCAGGGCATGACACACACGGTAACATGTGTATTCATTAGATATCAGAAATCGGGCCAGCCTGCTCTGTGTCTGTGTGTCTCTCTCTCTCTCTGTGTGTGTGAGTGTGTATGTACTCAACAATAGAGAGGGAGAAAAATTGTGACGCAGTTGGCTAAATTTTGTTATGCCTTTCCCGTGTGTCGTGCAATAAGTGTGTGTATGTGTGTGTGTGCATGTGCATGCATGCATGCATGCATATATAGGGTGGTTTTGGTGTGTGTGCGAGCCAACCCAAAATCAGCTCCAAAAGACAACCAATGAGTCACCTTTTCATTGCATCCATCATCCAATGCAAATAATCCATGTGAGATCCTGGGAAACGGTGTCCCCAATGGTGTCCCCCATGGTGCCCTCTTTGGCCCTCTCATCTTCATCATGTGGACTACGAGCCCCACAAATTGACCCTGCACTCCACACATACTTTCGTAAACTTGTCACAAGTTGTTAAAGATGTATGTCTCTTTGCTTCAGCGTTAACCCGTGTCTTGTACTGGTGTGAAATCTTGCCCCGTATAGACCCCTTTGGCCTCCCAAACCGTCCCCTTTTTACTCATTCGGCTTCCATGACGGTGAATGTAAAGGTCAATACAGTGGTTTCTCATCAATAAACCTGAGGACAGGAAGCCATCGCTTCTTTGTCATTCTCTTTTTCGCACGACGACGTGATGATCTTCAGGACATCTGTGGATTTATTGTCATTCTGAATTGTTTTACTTTAAAACAAGTGCTTGAAAGTGACATCTTTCTCACTACTAAAAAAAACACCCTGGAAACTATGTCGAACACCAGGGGAAGGAAAAAAAAACATGTATAAACGCCAGTGTCAGCAAAAGTCTATTAGTTGGGAAATCCCATTTGGGAGAGTTTGGTGTTGCTTAGACTGCTTGTTCTTGTTTACATTTGCCCCTTGGAAAGTGTGGTTCTATACCCCAGCCTGGTAAAAAAAAAAAAAAGGACCCATGTGTGCCTTTTCAAAAAGGAAAATATGACAAAATCTGGGAATCCCAGTTCATTTATTTTTCAGAAGAAATATCATCATTATAACAATCAATATATCATCATCAAAGTGACATTTCTTCTAGACGTGTGTAAATGAAGTGTGTATAAAGCCTGGTGTTTAAATGCATGTATTTACATCAAGTCCAGAGATATATGTAATGCAAGATATATGCATCCATTCCCCGAGCCGCTAGCTGTGACGACTAGCTAATATAGTGATGGTCAGTTGAAAGACACATGAGAGCTCATTCTGAGAAAAAACAGGACAGCTGTGACAAACACTCTTGCTCGTTCTTGCAGCAGGTCATCCCTGATAGCTGAATTTTATGTATTTGTTGTGTTATAAATTGGGAATGCTTGTATCCCACTTACTCCACTGATCATTGATAACGCACCGTTAACAGAAGGCTGCATGACTTAATGCTATCTCCTTCCACAACATACTGTTTGACTTGTAGCACATCAAACCATGAACCACATACGAATGAAGCTAGAAGGATTTGCTGGTGTGTTGGTGGATGAATGATGTTCGCTAATGTTTTTCTGTCTTGCAGATTTTCAGCTGAACTCCCACTTGTCCACACTGGCCAGCATCCACAAGATCTACGACACATTGCACAAGCTGGTAAATATCCACTTTTCTCGACTTCTACACGTGAAATCTCAAATGCTGAACCAAATTGTGGTTTCAGTGATTCGTATGAGTGTAGATATTATTTTGTGCTTGATATTGGTCATGGCTAGGATGTAATGCCTGCAAAATTCATGTGTGTATGTATAGATGGTTAGTTAGCTGTTGGAAGAGTATGGATGATCTGTATCTGTCTGTCGGTCTATTTATCTATCTATGTTTAAAATACTTATTTTTAGTATGAATCTTTGTAGCCTCATTGGTTTTTTTGTTTCCTGAAACTCGGATGGGAGTAAGCTGGCATTATCTGTGAAGGATAGAGTCTTAAGAAAAAGAGGCTGCCTCTTAATTTCTCTATGTGTGGACACACACACACGCGCACACACACACGCGCACACACACGCGCACACACACATGCGCGCACACACACTTACCTTGCACAGCAGTATGTTAATGCATATGACAGGCTCTGCTCCTTTGTATTGTTGGTGAGTATTTACGTGTAACATAAAGAGTGCCAGTGTATGATGCAGTTTTTTTCCCCCTTCAGAATCTGACTGAGGACGTTGGCCCAGACACTCACTCTGCAGGTAATGACCTCATCGGTAGTCCATGTATTCAACCCCCTTTACTAAACCCCTGTCTCCTCCAACTGTCTAGAACAGCTTGATCAACATCTCAGAGAACCACTGACTAAGTGTGTGTGTGCTGGTTGTTTTCAGCCTGCTGCTCCAAAGCCATGCCCCCAAGGAAAAAGAGGAGGCCCACTGCGGGAGATGACCTGTCTGCGAAGAAGAGTCGCCAGGACAAGTACACTTTACAACTCTATGCCTTTTCCTAATCATCTGTTATTCACATATTCATCAAGCCCTCTATGTGTCCACTGTGACAGTCCATATACAACCCATCTGTCTGACATCAGTTATCTATCAATCTGCCAATTAGCTATTCACACAGTGGGATACCAGAGGGTCATAATGCTTTATTTTCCAGCTAATTAGTCCTCGCGATCCTCACGATTAAAAATTAACTCTTGAAGTAGGTGAACACAATTTGCAGGTGTTTCTCCACATAGTTTTCTCACATTATAACGCCACTGGTCTTTTAATGCACAGAAATTAAACCTGTATATAACAAGTACACGAAGATTTTTCTATACTTTTCAGTAATTTCGTCTCTATGAGGTGGTATCAGACAGTTTTGAGACGAGCTCTGTTTACAAGAGTTTAAATTCACATTCAGAATAGTCCTCTTGCACAGCAATACAGAGCTCCCAGTGTTCCTGCCACTTCTGGAATGCGTTCTGGAAGTCTTCTTTCCGGATCTAGGGTAGGTTGGGGCCAGAAGTCAGATCATGTGGATTGTTCTCTGGCTTTCATCGTTCAAGGTCTTCCTGATCTCTCGTCGCCTTCCAGTGATGTTCTTCCACTCTTGAAGCGCGCGTGCCACTCAAAACACCTCGAAGGACTCGCTGAACCATCGCCGCATGTCAAACGTCTCTGTGGCAGATTTGCCCGGTTTCCGACAGTATTTCACGTTTGCTCTTTATTCTAACTTGCTGTCCATCATGAAAAAATTGTAAAGCATGTGGTCAGAATAGCACCAGTTAGCACCATTCATCTCGAAACTTTTTGATACCATCTTGTATACATGTGACTCTTGATCCCTGGGTCAGTGGATCTGAAGTCTTTCCTGGGAACACTGGGTTTTGAACCATGTATATAATGGAAGTCCATCACAGGGCACATACACATTTAGACACACTGAACTTGGGGGAATGTTGAGCTGCCATGTAGAACTGATTTTTGGAAATTGGAGGAAACCAGGAAACCCACAGATCTACAGGGCAAACATGGGAAACGCTACATAAACCTCACCACACCACAGAACCCCAGAACTCTGGAATTAACATTGGTCCTTGCAGCTTCACTGCTGCACTGTATGAAAGTTAGATCAATTAAACAAAAAAAATAGTCTAACTTAAATACAATATGTGCTTGATAAAGAGGATGTTTTATCTATTTGTTCTTAAAGTCGACAGCATAGTCTTTGTAATGTTCAGCAACAACATACTAATTCTCAGTATAAACATAAATGCTTGTAAAAAAACAATCATCAACATCATCAACAACAATCATTAACACTTTATGTAAAATTGTACAGAATTTGATTAAAATAAAAACAGTAGTGAATTGTGCTAAGTAAATATGAATGTATTAATTAATAAATACAATTCTATAATTAATAAATATAATATAGCGCTCTCCGATCAGCACGCGGTCTCCCGTGTAAAAAACAAACAGCACGAGGCATCAGTGATTCACTTCTAGAGGTCGCTCTCATAATAACAGTGGACCTTCTCAGCCGCTCCAGCAATGGAAGCAACCTGAAAAAACTATTGGTATGGTTTTTGGCCAATAGATCAAACAGTCAACTATCGGCAAAACGATAAATCGGTCGACCTTTAGTAGCTACCTGTCAGAGCTGTTTTAACATTATATATACTAAAGCTCAAAATTTTTGTCGGAAATCAAATGATGAATATGAGATGAATCACAGCTTTAATTTTCTAAATCTTATGTGTTTAACTCCTTTGGGGGAATATCACGTAATTTTCAAATTTTTTTTTTTTTGGTCAAACGAATAGGAACTGATGTCAATTACAGCATCAAGTTTAGGCTCCACTGATATCACTAGACTGGTGTATTTTTGCTTTGTGATGCAGTTCCAGGCGTGTACAGTTGTTCATGTCTCAAGAGGTTTCTCCCTTTATTGTATTTTTTTCAGGAGGTAAAGTGTAGCTTAGTTTGGTTAAGATCTAATGATGAACTTGGCCAATTTTAAAACCTTTTTCCCCAGCATTAAGTTATGGGGTGTTGGCAATATGTTTTGTCTTACTGCATGATGAGGTTCATCTTAATTAAATGAGACGAATTTCTCTGTTGCCTTGTTTACAGAGAAATTCGTCTAATTTAATTGAGATGAAGTTCATCTCAATTAAATTAGACAATTTTTTTTTGTAAACTGGCAACAGACTGTTCTGAAAATTCCTGTGAACTTCTGAATGCATTCTGCTGCTACTACCATCACGAGAGGGCCCTGTTTTTTGCGCTCTCAAAGTTGAACGGTGGCTTGCGAGACCGTCACCTCTGCTCTGTGGAGGTTTTTGATGATACCACTGACTTGTTTTTTTTTTTTCCACACAAAACTCTCACAGTGGTTTTTTGGGTATAAAACCAAACACCACATTGTTTTTCATTGAAAAATCATTCCTTAGGATGAAGCCTTAGCCAAGCCTCTTTAAAAATAAATAAATAAATGAAATAATGTTCTTCATTAGTTAGAGAATTTCTTGGTGATCCATTCAGTAGGACTTAGGTGTGGTGACTGAGCAGGTAATTCCAAGATAGATATCACTCCAGCTGACTGTTCGCCCTCTAAATAACACTTACAGAGTTTGGCCATGTGCTTTGGGTCATTGTCTTGTTGTTTGGTGAAGTCGGTTCCAATGAGCCACAGTCCAGATGGAATTGCATGGTGTTGGAGTATGGAACGGGTTTTCCTTTCACCCAGAATAAGTCTCAAACCTTCCCCGCTGAAGAAACACCAAACCATTAAGATTCCACCTCCATGTATGACTGTGGGGGTGATGCAGTCTGCTAACATCATCTTTCCTGTTTACTGTTGAAGCCAGACATGTCAGATTTGGACTCATCTGCACCCTGCACTCAGTGTCACCCATGATACGGTTTCCCTGGAGCACAGAGGGTTAAGGGCCTTGCTCAAGGGCCTATAGGTGGCCGTTTCGAAGTGCTGGGGCTTGAGGCCCTGACCTTTTGATCAGTAACTCTGGGCCTTAAATGTAAAAAAAAATAATAATAATTAATTGGAAAAAAAAAAGGTCTAAGAGTACAATGATGAATTTTTCTTTTCAAGTAAGATTGCAGATACGTTTTTGTGTGTTTTCAGTGAATATTTTAGCACCTTTTAAATTAATCAATTGTTATTTATTAAAATTAACATTTCAGTTTAAGTTACTGATTCGGGCTTAATTTCTTTACTTAATGTAAACTGATTTAAAAAAATATGTTCTTGTTTTGCCCTGACGAACAAATCTAAAAAAACTGGAAACACACATGGGTTAATACATTTTATTTTTTAGTTTAGTTTAGAGCTTTATTTATCTCCTTGGGGCAATTAATTTAAACTGTCGTGGTGCTTCACACAATCAGAACACACACATACACATGTTTATACCTTAAAAAAAAAAAAAAATTAATCTTATTCAACTGGATTTGTTACATAACCGTATTGCTTCGGGCACAAAAGTAAATTTGTACCGGTTTGTGGAACATCTAGTTGATCTTAAACGTCGCCCAAGGGGCATCCACTCAATGACCTATAAAACTATAAGTGGGTTGTGTAATTATTTTCTTGTGGTAAAGTATAGTGTAAAAACAGTGAACAGAAGTACAGTTGTTTAGATTTGGTGTGTAGGTTTGGTATTGACCCATTTTATTGAGACTTGTTTTATTTTTCAGTGTGTACAGAAGACAGGAGTCGTCACATATCCAGGAAGCTGAAGCTTTTTCCAGTAAGAGATGTCTGGAGTGGTTTTATGAGTATGCAGGTAACTCTTATACAGAGTATGATTTTATTTGAGGATGGTGATATATGTAACTGATGGTCATTTTTATAACACAGTGTAAAACTCGTATGTATACATTTGTACATATCTGCATGTTTGTTTCAGGTTGTGATGAAGTGGTTGGACCAGAAGGCATGGAAAAATTTTGCGAAGATATTGGAGTGGAACCAGAGAATGTAAAGCACTGCAAATTCTAGTTTTGTGAATGCTAGTTTAACTTTTAAAGTTCATTTAATAATGTAATTGTGTGGGAAGAGTGGCATGGATTCATTTATCTGCCTTTTAGTAAAATTGTGTGTAAAAGTGTATGTTAGCTAATCCAAAAAATGCATTTGTAATATAAAATGTCATAAAAGGCCTAACACATAAAGCTGAAATAACAAGTAAACAGCAGAAAAGCTTTTCTCAGAAGTAGAAATAAAATTAGACCTGCGTCTATGCTAATTGCAATTATACCAGCGAGGTCAAAAGAGTATATATATATATATATATATATATATATATATATATATATATATATATATATCTTGTGGAATCTGCAAAATCTTCACTGAAAAAAACAACACTTAAAATTGGTGTCAGAATACTATTGCCATTAAAGAGCTGGATATTTCCCAGAAGACAACATAATTAACTTCAAGTGTATATTATATACCAGTGTAACAGCAGAAAGGCCAAAACCTGGAACCGAATTATTAAATAGAATTATTGAATTGATGAATTAGTTGGTATGATTAGAAGAAGATTTTTGACATAAATAGGCAGAAAAATGATGTAAATGATGTAATATGTATAATATATTTACACCAGGGATGTTGAAGATATGGCTCACTGCAGCTTGACTGATGCCAGATCGGTCACTTATCAATCGCTAACCGCTGGCAGTTTTTTTTTTTCTTGTATAAGGATTCATGTTGGCTTGCATGCTTGATTTCATATTTAATAAAGAGTGGAGCTAGATATTTATTTATATTTGGAATCTATAATCTAATATATAAATGTGCAGTAACACATTGATATTTATGACTTCAAGATGTACAATCATTGTCACACGCTTAAATTTACACACAGGAGCACAAGTAATATTTTACACAATGGCCAGATGTTTATGAAAATCAGATCTCTTGATTAAAGGCTCGTACAATGATTTATAAGTAAATCTTTTTGTATCCGGCTTTGCAAATGAGGCCCTGTGTAAACTGTGTGAGGTGTGTGTGTGTGTGTGTGTGTGTGTGTGTGTGTGTGTGTGTGTGTGTGTGTGTGCGCGCAGGTGGTGATGCTGGTATTGGCCTGGAAACTGAATGCTCAGAGTATGGGTTACTTCACCCTGCAAGAGTGGCTTAAAGGAATGGGTTCACTTCAGTAAGTTTTTTAAGTGTTGCCCAACTGCTGTATAACCAATAGCCTGAGTGTAATCAGATAATTGTTTTAGTGCTCACTAGGGCTGGGCGATGGGAGTAAATTATATGTAGAGGTCGACCAATGATTAATCAGCAAAGGTTACTGAAACTCAGCTATCCACTAAAAATCTATACTTTATAGTTTTTCCGGGTTGCGTTGTACAGCACGAGAGCAGCTTCTAGAGGTGAATCACTGACACCACGTGCTGTTTATCTGTAGTGTCTTTTTTTTTTTTTTTCGTATTCATTTTGTATGTAACTCTTTATTTATTTGGAATATTACTTTTGTTTCAGTCTGAATGCATGTCTTTTATTTTCCTTAATATTTATGAATATAATTAATATTTCTTTTTATGATTTAGTAATGTTTTTAAATGAAGTTCACTACTATTTTACATGGATTGTTTGTTTGGTTTTTTTATTCAGTAACTATCGGTAAAATCAACTATTGTTTAGTCTAATGATATGCATTCAGAACTGTGATACAATACTATAATGAAACACTTTTTGTCTGTGATTTTATAACTCACTGTACATTATTGACATTTTAATGCTCATTAACAAATCGAACATTAAATATATTCCAATTGTTTTATTTTCCTTATTTTTCTTCATGAAGGTTTTGGACGTAAATGCTGGACAAAAGCTTTGAACTTTCAGTACCATTTCAGTAGCTGTATGTTATTTTTCTCCGAAATACAATGTCTTTAAATAAGGGGTTCCCATTATTATTTATTTTCTGTAAACCTAATCACTGACCAACCTGCATTAAAAAAATCTAGATAGGACTACTGTAACATGTGAACAAATTTAAAGAACCTGGTATGAATTGTTTTGTACATCTGTAGGATTCAAAAGCAAAATTCACTAGACGGTACCTCAGAACCATTGCGTTGTTTTTTCAAGTCGGACTGTAAAATGTTTATTAATTGAATACACGGTGATTTGTCTCTCTGTGCTTTGTCTCAGATCGAAAACTTAAATCTAGAAAATCCAGAGGCTGGTAAAAATTTACAGAGCTTCCAGTAGGTTTGAAGACAAAATATAAGTAAAATTTGGAAAATGGAAACACCAACTGTAATATCAAACCCCAATTAGTGTTATTACTCAATAACCATCTAAAGTAGTGCATTTGTTTGTTTTAGAGGAGAGATAGATGGGGAAATTTCTTTTGCTTTCCATTTTCTAGCTGATTGACACTACTATAGTGTAATAGGGATAGTGGAAAAAAATACTACAGTAGCATGTGTTTATGTAAATCCAACGCTTCTGAATGTGACTACCAGTAACATTTCTAAATATTAGCACCAATTTTAGATATTTCTAATTGGTATTTATTTGCAAAATTATATAAATGAATGAAGACCATAAAAGATATGTTATTGTTTCAAGTTTCTTCAGTCACGATATTTGAAAATCAAGCTAGTGTTCTGGAACCACTGATGTATTTCTTTTCACATATTTTTAATTTATCACGCAACTGAACAGCGAGTCAAAGAAAGTAAGCACCTCTGAGATAATTTGACTTGCCTAATGCCTCAAACTTGCTCCATTGCACAATTTTGTCTTGGGCAATGGGTTTTCCTGCAAAAAACAAAACAAACAACTACTGCACTGCTCTAAGTACTCGGCTGTCTTACAACACATATTTCATTCATCTCTTTTCTCAGATGTGATTCAACTGAAAAACTCAGGAACTCCCTTGACTACCTGAGGTCTATCCTCAATGATGCCACGAGTTTTAAGCTCATCTACCGATACGCCTTTGACTTTGCCAGGGTGAGTGAATGTGTGTAATATATGTGTGTAATATTGCAAAAGTTTGGAAACATCAAGTGTTTTATGATTTTGGAGTCACATGAATTTTCCTTTTGTTTAAATGCAAAAAAATTGGTAAAATACAAAAAGTGAATGGCGTTTTTGGCTCTAATAGAAGAACGTGTTTAAGACAGAGAACAGGAGAGATGGTTTTAGCAGGTTGCCTTACCCCTCACAGTCAAACATGGAGGTCGATGCTTAATGGTTTGGAAAACCGAACCAACATGGCTTCCATTACATCTTCCAACACCATGCAGTTCCATCTGGACTGCGGCGCATTGGAGCTCACGTACAAACTCTGTAGATGTTATTTAGAGAGCAAACAGTCGTCTGGAGTGTTATAAATCATGAAATGACCAGCCCAGTCAACGTACCTAAATCCTATTAAACTGCTCTGGGATGAACTGGACCACAAGATCAGAAAGAAATCTCTAACCATTGAAGAACATCTTTGGCAAGTTTTGCAAGAGGCACGGCAAAAGTATTTCAGCTGAAAGTTTGGAGAAACTAAATGTCAGGATGCCGAGAGTGTGTAAAGCTGTTATTCATGCTTATGGAGGATTTTTCAATGAGAATAAAGTGTAAGACCTAGACATTTATGTTTGTTCGGTCTAAGTACATACTTTTTATCATTTAGTTTGTGTGTAGGTGTTTCCAAGCCTTCGACAGACACTGTAGAGATATGCATGTGTATATATTTTTATAGGTACTGTAGACAGACTGCTGTAGAGTTTATAGCTACTTATATTTTCTTATTAATTCAGTCCACCATTGAACAGAGCAGAGGTTCAAGCACCTGTTAAAGACTCAGTAAACAGAAAATAAAGCTGTATTTTATCACAGTTTTGTTTGATTAAAACTCCTGGCATGAGCTCTAATGTCTAAAACTGTTTCTGTGCCTTTGCAGGAGAAAGATCAGAGGAGTTTAGATTTAAACACTGCCAAGTGCATGCTGGGACTTCTGCTGGGGAAAACCTGGCCACTGTTTCCTGTGTTTAACCAGTTTCTAGAGGTGCTGCTTTCATTCATAATTTTAATCACCAGGTTTAATACAAATGACTTGGGATACTGCATCAGAACTCGTCCGTTCTGTAGGTCATATCTGTTTTTCTTTCTCTTTGATTTCAGCAATCCAAGTATAAAGTAGTAAATAAAGACCAGTGGTGCAATGTTCTAGAGTTCAGTAGGACCATTAACTTGGATCTCAGCAACTATGATGAGGACGGGGCTTGTAAGTACACATGATCCATACATGTTCCTTTCTAGCATCGAGAGACTGCGAGAGCATAAAACTGGAAATGAGGGATGATAGATATATTCTGTCCCATATCACTTACAGTGACACTAACCAATGCGAGTTCACGCATTAAAAAGAGGGCGGATATCTCTTTTGCTCTGATTGTGTTATACTACCCTGGGATCAGGGGTGTACGATTATAAATATCGTCGATGATATTGTAATTGATTTGCGATTGGACATATTCGAGTATATCGGGGGGTGGGAAAAACACACCTACAGAGTGCACGCATACATAATGTGATGAAGAGTCGTGCGCCGTGCGCATTTGGAGCGTGTCTATTAAATCGCATTAAGAATGATCACGAAAAGCGACGTTTATTTCATTTAATAAAATATGTTTTATTAAACGAAATAATTAGGCTTGAAAAATTCCAGGAAATTTCAAGACTGGAAACTCTACATGGGAATTATGGGGAAAATATGGGAATTAACAGGAATATATGGACTTAATGGGGATTTAAATATGAAAAATACAAGAAGTCAGCTGTCTACGGTAGTCTTTAATGTTCCAGCACAATAACACACTCAGTAAAATACCGTCAAATTATTGTTCTCGATAAAATCCAAAGCCCTACATGGGATGTAGCATGAGCTTCATACATTGTGTAGAAATCCATAGTTTGTAGCTGTGGTACTGTATGATAGGGAGAGATGTGGGAATTTGAAAGCTGACCAAGTTGGGGGAAAAACTAGGGGTAAAAGTGTTCGAGATATTGCTTTAGTAATACTGTTTTGTATTTCAGGGCCAGTTTTGTTGGATGAGTTTGTGGAGTGGTACAAAGACAGAGAGATGTCATAGCGACAACCGTCATGGCCTCTATCATCACCAATAACTAGAAAGTAATCTGCAACAGTCACCCTGGCATCAGTGAACGAAATGACTTAGAAATGGTCCTTACAAATGAAACCTAACCGGACCAGGTGGGGCAAACTGTAGGCATCCTACCACTGAATTTGTGTGTGTGTGTGAGAATGTGTGTGTGAGAGAAAATGAGTGTGTGAGTGGGGGAAAAAGTGTCAGCGTTCCATCGTGTAACATTCACACCTTGCCCTTCTCTAAAGGGTTATATGTGAGCGTCATCACTGATGATAAATAGCTAAAACAGCAGCTCAAGCCCCAAATTCTCACCTGATGTCCAGACCAACCTGCAAAGCATCATGGGAAAGCACATGACCAAGCTCAGTGTCGCTCCCTGCCACCCTACTGTGACATGTCTTAACTGTGAATGTGTGAATGGCTGTTTAAGAGGGGGCGGGGTTTAAATGTGATATTCCACATAGTAGTCATAGGGTCTCATTTACAATACAAACTCATACCAAAACCATTTATTAATAATGATTTGAGTTGAAATATGTACTGCTGCTGATTATGATCTGCAGTTCAGTGACCAAACTTTAGATCCTGACCTGTTACATTACATTAAGACATGAAGTTTTACTTGCTACATGTTGAAAAGGCTTTGCAAGTGAAATATTAAGACTTTCCTTTGAACAACCTAATGGACAAAGTGGACATGGGCGTTTTATAAACTGTGAACTAAAGATGATAAAAAATAGTACTAAATCAACCCTTCTTTCTGAAGTTCTCATTGCTGTTTCAATGCAGATAAACATCAACTGCTAAGATTCCACAGGGTAATTATATATATATATATATATATATATATATATATATATATATATATATATATATATATATATATACACATACACATACAAGTTTAGCATACAAGTTTTAAAAGTATAACAACTACCTGCCATCAATCTTTTTTTTTTTCTTTTTTTTTTAAAAACCCACCTTAAAGATGTTCTTTTAAAAGATGAAGTTCTGCCACTTGTGCCCCTCTGGAGGTGAAAATCTGAGGTTTGAGACAGATCTCTTTGGTGTCTTTGATACCGCAGATAAAGCAATGGCTGAAAAAACAGTGGGGCTAAAGATATTTGTGTTCATCACGAGTAATGTAACAGGGTTTCTGTTAACCATAGAAAGGGTTAATGGTAAAAATCCTCTCGTGTGCCAACGTTAAGACAAAATGTTGTTAAGTAGTTTTGCTGTCATTCTTATTTTATAGTTGTTGTTTTTTTGTTGCTGTTTGTTTTATTTAATCAATTATTCAAGAAAGCATTTTTTAAAAGCAATGCTCATTCCTGACATTTTTTTTTATAAAAAAAAAACTTACATGCAAGTCTGCAGATTGCCCTTCCTTGGCCACTTTAACTTTGAGGATGATGATAAATTTTGTGTTGCTCTTCTTCCTCGTGCGTGTGTGTGTCATTACGGCTACAATTTTACGCATCAGTGTGCACTTATACTTTCCAGTTGAATCTGATTGGGTATTTGAATACTCAAGCTGGTTTATGTTTTTGTTTGTTTCTCCTTTTCCTGTTGTTCCAAACAAGTGTTCCTTATTCCCCAATTCATGTATTACTCAGATTGAATAACTCATTGAATCTGTCTCTTGATGATAAAAGAGACATGTGAGTGACCAGATCCAAGCTTCCACAGCAAAGACCGTTAACCCATTATGACTGTTGCATAGCAACGTTTAACATTTTAGTTGTGAACATTTTCAGTTTTCTCTCTGGCTGTGGTGTCTTGGACATAAAAGTGGACATAAAAAGTGTATGCATGCTACATGCAGAGCTGTCTTAAGTATAATTAACTTTCATTTTGATTTTTTGTAAATGTTTTGTACAGGTATTTGTGAATTTATTGTGCTTACATTTTTTTTTTTTTTACAGCCATGGAGCAATTGTGTTACAGAAATCATGACTGTCACGGTATCTAACGCTTAAATACACTTTCAACCTCATTTTGCTCAACCGTTTCTGTTTGCTTTTTATTAACTCGCCATGCTCACCACGTGCTGAAGACGCCGCCCACACGAATTTAAACTAGTGCTGGATCGAAGTGCTTGCAAGGATAACAATGACTGATTTCTATGTTTTTCTTTCATGATTTGACTCGGCTGTTTCATTGTCTCTTTGTAATGCACAAAATCCTTAAAAGATTTAAAAATAAAATTATATATATACAATAAAAAGACCATAAATGAAATCGATAAGTTGTTAGACGTAGTTAGAACATTTAGTGGGGGCTAAAAACTACATCATGTCTATGATTAGGTAGAAAAATCTGATTTAAAAAGAAATTTATAAATGGGTAAAGATGTAAATGGGAAAGTTTTGCAGTTAGATGTGCTTTGTTTCTAGATTGAAAACAAACAATATATAATTACCACTAAAAAGAGCACAGCATCTTTAAAATGTTTGATTTTTGCTTTTTTGTGATTATTAAATGTGTACTTTTAGAGCATTTGCAAAAATAAGTGAGGAGACGTGTAATAATTTCCATATGAAGCAATCAAACTATAAATAGTTTTTTTAATTATTATTATTTTTGGGTTAAAATCAGTATTGAGCAACATGCACTATATGGATAAAGGTTTGTAGACACCTGACAATAGAATTCATTCGTGATGTTTTTTTTTTACATTGCGTTCCACATTTAGTCCCTGTTTTCTGTTATAATAACTTCCAGTCTCCTGGAAAGATGTTCGACTAGGTTTTGAAGTGTGCTTGTGGAGATTCATTCAGCCACAAGTGTGTTCGTAAAATCAGGTACTGATGAAGGTGAGGTGAGGAGAACTGGGGTGCAGTCAGCGTTCACATTCATCCCAAAGGTGTTCACTGGGGTTAGGAGCTCAATAGCAGAAGATCTTCTACTCCAAACCATGTAAAGCATATCTTTATGGAGCTGACTTTTTGCACAGGATAAGTGTCATGCTGGAACAGGTTTGGGTCTATTCAAGGGGTAAATTTCAAGCTACAGCAACCAAAGACGACCTACACAATTGCGTGCTTCCAAATTTTGTGGTTGCATTTTAGCGAAAAAACACATGGCTGATAAATAAATAAAGGGTGTCCCAATACATTTGCCCATATAGTGTATGACTGACGTGCAATCTGGCGGTATTATAACCTAATGCTGCTGTGGGCATTTTTGTCCCAGTGACAGTGTTGGGTTAGCAGATCTCTGTGTTATGACTGTTGCTAAGACTGTTTTGCTAGCAGTGTTGGCTAATGCAGGAAGGGTTGGCCAGCTATCTGATCTGACTGTATATATTTGTATGTATGAATGGATGTGTGTGTGTGTATAAGTGTCTGTTTTCACTGTAACTTATCTCTATATTCAGTATATAAAGAGGTTTGTCAATTGAGCCATTTTATCTTTCATACATTTTCTCAATTTAAAAAAGAAATTGAAATACTTGAAATAATACCAGAGCATGCTATTCAATTGAAATACTTCCGCATCATATTAGGGGGAAAAAGCAAAAAGTTTTTAGATTTTAATACAGGCTTGGATTGTTATAGACATTTAATCTCTACATAAATTTTTTTTTCAATTTGTTTTATAATATGCTTTTGTAAATTCTTTCCCAAATCAAAAGAAACAACGAAAATAAGGTAAATAAATGTTAATTATGTCACTGTGGAAAAGCATTTGCTGTCGGTTTGTAAATTTGTATATTTAAACTTAAACATTCAAATATATTGAAATATATTTCTATTGATAGAATTAAATAAAAAGTAACTAAATATGAATTTAGTTTCATTTAGTGAATCAAAAAATCAGTATACTGTTCAGATTTACCTAAACATTACATTATTGTTTAAAATGATACACTTTTTACATAGAAATATCAGACACCTCAATCTCAACATACACACATAATTTGCATCTAAGAGATGTGATATTCCTGTCAAATTCCTAAAGGACATCCTTGAAGTTTGCAGTTCCCTTGCTTCCTGTAGACACCCAGTGTTCAATACAAAGGAGATCCTCCTCAATAAGTCGCTGACATTTTTCCCTACTGATCACTCTCCTGAGATGTAAAAGACTCCGAGCTCAGACTGAACCCATTCATTGCTCGCTTCTTCTGCTGAAACAACAATCTTCTCCGTTCTTGCCTTTGACGGGCTAGAGAGCTGTCTCTGAGATACTCTCTGACGTCGTCTTTTCCCGGAGAAGCCACAGGTGTATCAGGCAGAGCTTGGGATACGTCCTGAAGCGCAGGGTCGGTGACGAGACGCTTTCTTGTTTGTAAAGGAGCACTTACATTGGACAAGGCACTCAAACTGGACAACTTTGTTTCTAATCTGTTCTCTGGGTCTGTTTGAGATACTGGTGTCCTAATGCTTGGTCCTTGTGTATTCGTATATATCTTGTCACCAGAGGATGAATTTGAATCTGTCTGTTCGAATACATCTACTTGGGCTGGCTGTCCATCTAGGTTTGATGAGTATGGAGAACTCTTTGACTTGGTAAGTGGTTTTAACCTGGCAGATTCTGAGGTCACTTTCACTGCAGATGGTGTATCTTGTATCTGTGAAAGAGCCTGATTTCGTTCAGTTTCGTTCAAATTTGATCGCCTTGTGCTTACTTGCCGTGGCACATGATCTCCAACAGTTGCTGGTGTTACATTTGGCATAAACATCCTTGATTCTGTTCCTACTTCCATTGGTTCACATTTTTTAAATGAAATGGATGGAGGCAAATGATGAGGTTTATACTGTTTGAATGGAGTGTATCTGTTTACTGTTGGTATTCCGTCTATTTGGCCAAATGATTCATTTTCCTTTGTAGTAACTTTGAATTCATCATCAGATGGCAAACTTGGTTCGCTTTCCCTTTTCACTTTTGGAAGCTGATTGAAAGATAAATCTAATGATCCATATAGATGTTTTGCAGCACGACTGGATTTTGTGCTTGGTTTGTAGATCGAGGAGCTTATTGTGGTCTGTTGTTTGGTCATTTCCGTCTGATTTGAGAAACAAGGTTCAGATTGTGTGAACTTAATGCATCTTTTCACCTTGGGCAGTTCATCGAATGAGGAACCTATTTGGCCAAAGAAATCGTCCTTCTCAATGGTGGGACTCAGTGTAGCCTCAGTTTTTGTAGACTGTGTTTTAATTGAGAATTCTGGTTTGAGCCTCTCTGTAATATCAGATGTTGAGGGAGACTGACTAGAGGGATATGGTTCAGACTGTGTAAACTGTATATATTTATTTAACCTTGGTAGTGAATTAAGATTTGTTCCTAGTTGGCCAAAGAAATTGTCTTCTGTTGGAGGAGTTTTTAAGTCAACTGTGGGGAAAGCAGACCACAGTAATTCTGTATTCTTTGCTACATCAGCTGTGACTTCATGGTTATTTGGAGAAATTGATTGATGGTGTGTAAACTGTATATATCTCTTCACCTTGGGCAGTCCACTAGTAGATGCATCCATGTTCTTAAAAAAAGGGTCTTCATTATTTGACTTATCAGCAGGTGAAGAACTGGACAGTTGTAATTCTGATTTTATCAAAACTGGTGTAACTGTTTGTCTGTGTAAAGACAGAGATGAAGAATCAGTAGAATGCTGTGAGATCTGAATGTATCTTTTCACTTTTGGTATCTCAAAGGATGCACCAATTGGTACAAAGAAGTTGTGTCCACCAGCAGCTGGTTGTTTATGATCTGTAGATTCTAATTCTGAGGCAGCATGTATTGGTTTTGCCGTCCTGTTGGTTGAAGAGTGCAACGGTGGAAATTGCGAGTGAGGTTTAGCTTGTGTAAACTGAATATGTCTTTTAACCTTTGGTATTCCGTCCAATGATGCACCTATTTGCCAAACGAAATTGTCTCCCTTGACGTATGGACTTTGAGACTTCATTGTTGACACAAGTTCTGGTGCCATATTTTCTGTAATTACAGATGTTGAGGAAAGCCGAGTTGAAGGTTGAGGTTCAGATTTAATGACCTGAAGGTATCTTTTTACTTTTGGGACTTCATCTAAGGATACATCTATTTGTCCAAAGAACGAAGGGATTGACTGATTGGACAATTCAACTTCAGATTGTATAAACTGGAGAGATTTTTTCACCTTTGGTATACTACCAAGAGAGACATGGATTCCTTCAAAGAAATTAGGTTTGTCCTGACGTGATTTTGTAGCAGATATGGAGTGTGATGTCTCTTTTGCTGTGACTTCAGGTGTCACTGGTTGTTGGAGGAAGGACAGAGGCTGTGGTAAATTCTCTGTGAAATGAATGCTTCTCCTTACTTTTGGTATTTCATCAAGGTACACACCTATTTGTTCAAAGAAATTGTGTTCATCAACAAATGGATTGGACACTTTAGATGGTAAATTATTTCTTTTCACTTCTGTGCCTGTTTGCATGGTTGTTTTCGTCTTATTTAAGAGAAAGTGTGGTTCAGAAAACATCTCAGATTTTGCAAACTGAATGTACTTCTTTACTTTTGGCAATCCATACAGAGAGACATCTATTTCTTCAAAGAACGTATCTCCAGTATTTTGGGGTTGGGCATGAACATTAGTTACCAGAGATGATGGTGTTTGTTTATCAGATAGTGAATATTTTTTCTTTAAGGGATGGTCTGGTGACAAAGTTTGGTAATGAGTTTCTGATTGGGAAAACAGAAGGTGTTTCTTTACTTTTGGCACTTCATTAAATGATATTGGTATTTGCTCAAAGAAACCTCCACTTTTAATGGATGGAGTGAGCTCCTGTACAGTTTGAGGCTCAACTTGCCTGAACTGGACATATCGCTCTACCTTTGGTATTGTGTGTAAAGATATATTTTGTCCATTAAAGAAAATACTGAATGTGTTAGATAGGGATTCTGTTTTGGGCACTACCTCAGGTTTAGCTGTTTGTTTAATTGATGCTGAAGATGTTGAAAGATCTGATTTGTGTGATTCAGATAGGAGAAACTGGATATACTGTTTTACTTTTGGCACTTCATCAAAGGATATCGGTATTTGTCCCAAAAAACTGTCTTCCCTAAAGGATGGAGTGAGCTCCTGTACAGTTTGAGGATCAATTTGCCTGAACTGGATGTATCTCTGTACCTTTGGTATTACTTGTAGAGATATACTTTGTCCTTCGAAGAACATTTTGATTGTGTTAGATGGGGATTCTGTTTTTGGCACTGACTCAATCCTAGACACTTGGTTAATTGATGCTGTAGGTGTTGAAATATTTGGTTTGTGTGATTCAGATGGGAGAAACTGGATATATTGTTTTACTTTTGGCACTTCATCAAAGGATATTGGTATTTGCCCCAAAAAACTGTCTTCCTTGAAGGTTGGAGTTAGCTCCAGTACAGTTTGAGGCTCAACTTGCCTGAACTCGACATATCTCTGTAACTTTGGTATTGCTTGTAGAGATATACTTTGTCCTTTAAAACAAATACTAAACGTGTTTGATGGGGATTTTGCTTTTTGCACCAAACCAGGCCTGACCACTTGGTTAATTGATGCTGAAGGTGTTGAAAGATTTGATCTGTTTGATTCAGAGGGTGAAAACTGGATATACTGTTTTACTTTTGGCACTTCATCAAAGGATATCGGTATCTGTCCCAAAAAACTGTCTTCCCTAAAGGATGGAGTGAGCTCCTGTACAGTTTGAGGCTCAATTTGCCTAAACTGGATGTATCTCTGTACCTTTGGTATTGCTTGTAGAGATATACTTTGTCCTTCGAAGAACATTTTGATCGTGTTAGATGGGGATTCTGTTTTTGGCACTGACTCAAGCCTTGACACTTGGTTAATTGATGCTGAAGGTGTTGAAATATTTGGTTTGTGTGATTCAGAGGATGAAAACTGGATATACTGTTTTACTTTTGGCACTTCATCAAAGGATATTGGTATTTGCCCCAAAAAACTGTCTTCCTTAAAGGTTGGAGTGAGCTCATGTACAGTTTGAGGCTCAACTTGCCTGAACTCGACATATCTCTGTAACTTTGGTATTGCTTGTAGAGATATACTTTGTCCTTTAAAGCAAATACCGAATGTGTTTGATGGGGATTTTGCTTTTTGCACCAAACCAGGACTGACCGCTTGGTTAATTGATGCTGAAGGTGTTGAAAGATTTGATCTGTTTGATTTAGAGGGTGAAAACTGGATATACTGTTTTACTTTTGGCACTTTATCAAAGGATATTGGAATTTGCTCAAAGAAACTGTCTTCCTTAAAGGTTGGAGTGAGCTCCTGTACAGTTTGAGGCTCAATTTGCCTGAACTGGATGTATCTTTGTACCTTTTGAATTGCTTGTAAAGATATACTTTGTCCATCAAAGGAAATATTGATTTTGTTGGATAGGGATTCTGTTTTTGGCACTGACTCAAGCTTAACTATTTGGTCAGTTGATGCTGAAGGTGTTGAAAGATTTGAGTGTTGTGATTCAGAGGGTGAAAACTGGATATACTGTTTTACTTTTGGCACTTTATCAAAGGATATTGGAATTTGCTCAAAGAAACTGTCTTCCTTAAAGTTTGGAGTGAGCTCCTGTACAGTTTGAGGCTCAATTTGCCTGAACTGGATGTATCTTTGTACCTTTTGAATTGCTTGTAGAGATATACATTGTCCTACAAAGCAAATACTGATTTTATCAGATTGGGTTTCTGGTTTTGCCACTGACTCAAGCCTTACCACATCTTTTGTGATTGATTCAGTTTTTACACCATCATTAACAATGATTTCTTCACCCAAAGCTTTTTTAAATGATCTACTTTGTGAGAAATGAAGATATCTCTTTGCTTGTGGAATTGGATCCAAAGTTGGATCAATCTTTGCAAAGATGCTGTCTTTAGAAGATAAACTCACATTGGGCCTCTGTGATTCAGATATTCTGTCTGTTATTGAGGTAGATTCCTGCTGATTTGGAGATTTAGGCACAGAGATTGAGAACAGAAGAGAATTTTTTAGCTTTGGTAGTCTATCAAAGGCTTGTCCCATTGTTGCAAAGAAATTATCCTCATTTGTTGTGGGGTTGACATAGTCTGAAGGCATTGTTGGCTGTTTTTTGAAAGAAAAGCCCAAGAAGCCCCCGGTACCCTTACTGTTTGTGGTTGCTGTTTTGGGTTCTGACTGGGCAGCTTTCTTATTGGTTTCAGACCCAATTCTATTGAACAGCATTGCACTTAGTCCACTAAGACCTTTAAATAACCCTCTGTCATTTTCTTTAATGCACTTGTCTTCTATATCTGTACTGCTTGAAGAGTTGTCATAGTTGATACTCAGAATCCTGTCTGAGTTTACGACTGGTGTGGCATCAGTGTTAGGAACTTTATGTTCTAATCCTATCTCAAGTCTCCTGGGGTAGTCTCCATGTTTGTTTTCCTCGTCGTCACTATAGCTACTGGTACGTGATCTGTCTTCCCCCAGCAGACTGGTGGTCTTTTGACTTGTCCTATAAACAGGATGGACATTGTATAGTGCAGGTTCATCTTCATGATAACTGCTAATATTTGAGGAATTGAAGTATTCTTTGTACTCCGCAAACTGCTCATCATCAAAACTGTCCCCTCGAGGATACGTCATGTATATGTCTGTTGGGTCCAGGGTAACAGTGTCTTGTCTGAATCGAGCACCTGGGTTTGCATTCTGGTCTTTAATTTGAACATCTTTTTCAAAAGGATAAAATTTTTCAACACAGTTGATATCATTTTCTGAGACAGAAATCCTCTCATCATCCATTGGGTTTACTGTGTATTCTGTGGGTCCTCCTTCACTTTCTCCACTTTCGCAAGAGTTACATGAGCTTAGTCTCTCAGACAGTTCGTCTACGGACATTTCCCTTTGAAGTTCTGCAACATGCGAAACACGACTACTTGATCTGGGCGAGCCCTCTGTGAACGAAAAGCTATCTCCGCTGTCGTTCCATAAATCTGAATCCAGTTCATCCACACACTCTTTCTGTGATTTAAACACGTTCAAAGGAAACGGGTCAGTGATAAATCCTGGTATTATTGCCTGATGATCTGTACTGGCTTGTCCAACTTTTTCTTCATTCATGGTGACTGTAGGGGAATCTACACTTTGCTCAGTTGACTCTCTTGCTTCAAAAGACATCTGTGCTTCATGCGGTTCGAAAGAGGTTGCAGGTGAAATACTCCTTTCCTCAAATTCTGTGGTGTCTTCTGGGTCTGGGATATATTCAAACTGCATTCCGTTGCTACTTTCAGTGAATCTTTCATTGTTTTCCTCTCTTAGTGACACTTCTTTGTGCACGACAATATTCTCAACCAAGGATTCCTTTTTCTCGAAATTATCATATACACCTGCAACACTTGTATCGCTCCCAGATTGACTTTCTTCTACAGTGACATAATATGGAACAGCCCCTTGTTCTTGTATTTCTGTAACTGTCCCAAATGTCACTCTTGGTCCTTCATGCACTTCATGTTCTTGGTCATCAGTATCAGAATAGCCTTCGTTTACATATGGCCTCTGCCTAGTTGAGGAAGTCTGCAAGTTTGAAGGTGATGTAGCAGAATTCCTCTTATTTAGAGATTGTTTGTACCATTTTTCCAAAAGTGGTCTTAATATTACACCAAGAACAAAAGCCACAATGAAGGTGATAAAGACGGACAAGCAGATGGCTAAAACAAAATGAGGCTGTTGCACTGCTCGTACAGCGGGGACATTCCTCTGTATATAGTCATCACGTTCGACGGATCCAATTTGTGCTTCTCGTCGAAGCCTTTTGTCAAAAGTCCTTTTACGAACATGTACAAAAAAAATGGAGACATGCTCTTTTTGGTATCCTGAGACACAGACATAAAGTCCTGCATCATGCTCCGTGGTGTTACTGATATGGAGGAATTGTTGGCTGTCAGAGATTTGGCCATGGGGTGTCCACCAACGAGTGTGCATTAAATCTGATGAAAAGAACAATTTTTGTAATTAAGACCTATATACTATAATAGCTCTAAGTATATGATGCTTATCCCCACCAGATTATTTCTACAGTATATAGTAAGATTCTGTGGAAGTACGTGGGGTAAACTAGGCAAAGTAATGGAGAGTGTGTGAGGGACACCAAAGAAAAGAGTGCAGGCAAACAGAAGAGAAGAGTGCCTAGAAGGATTTGGGATAAAAGGGTATCTGCAAGAGTGAAAGGGGGACGTTTCTAAGATGGTGGTGACACCATGGAGTTAAGGATGCTTTGATTGGGATTGATGAAAATTGGAGAGGATTAGAAATGAGTTTATTAGAGGGACTGAGGAAGTAGGACGTTTTGGAGACAAGTTGGGGCGCAATTGAGATAGTTTGGTCATGTGAAGAGGAGGGTATATCGGTAGACGAATGCTGTGGATGGAGCCCCCAGGAAGGAGGAAAAGATAGATTTATGCGTTTATGGATGTGGTGAGGGAAGACATGCAGGTAGTTTATTTGAAAGAGGCAGAATCTTTATTCCTTTATATCTTTAATCTTTATTCCACTAACAGCGGAGAGAATAATAATAATAAGAAGAAGAAGGCAGAATCTATGCAAACAACTTAATTAGTACCTTGGTTGGCAGTGCTACAATAAAGAATGACCTCCGTCCCCTCATCCACTGTCACCTCTTCTTTGACACCGGGGGTGTTGTATACAGCTTGTGGACATGTAAGATCTGATTCCTGGAGGTACAGCAGGTTCTTTCCAGCATGGTGTGAAGGAGAGAAACACACTACTTCCCATGCGGTATAACCCAGTTCCCTGTCGAATCTGAGCCACCTTCGTACTGTCTTTAAGTTACAGTCACACCTCCACCTATTTCCAGAAATGTCTGCCAAAATATTCAAGTTCCGAAGAGACAGGAAGTCTGGCACAGGTATTGTGGCCAGCAGGTTGTAGCTCAGGTCAAGGATCTATGTGATACAATTAATGTATTAATGCATTCTTAGCACACTCTTTATGTGTAAGAATATTAAAAAAGTTGTTACCTTTAGGTTCTGGAGGTCTTTAAAGGTTTTTGGGTGGATGGTGGTGATGAGGTTATGATGAAGTTGAAGCTCACTCAAATGAATACAACCAGCCAAGTCAGCAGGTCCGATCTCAGAAATTCTGTTGTGGGATAACTGGAGCACTTTTAAGGATTTAATATTGCCTAGTCCTAAGATAGAGAAGCAAAATAGACTGTTACATGGATATCAGATTCTTTTATGATTAGCATAATCCAGGTGTGGATAAAGTGACTCCATGGCCAGAGTACATGATTATTTTTTTTTTATCTCTTGGTTACATTGGATGCATTAAAAAGGATTTACCATAATGACAATGTATCTATCAGTGAAAAGATTATCAGGAAGCTGTCTAAGATCTGAAATGTAATATAGAAAATTAGGTAACACTTTATTAGAGTATGTGGGCATTTATATCACAGACATAAGCTCTGGTTTTATTTGTTTGGAATGCACGATTGGGGAATGCGTACTTTACAACTGAGGGTATGTCGCCAAAGATTACGACATGGCCCAGGATCCTGTCACAGGTTTACCACTTGTTCTTCCTTAGACCATCTTTGGTAGGTGTTACCCACTGCAGATCAGAAACATGCCACAAGACTTAAATTTTTTTTAAATGCTCTGGCCCAGTCTTTTAACCATCACAATTTGGCCCTTATCATAGTCACTCAGATCTAACGCTTGGCCATTTTTCCTGCTTCCAACACATCAACTTCTAGAACTGACTGTTTGCTTACCAGCCAAAAGCTTGCCAACTTTTAAGAGATTGTGTTTCATTGATCTTGCGAGCTAAAAATCAGGTGTATTTTTTTTTTTTTTTTTTTTGCAAAGGACTAGGATGTCTTGCATACTAAACACTAAACATGCCAAACACACACACTGGGAACAGCCATATAATGCCCTGAAAACCTCCAGATGTTTTTCCGAAAACATTGTGGTGGTACGATCATAAGCACGATCATGATACATCTTAAAAAGAAGAGAAAAAAGTAGCCAAAATATATTTTTTATGTCTGTTGGTTAAGAAAGCTGTTCTAGGCTTGCAAATGGGGACGGAAAGAAACAAAGTCTCTTGGCATTAATTAGCAGTACTGTGGAAAAACACAGAGGGATCACCAGAGGTACGAAATGAAACCTTTGCAGAAAACAAACCCAGTTATTAATCCTCTGACATTAAACCAAAAATCGTAAAATAGTATTTCTATATAAGAATCCATGTAAATAATGTACTATTGATTGATGCTGCAATTGTGATCAATTGTATGATCACATGAGTTACAGGCACAGTCTACAAACTTATTGCCCCATGTAACCCATAAAACTCCCATAGGCTTGAAGTTTAGATTTAGATTTAGATTGTACCAGTTACTCAATTTTAATGTTAATTTGGTTTAAGTGCTGTAAAAGTTGATATAGATGGCATTATTGACTTTTCCTAGCATTTAATGATTTCAGTCAACTCCCAAAACATGCATTCTCATATGTTAACACTGGTAGTGTTTGTTCTACTATTCTACTAGGTGTTCATAGTCAACATATTCTACATGTTTATTGTGTTTATTTCTTAGCTAAAAAGGAAAAAAAAAAGCTGCTCATTATTCCATTGGGCCTAGGACACACCCATGGGAACACACATACAGCAGGGAGAACATTAACACACTGAAAAAGATAACCATGGAATGTGATTTGGCACATCGCTTTTCTTTAAAGCCCCTAATAAAACCCTGAAATGATTATACCCAGCCCTTTAAACTCTACAGAGAGGTGTTTTTACTGGTTAAAAAGACACCAGTGATTCATAGCTGTCCATAGTAATTGCGAACACGAATTAGTGTTTAACTGATTTACAACAGGGTGGAATTCTCACTTGTTTATGCGAACAGTGACGACAGAGACAAAAGCATTATGCTTCAGTCTGAAACAATCCCACAACTACTACAGCCAAGCTTTGATCTGATTATTGTTTACATCAATCATAAAGAAAAACTGTTTGCCAGACATCATGCTATTATTTGACACAAAACAGTTGAATTGTTTTATTAACTTCAGAAGAATACAAAAATGAGCAACAAGATCAGGGACTGTTTATAGTTTATACAGTATAATAATAACGATCAAGTATATCATGCTATTTTTGTAAATAAATGGTAAATGTAATTATTGGAATTTTGCTGATATATTAAGGTGTAAAACACTCCAAACCATGAGGTTGTAATCACCCTCTCTCACTGATTCCTATTAAAGCATGCCTCGTCATATTTTATTTCTTACATAATGACTGACATCACTGTTGCCACGGTGGCATGATATTTCGAGTGGATGAGGTCTATAAAAGTGCTTTCTGAAATAGTCGGGGTGTGCCCATATGTGTGACTGGGTGACTTTACCTCTTGGCAGACATTTTAACTGGTTTCTGTCAGCAGACAGCAACTGTAGATCAGGTGCCCAGGACACACATCTCTGATTTCTTCTAGTCAGGGTCCTAGTGCTCACAACCCCTCGGCTCCCCGAACACATCGATAGACTCTTTAGTGAATTATTTCCTAACTGCAGATGTTGAAGCCCATGCAAACGCAAATGGCCTGAATCAAGAGGAGCCAGAGAATGCAAGGCATTATGTGATAGATCCAGGGCAGTGGCAGTTGCTGGGATATGTGAAGGGGCCTTGGATAATCCCAGTGAGGCACAGTTGACGACTGAAGACTTTTCACATATGCAGGAAGCTGGGCAGGAAGTGATGGGCGATAGGGTTGTCACCCCACACAGCTGGAAGATCAGGACTGCAATGCAGTGTACAATACAGGACACTAACATCACAGCAAGCCTATACAATACAGAGAAATAGGTTTTTTACCAACAGGTATATACACTGGCAAGGCATAACATTTATAGTCACCTTTTGCTGCTAAAACAGTCCTGACCCCTTTAAACATTAACAGCATGAACGTCTACAGAAGCTTGTCTTTTGGATCGGACCACACGGGTCAACCTTCACTTCACACGTGCATCAATAAACCTCGGCAGCCCACGACCCCGTCTCCAATTCACCACTGTTCCTTCCTTGGAGCACTTTTTATAAATACTGACCACTGCAGACCAGGAACATCCAACAAGAGCTGCAGTTTTGGAGATCCTTACGCTTGCCCATGTTTCCTGCTTCTAACACGTCAACTTTCAGGACAGAATGTTTACCTGTGCCTAATAAATCTCACCCGCTAACAGGTGCCATGATGGAGATAATCAGTGTTATTCACTTCACCACTATAATGTTATGCCTGGTCAGTGTGTGTGTGTGTGTGTGTGTGTGTGTTTGTCTCTCTCTCTCTCTCTCTCTCTCTCTCTCTCTCTCTCTCTATATATATATATATATATAAAATATAATTATTTTGCTCTTTTTATTCCTTGAGGTGTGAAAATATTCTACTATATATGACTTTTAACTTTGCCTGTAGGATTTTGTCTCACAAATCTCAAAAGTACAAAGTACATTAAAAAAGATAAATCACAAACCTCATAATTTAAATAACCGTTCTTTAAATGTGTACAATTTTTATCTTAAAAAAAAAGAAAATATTAATACCTACCTCCCAAGGCTTTTAATGCCACTTCAGAGAAAACACTGAAACTTGTTCAGAACGTATCATCCAAACACTTGTGACTGTGAAATTCTTTGACTTTGAATCGAACCCACCCTAGATCAAAGTCTGCACTGTATTGCTAAAGCATGTGAACACAAGGACACACACACACACACACACACACACACACACACACACACACACACGCTGATGCTGTTGTAAATAACTTGCACTCAATCGAGAAGTTAATTTCTTACTATGCGTTTGCTCCACCGAACCTCTGTAATAATAATAATAATGACAATAAGGAATGCATGTAAAACGACCCAACATGTCAAATCCAAATCATAAATAATCACATGACTTTTTTTTTTTTTTTTATATTCAAATTTATTTATTCAATGCAAACATTTGAATGAAAAATGATTTCCCTTTTAATTAGTCATAATGTAGCATGGTTATAAACTGCAGCACAGAAAACAACAAATTCAAATAAATACTACAATTGAAATCCACGAGCCAAACAAAATGTGTTATATTGCACAAAATATCAAGCAACTCCAAAACCATACTTATCGAGAATAACATGAAGCACAACACGGTTGAAAATTATTTTAAGTGCATCCATGCCCTTTTTTTTTGCACACGTTACGGTAAAAAAAATTATATGGCACCGTTAAATAAAGTAAACGTAATTGGGATGTCAGACTGCAAAACATTTCAGAAAGAAAAAAAAACAACCAGTAGTGTCAGTTTATCCGATATTTACTATAACCCGTGATGACAGCAGTTGGTTAAGTGACCTATGAATGCGAGGTTATGTGATATAGTGAATATTTCTTCCCTTTTAAAGACTCTATATTGCTAATACATTTTATTTTCTTCTAAGTGAACTGAGATGATTTGTTTTACAGTGAAGTGCATGTGTGTGTGTTTGTGTTTACACTGTATATAAACACAGAAAATCCCTGACTTGCGATCGAGATGCGATGACCTCATCATAACTTAAAAGTATGGTAAGTTCAAACATGGCCCAGCCTACCCAGGAGTCTTAAAGAGAATGGTGATCAGCCGATTAAAAAGGAAAGAGACGAGAGTTGCTGTGTATGAGGCTTAAAAGTGAGTGAGCAGAGTTCCTTTAAAATCTGCGTTTAAGTGTAACTAGAAGAACTGACTGTTTTGCATGGAAAATGTGGTCACACCAAATATTAATTTGATTCAGATTTCTCTTGTTTATTTACTTTCCATTTTGTTAATTGATCCAATTCAACTGGTGACGCTTCTATACTTCTATTTTTGAATGCACTTACTTTACAGTATTTTTCTCGTCTGCTGAAGAATTTTACACAGTACAATTTATTACACACATCAAGTATCTGACACCTTGTGTAACATACCACGACCCACAAGCTGCCTGGATTTTCCCCAATAGTTTTTATCAGGCAAAATGTGTTCTGGAGACATATTGCGGATTTCACAAATTGCTACACTAAAAAATAAAACAAAGATATAATTTGATATAATACTGGCAGAAATCTATATCTATTCTTCATATCAACATACTGCATGGAAGAGCAATCAGCTTTAAAAAAAAAAAAAAAACAACAACATAAAAAATGCCAAGGTGAATGAATGATAAACCACCGGGAGTTCTTTGGCCGAGTCGTTAAGTAATTAAAAAGAAGAGTGTTTGTGTAAGGTGGGGTTAAAGGTTCAGAGTAATTATTAAAAGACTTAAATACAGTTAAATGCCTTACATACGGTAAAATCAGAATGTGAGTGTATTTAGGTTTTATGTAATTACGGCTATAGATCAATCTTTACTTAACCATGAATTTGAAGTACACAAACTTCATTTCGCAGAGCTGTTATCAATTCTCAACAGGTGTGTGTGCGTGTGTGTGTGTGTGTAAGGGATTCATGTGAAATTCCCATCCTTTCAGTGCACCACTCTACAGGGGTTGTCCGTGGTCTGGCAGCCCATGTTGGGGTATTTGACCTGCACTCTGAAAAGGGTTCCGTCGGCACACATACAGAGCTTGTACCTCTCAACATCGTTGAAGTTAAACCCACCTCCCACAGAGGTGTCAGGGATGAGTGATGGACTAAACATCACGGAGCCATTCAGGATAATGCTGTTCTCCTGGGTAAAACATGATAAACGCAGATTAGCAGGTGATTCTGAAGGGTCTATTGTAAGATTCGGTGCATCGGCATAAAAGTAAATGATGTGATGCATCGGTTTTAAAAATGTGCGTCGGATACAAGTTGGCAGTTGTTTAGCGATGGAAATAATTTATTTATATATAATAATTAGATGTGCTAATTTTTGATAGAATACGACTGCGGAGACCGAGGCGTGTCCTGAGGGTCACATAAAATACAGATTAACATGGCAGAGGTAGAGCTGCATCTTCCTGGAGACAGATTATGGCACTTATGTACATTTATGATTTACTGTCTGTCTGTACCAAAAACATTTTAAGTGTATTATCTGTACCATTTTGAGTGGCAAAGCATCACAATTTTTTCCATTGCATTGTACTGCACTGCATCGTGATTGGGGTGTTGTACATAACATATACATTAATGCTCTGTATTACAGCGCCCCAAGATCCAAGAACTCAATGTGTTGGTTTCATGTAAGTACATGCATCTCTGCTCAGTTCTTCAAATCTCCACTCTTAGACTAAAACACCTGTATTATAGAGGAGCAGCTCTGCAGTAGAAGACCGTACTCACAGCTTTGAGCTCGATATCGCCCCCCATCCTGAACTCGATCATCTTGCCCATGATGAAGACGCCCTCGTTTCCACGAACGATGGCCTTGCCGTCACCTTTGATCAAGAGATCGGACGATGCGTTGCTGGTGATCTGTAAAATCATTTAATAGTGCCTTTATATCAAAGTGGCGTTAAAGAGGTCAGTACAGGACATCGGAGATTTTCCACTCTACAACCTTCATTCAGTTGATTTTGTGCACAGGAGCACTGCTATACTGGAACAGGTTTGGGTCTCTTAGTTCCAGTGAAGGGAAAATTGCAAAGATACAGTAAGCAAGTGCATATGTTTGCTTCCAACGTTTTCCTAATAGTTTGTGGAAAAACGTGTGTGATGGTCAGGTGTCTACATGCTACTCGCCATAGGAGTTTATATCTTCGTTGACATACATTCTACAATTAAATACAGAAATATCTGCAGTGTATTGTTTAATATGGAAGGAATTTTGAAAAGGTGAAAGGAAGAACATAACTTGACATGGCGTTCCAATTCAGACGTCAAACATCTTTCTCAACTCTAGTACTTGATATATGTATATTATAATAAAAAAAGAATAATAAAAAAAAATCAGTTTAATGAATGACATTTAGCTCACATATGCAACAGTTTGGGGAAGAATCTCATACACTATATGGACAAAAGTATTGGGACACCTAATTTTTCCAGCTATATGTGGTTCATTCCCAAGTCTTATGGATGTCGGTGAATGTGGTAACATAAAATTTTCCCTTCACTTGAACTAGGAGACCCAGAGTGGAGGGCATTAGAACAGCAACTAGGAACTTGATGTGGATTAAGATGTTAAAAAGCAGATACATATTTTATGGCCAGGTGTGCAAAAACGTTTGTCCCTATAGTGTATGTATGAACAGCTGAAGAACAGATAATTCGGAGCTTTACCAATACTACAGGCATAGCATTAAAAAAAAGAAAAAAAAAAAAAAGATTATTTGTATTAAAAGAATATTAGAAGGAAAGTGAAATGTTAGGGAATTCTTTTAAGTTCATAGTGAAAAAAAATTAACATAAGCTCCTGAAACATTTATTTTGAATTTTTTTGCATTTCTATTCTGGAACCTTTGTCTTCAAAAGTTTCAATAATATATTATTAACATTTGAATTTTAAAAAACACTTTTTTTTTTTTCTACTTTTGATATTCGTCCACTGAAAGTTTTTTTTTTTTTTTTTTGAAGGTCTACCCCTAAAAATGTTGCTTTTGAATAAAAAAAATGTATATATATATATAAAAAAAAAAAGTATATATATATATATATATATATATATATATATATATATATATATATATATATATATATATATATATTTTTTTTTTTAACATGACCCAAAATGGAAAAAAAAAAAAACACGGTGGATGAGGATGAACTGCAATTGTTGTGCCTGAGATCCAGTTTAATAGTGTTGTTAAAATCGAATGTTATACATATTTATGTAAACGGCTGATGCTCTCCGATGTTACAATGGATGAGCAGATTCTGAAAAATGTTTAAAGATTCTAGTGTAGACAAAAGTAAAATACAAAATAAATGTAGGGTGTTAATGTAGATGTAGGATTCATGACCGTGAGCTAGATACGCTAACCTTGATCTTACAGTAGCTGTAGGTTTCTATATGTTTGTCTGTAATTTATGGAATAATTTATTTCCACCAAATAATTAATTTCCACCAAACTGATTTTGAATGAGAATGACATAATCTGAAATGTTTAGATCTGATTATTTGTTTCCTTGTTTATGTTGTTACTTTATTGTGTTGTTTTCTTCCGTAGTTTAATTAGTTTTCCCTGCTTTAGATATAAATATAAATCATTTTCCACATGCGTCTTGTTCATGAAGACATAAAAAGGAAAGTGTGAATATAGAGAAAACGTGATTCTGGAACCCTCACCCTTTCAGTTGAGGCTTTCTTCACGTTGAGCACTTTGACCTGTTTGGGCAGGTGGAACTCGTGGTTATCGAAGTCTGTGCTGAAAAAGGTGGTTTGTGTGCGTGGGTCGGTGAAGGAAATGCCCAGGTCACTGGTGATAGACGTCTTATCTTTCTCAACACTTAGCTTGGTGTTGCCTTGTTGAAACACCACCTAAATAATCACACAAGCACAAGCAGGAGATTCAGAAAGTAAAAAAAAAAAATGTTTTACCTACTTAACCTGTGGTATAAAGTAGCACTTTAGCAGTGCTAAATTTTAACCCTATGAAGCCTGACATATGAAATAATGAACAGAAAATTATATTTTTTGGAAATTGTGGATTAAGTGTTTATGGGGTCTTGAAACTAAAAAAAAACAACAACAACAACAACAAAAAAAAAACATTGATTACACAATTTTTTTGTATCATATTTGAAACATTGGGCATTTATGATAATTTACTGATCACAACAATGTACTGTATATTATATAACAAAAACTGATTACTGTATTTGGAATGTCCACTCCTGCTCATCATCATTCTTATCTTCCCCTAACTGCTCTAACTCACTTGACTTGCCATCCATAAGCACTCCGACGACAATTTCATCACTATATTTTTTTGCTATCTGAAAATACACACGGAAAAATGATGTTTGTGTTTTCTAAATTTCTTCCCTGAATTGGTAAATATAACCTACTGATTATGATCATTTTTTATTTGTTTTACTGAACGGACAAATTTTAGCAAGCTACGACATTAGATTGGATGTACAGAAATCACATGAATATTTTATTTCCACTAGTATGGAATCGGTTACAAAATTATTCTAAGAGGACTATTTAATTTTTAATTAGTTTAATAAATAACAAAAAGTTATTATTTATTTGTATTGTATTTTGTATTTGACATTGTGGCAGGAATGATGCAATCATGAAATGCAATACATTGATGACTAAGCTAAATTACCTAATATACCTGCTGTATCATATTTTATTTACATATTTTCAACACGATTTTACTATAACATTAAAAAAGAAAATAATTAAATATTGGTTGCTTCAAAAAAGTAAATATTTTATATATATATATATATATATATATATATATATATATATATATATATATATATATATATATATATATATATATATAAAAAAATCATGAAGGCGGCCATATTGAAAAAACCTGCCTAAAGCCTGCTATTGATTGCAGAGCGTAGATAATTCCAGTAGGGGGCAGAAGACAAATCTCAGATTGTATTTACCAGGTTTTTGAGAAAAGTATTGTTGAGGCAGGTGGTGCAGAGGTCTCAGAAGCTAATGTATCAAATATGCGTTAAAGGATTAAACACCAAACATTTGAAGCTATATTACTTGGTAAGATTTTGAAGCCTGATCTAAAGGAGTCTTATCCACACTCACTGGGTTGTTGTTGCCAGTGATGACAAGGTCCTGGTCCTTTCTGCCTCCCACGGTGCTCTTGTACAGCGGACGGACCACCCCCATGTCGGCTTTCTGCTTGAAGCGCAGCAGGCCACTCTCGTGGAACTCCATGCTGTCACAGCCATTAGGGCCGATCCGAATAACTGTCCAGATCACCAGAGTTATCTGTAAGAAAGCACGAGCAGAGCCAATGTTCACATCAAACATCAAAAATAAGATCTCAGTAACTATGCCACGTTCCTGAGATCTTATTTTTGATGTTTGATGTTCACATCAAACATCAAAAATAAGATCTCAGGAACGTGGCATAGTTACTGGTGTGAAATAGGCTGCTAGACGCAGAAAAGACTTGTGACTGACAGGTTTTTAAGCTTGTATGGTTTGGATTGTTGTACTGCAGCCTTATGATTAGAAAGTGTGATGTGAAAGGTGTAAGAACAGCAACACGGTTCAAAATGTGGACTGAAATCCCCTTTTCAGATTCACTCACAATGAGGTTGATGAGTGCAAGCAGGAAAAGCAGGACTATGATGCACACGGCAATGTTGCCTTTCCGACCCCTCAGCCCCGTCTTGTGCAGTCTTTCCTCCTCTATGGGAACATATCCAGCCTTGAAGTTGCTGTTGTGTTCCTTACTGACAGTCCTTCGCTCAATGGCCTTCTCCCTCATGGACTTCTTCACCGGACCATTTGAGCTCTCCTACAGGGAGGACAAAACAAAAAAGACACACATACATTTATATATACTACTATATATATATTATTGTCTAAATAGCTGGCAACAAAAGATGCTGAGGCTGTAAGATCAGTAACACCCTGAAACTGAGTTACAGTAGAGTGGTCAGGGTCATAAAGAGGTTTTCAAGACGGGTTCCACTCAGAACAGACCTCCCAAGGGTCCATTCAAGTTGAGTCCTCGTGCTGTGCGTCAGGTGCAGAAGCTGCTTCAAAAAACAGATGCATAAGTGCTGCAGCATTGCTTTAGAAGCTGCAGAAGCGGAAGGTCCGCTTGTCAGTGCCGAGACCATACGGTGCACACTGCAACAAGTGGGTTTGCATGGCGTCGTCCCAGAAGGAAGCTGGTTTGCAAGAAAATCTACAAACAGTTTGCTGAAGACGACCTGTCCAAGAGCATGAATGATGAACCATGTCCTGTAGTCTGATGAAGATAAACTTGTTCGGCTCAGATGGTGTTCAGCATGTGTGGCGATGTCCTGATGAGAGGATTCAAGAAAATGGTGTCTTGCCTACAGTCAAGCATGCTGGTGGTAGCATCATGGTCTGGGGCTGCATGAGTGCTGCTGGTACTGTGGAGCTGCGGTTCATTGAGGGAAACATGGATATTCTGTATTGTGACACAGAACATGACACCCCTCCCTTTAGAAACAGTTTTCCAACATAATAACGACCCCAAACACACCGCCAAGATGACTACTGCTTTGCTGAGGAAGCTGAAGGTGAAGGTGATAAAGTGGCCAAGTATGTCTCCAGACCTAAACCCTATTGAGCACCTGTGGGGATCCTCAAGCAGAAGGTGGAGAAGTGACGTGTCTAACATCCAGCAGCTCCGTGATGTCATTATGGA
Source organism: Silurus lanzhouensis (assembly GCA_039877035.1). Classification (NCBI taxonomy): domain Eukaryota; kingdom Metazoa; phylum Chordata; class Actinopteri; order Siluriformes; family Siluridae; genus Silurus; species Silurus lanzhouensis. Next base: position 5,213,138 of record JBCEWE010000159.1, on the reverse strand, counting down.
GGAGTGGAAGAGGATCCCAGCAACAACCTGTGCAGCTCTGGTGAATTTCATGCGCAGGAGGATTAAGGCAGTGCTGGATGGAGCTCATACAAAATATTGGCACTTTGGACACAGGTTTGACATGTTCACTTGGGGACGACTTACTTTTGTTGGCAGTTATTTAGACAATAATGGCTGTATTTTGTTATTATTACTGAGTTCAGAGGACAGTAAATCTGTACATTTCTACAGTATTGCCCTTTGAGGAGATATAAAATGGTTGTTGAAATATGAGGGGTGCACTCACTTCATCGCAAATTTTATTTATTTTTTGGTCACAAACACATTCATACAGAGTACAACATGCTTTTTTATGACTGTCCAACATTTAAATAGAAATAGAACATAAATATGTATTTTAATTTATTTTATTTAAGTGTAGAAAGTATAAAAGTACAATAAAAGTATAAATTATAACTAAGTATGAAAATAGGGATAAAATAAAGAATAAACATTTGTGCAAAGGAAGGAAAAGTAAATTAAGTAAGAGAGAGTCTTCACTTATACGACTCTATGACCTCTGTAAACACATGGAATGTTCATGACCGGACAATTAAAGAAAGACTGATGAACGCATGTAATGTTGTGGATGTAAATGTATTTTATTTATTTATTTATTTATTTATTTATTTGGGGAAGGGGAATTCTGAACCTATGTGTTTTTTATGTTGTGTATTTGTTTATTCAAAAACATAAAAAGTTGTAGCATTATTTTGATTGGATTAAATGTTACTCTATACATATTAATCCACAATGACAAAGTGATTTTTGGATTTTTTTTTTTAGAAATGTTTGCAAAGATAAAATAAAAAAAAAAAACAAATAAAAATAAAAAATCACATTAAATAAGTGCATAGCCTTTGGAGAAAAGCACTCAGAATCAGAGGTGGCAAAAGTACGCACATCCTTCACTTAAGTAGAAGTACAGATACTCATGTTTTAAAATACTCGGGTAAAAGTTGAAGTAATGATTAAACTTTTTTACTTAAGTGAAAGTAAAGAAGTTTTGGCTCTGACATGTACTTAAGTAAAAAGTAGTTATTACTTCTACCTGTTTTAGCTGTTAACTGGACCTCACATCATAGAGAGATAGAGAGATAGATAGATAGATAGATAGATAGATAGATAGATAGATAGATAGATAGATAGATGGATGGATAGATGGATAGATGGATGTGATAGCCTAGTAGGTTAATGTCAGTATCCCCACAAGGATGAGTTTGAGAGTTTGATTCCTGGTTGCTGTGTTGGTAAATAAAACTTCTGGACCTTGTCCACTCTGAAAACATTTCAATTCTGTCCTTTCTGTGTTGGATTAATTTCTTGATTTCCTGGTCTTTAATGAAAGATAACTCCACCAAAAAAAAGGCACTTCAGTGGTAGCTCAGTGGGTTAAGGCTTGTGCCTGAACATGGTCCTTAATATAGTCCACACTGGTGATAAGGTTTCAAAGCCAGTCCTACATGCCTTCTTTCTTACTGCGCTGGCATGAAACAAAGTATGAACCCTCCAAAAAGCACACATGCTTTTCAGCAGCGGTCGCTCAGTGGTTAAAGGCTTGTGCCTCATCTAAACATGCTTCCCAGTCTGATCTCTTCCATGGTTCAGTGGGTTAAGGCTGGTGCCTCGCTGATGGTGAGGATCAGGGTTTAAATCCTGCTTTCTGCCTGCTAGTTGCGATGTAGGTTATGGTTCTGCTTTCTAAATCTTTCTTTAGCTTTATATTCTTGTGTTGATGGTTTAAAGGTAGATAGACCTGCTCCAAACAACCTTCCTGCTCTGTCTTCCCTGATGGTTCAGTGGGTTAAATCAGGTGTCTTGCTTTTGGTGGGGTTCAGGGTTCGAATCCTGCTTTCTGTCTGCCAGTCACGATCAGGATTCACTTCCTACATCTTTCTTTAGCAATATATTTTTGTTTTTAATGGGTTGAAAAGAAAGATAGACCTGCTTTAAATAAGCTTCCGAGCCTGTCCTCACCAATGGTTCAATGGGTTAAGGTTGGTATCTCGCTGGTGGTCTGAATCAGAGTTTGAATCCTGCTTTGTCCCTGCTAGTCATGTCATGGGTTTGCTTCCTACGTCTGTCTTTAGCATTATATTCTTGTGTTGATGGTTTGAAAGAAAAGATAGACCTGCTCTATACAATCGTCACAGCCGGTCCTTCCCGATGGTTCAGTGGGTTAAGACTGGTATTTCGCTGTTGGTGGGGTTCAGGGTTCGAATCCTGCTTTCTGTGTTTCTGTCTGGTCTGAATTTCTTGCTTTGAAGCATGAAACGAAGGATAAACCCCCCAAAAAAAGAAGGTGTGTTGTGGGACTTGATGGCTTTGTGATAAAAGCCTTGCCTCTGAGTTCAGAGGTTGCTGGTTCAAATCTGGCTTGTCCCCACACTGGGTAAGCTGTGTGGAAAGAAGTGTCTGGTGAGCACTGAGGTAGTTGACCCTAAACAAAGGCTGTGAAGACCTGCTGCTTCACAGCCTCAGAAAAAGTGAGGGTGATAGGTTTTTGGCAGAAATTTCCCCTATATGCAAAACTAAGTCAATACTTTTTTGGACATTTTTGCTTCATAACCCCCTGTTTTCAGCTTCTCAGACACCGGGGGGGCAGATGCCCACATATTACCCCCCTGCTTCTGGATACGCCCTCCGAAACCACATCCAACCTTCCACGCAGCCATTTCTGACACCTTCCTTACTACAGCCACCGGAACCTTCCACACTCCTAACTTTGAGTCCTGGCCGGGGTTTGAACCGGCAACCTCTCAACCCAGAGGTAAAGCTCTTCCAATTGAGCCACAGGATCTCCTGCAAGAACCTGAATTTTAGGACCTTTTATTGTTCATTATTAAAACTTTTTAAACAATTTAAAGGAAAGCTAAGGGGTAGGAATCGAACCAGGTGAGTCAGATAGCAGCAACCACTTCACTGACCATTACACCAACACAGGAGAGGCAAACAAGCTTTTGCTTATTGGACTCTTGTCTTTTCTATAGTTAGGAGACCACTGTTTTCTCTTCGATCATCATGGTAGAGGGTCAAAACTTCTCCTTCCTGTATATTCTCTCAGTAACTCGAAGTCTATGAGCAGTGACTCAGGTACAAGAACCACATCTCCAACACCTGCACCACTGATATACCATGATTTACCAGCAACCAATTTTAATGATCTTTCATTGTTCTGTTTTTAAAAACTTCTTATAATGTTCAATATGAAACTAGAGGTAAGAATCGAACCAGGGAAGTCTTTCATCATAGATCGCTAATGACATTACTTCAAAACTCAAAACTTTGTTAGACATGTAAATAAGCAGGAAAGACAGAAACAAAGACAAAGAGACACAGACACAGCTTTAGAAAGAGTGAGAAACAAATAAAGAGACAGCAAGAGAGAGACATATACAGTGAGACAGAAACATTTACTAATAGAGACACAGAGACAATTAGATAGAGAAAATAGAGAGACAAAGATAGCGAGATATAGCCACTTCCTGTTGGAAGTGTTTATCCCGAGCGACTCTTAATGATCTCATTTACTAAATGAGCAGTAGTGAGTTAAGGGCTTGCTCAGGTGCCCAAAACTGGAAGCTTGGAGGTGTTAAACATGTATCATATGTACAGCATGTGATTAAATATAAAGGCTATATCAGTGGAGAGACGTGTGGACATCATTTAGAGCCTTTGCTATGTTTCCACACGGACAGTTAATGAGGTGATACCGGAGAAAATGCACCTCTTCAAGTCAAGTCAGGAAGCTTATATATATATATATAAAATTATAGACATTTTACAGATTTGAATGATGTATTGTTTTTATCTGTACGATCAATAAAGACAGTAATTTAAGTTTGTGTCGCCATTATGAGGGAAAAACCCACAAAACGCCACCCAGAGGGTAAATTGTGAGAATCATGGCAGATTTGGTGTTTGATTATAGACTCAGAAATAAAACAAAAGTTTACTGATTAAAAATATTTTTATCTGGAGTTAATTTATTTATTTTATATTATATTTTAAATTTCGTGCCGTTTAAAATAATTTTAATTTTGACAGCCAAATATATATATATACAGTGACCTCCACAATTATTGGCACCCCTGTTTAAGATGTGGTCGTGGACTTCTAAAAATTCTCCTTTTTTTTAAACAACATAGAACCCAAATGCAAAAAAAGAGAAAAATCCAACCTTTTATTTAAGTACATAACTTTGGTGGTAAAAATTCACACATTTAGAAAAAAAAAAACAACTTGAAATCATGTGTGCCACAATTATTGGCACCCCTGATGTTAATACTTTGTACAACCTCCTTTTGCCAACAAGACAGCACTTAATCTCCTCCTATAACATTTCACAAGATTGGAGAACACAGAGAGAGGGATTTTTGACCATTCTTCTTTGCACAATCTTTCTAGATCATCCAGTGTCCTGGGTCCTCTCTTATGCACTCTTCTCTTTAGCTCGCCCCACAGGTTTTCGATTGGGTTGAGGTCTGGGGACTGAGATGGCCATGGGAGGACCTTGAGTTTGTGACTGCTGAACCACTTTTGTGTAGATTTTGCCACATGTTTTGGATCATTATCCTGCTGAAAGACCCAATGACGACCCATCTTCAGCTTTCTGGCAGAGGCCATCAGGTTTTTATTTAAAATATCCTGGTACTTCAAAGCGTTCATAATGCCATGCACCCTAACAAGGTTCCCAGGGCCTTTGGAAGAGAAACAGGCCCACAGCATCACAGATCCTCCACCATACTTCACGGTGGGCATGAGGTGCTTTTCGGCATACTCATCTTTTGTTTTACGCCAGACCCACTTAGAGTGTTTGTTGCCAAAAAGCTCAATCTTAGTCTCATCTGACCAAAGCACACGATCCCAGTTGAAGTCCCAGTACCGCTTAGCAAACTCCAGACGTTTACGTTTGTGAGTGTTAGTCAGAAAAGGCTTTTTCCTTGCATGCCTCCCAAACAGCTTGTTGGCATGTAAAGAGCGTCTGATGGTTGTTTTGGAGACTCTGTGACCCCAAGATGCCACTCTTTGATGCAATTCTGTGACGGTGAGCTTGGGAAATTTTTTTACTTCTCTTACCATCCTCCTCACTGTGCGTTGTGGCAAGATAAACTTGGGACCTCTTCCAGCCTTGTTTGTCACTGTTCCAGTTGTTTTAAACTTCTTAATGATTCCTCTGACTGTAGATACCGGCAAGTTAAGGCGAGTGGCTATTTTCTTGTAGCCATTGCCTGACTTATGAAGGTCGACACACATCTGCCTTACTTGAATGGTGTGTTCTCTTGTCTTTGCCATGTTGACAAATGGGTAAGAGAATTAGGCCTCTGTGTCACGTCATATTTATACCCCAGGGAAACAGGAAATCATGAATTACTAATTAAAAGTCCCTAGATACCCTGAACCAACCTTAGCAACTACAGAAAAATATATAAAAAAAAAAAAACCAATTAAAATTTTCAGAGGAATTGTTAGGGGTGCCAATAATTGTGGCACACATGATTTCAAGTTTTTTTTTTCTTCTAAATGTATGATTTTTTTTACCACCAAAGTAATGTACTTAAATGAAAGGTTGGATTTTTCTCTTTTTTTGCATTTGGGTTCTATGTTGTTTTAAAAAAAAGGAGAATTTTAAAAATAAGTCCACGACCACATCATAAACAGGGGTGCCAATAATTGTGGAGGGCACTGTATATATATATTAATACAAAACGAATTAAAAATGTTGTTACCTAATGAATGTATCCAGGCTGAAGATCCACATATAGAACACGAGCAGAGAAAAGATGATGATGATTTATGTGTCTGTTCTCAGTCATGTTTTCATCACTGACTCCCTCTGTCTCATCACATTAACATTAAGTGAGAGTCAGGACTTTATACACCAGTGGATTGAAAAAGAAGCGCAGTAACAGGAAATTGGTTGTTCGGCTGAAATCGGCGCGCAGTGAAAATAAAAAAATAATATTTCACCAAATCAGTGGATTCAAACTAAAGTAACGAGTCTGTTTTGAAAATGTAAGAAGTAAAAAGGACAGATATTTGTGTAAAAATGTAATGAGTAAAAGTAAAAAGTTGTCTGAAAAATAAATAGTGGAGTAAAGTACAGTGGAACCTCGGGTTACGAGTTTAATTCGTTCCGGTACTTTATCCGTAACCTGAAAAGTTCGTATCCCGATACAAATTTCCCCATAATAATGAACAGAAACTTCGGTAATTCGTTCTGGACAACCAAAAATATTACTTAAATAAAAATAAATCCAATATTCACTAATATTATTTACTTTTAACATGTTATATTAAAATCATACCACATAAAAACATACAAAAGAGGAAAAGATCTTTAGCGGGTACTTTCCCTTTGAGAAGACTCGCTGCAGGAGACGACGTTCGTAGAAGGGGGAGAGTTATTGTTTGGAAGGAGAATCTTATTATATATATTATTTATATATTATTATATATTATATTATAGAATATTAAAGACAGTGTTATTAACACGAACGCTGAGACAATTGTTGCATAAGAGGGAAAATGAGAGCTGTTTCTTTAAGGCTACTATCAGTTGGTATTGAAGTCCAGAGTGAAATTCATTATGGGTATTGTACTTGGGAAAAGACTGTAACCCTGCTAATCCATCTTCATAAAAACAAGTCAAGTGGTTATGCATCGGCTAATGTTGTCCATCTCATCATTCCACGAGCATCAACTAACGAGTTGTTACGCTGCCGCCGGGAAAAGTTCAAGCGGATAAGTAACACGATGCTCTCGCTAGGGACACAGGACGCTAACTGATGTGACGAGCTGTGTGGATAGAGCAAAAACAACCGACTTGCCTGCGATTTTTTGGTGAGCGACGTTCGTATCCCGATATATTGTTCGTAACCAGGGGCAAAAATTTTGATGAACTGCGATTCGTAACCTGAATTATACGTATGCCGGGGCGTTCGTAACCCGAGGTTCCACTGTACTGATACCAGAAAAATCTACTTAAGTACAGTAACGAAGTGTTTGTACTCCGTTACTTCCCACCTCTGCTGAGATGTCTTTAGAAGGTGAAGAAAGCAATACATGTTTGGACATCATTTAGAAAAGCACACACCTCGATCAATCAATCAATCAATCAATAAATGGACAGACAAGAATTCCAGTGCTCAGTCTGTAAGATCTCCGCAACCTAAAGGTGTCGAGACCTGAGCAAGGTCTTAAAACCATTCCAACATCTGAATGTTCAATGATTGTTAAATAGAAGAAGTTTTTACCCAGTAACCAGTTTAAAAAGGCTTTAGTGAGGTGACCGAAAACACAATATTCACAATAATACAGCTCCAGAAGACCTCTGCAGTGATGAGAAAACCTGCCAGAAGTACAACCACCTCAGAAATACTGCTCAGTCCTTTATAGTGTAGTAGTGAGTCAGAAACTACTCCCGAAATAAAAGGTCAAATCAAAACTTAACTGAGAAAACAAGGAAAAATATTCTCTGGTCTGGCACCAGAATAATGTCTGGGTAATCTCATTAAAATAGCGAAGCATGGTGGTGGGTGGATCGTGTAATTAAACACTTCCTAGAAGCAGGTATCCGGAGACTGGTCAGATGTTCTTTGAGGAAATCCTGCCCTAGGGTGCAACTCAGACTCAGGTCCACCTCACAGCATAGCAACAACCCAAAACCAAAATAACATAGGGGCATGTGACCAGAGACAAATGGCACTAAACACTAAAGTGACTGAAGGGACCTGAGTTATACCTCCATCAGACATCTGAGAACCTGAGAGAGACCTTAAGGCAGGGGGTCCCAGGTGCTCCCTATACCATGCGATCGATCTTGGGTCTGCCAGAAAGAATACGTAAAACGGTGCAGATCCAGATGTGAGACTTATCTGAGAAGATCTGAAGATGTAAAAGGTGCAAAAGATGAATAAAGAGTCTAAATGCTTGATGCATGTTGCTTTGCTTCATGTTCTTGAAGAGGCAGATTGTGATTCTCTGATGAGACACACGGGGGCGCTCTCAGGAATGTAGTCTGTCTGAGTAACGGGATAACTATAAATAAATCACACACCCTCCTTTTTCTGTATTACACACAATAAACGGTAAAAAAAAAAAAAAAAACCTGTCACAATTTCGTGTCAAAAGTGAGTCAAAGTCAAAACCAATAGTTCAATAGACACAAATGAAAATGGAGACATCGTTTATAATATACGCAATTCCCCAGGAATTATACAGAAAACCGCAAACGCATGTTATTCCTTATACCATAATTTTACACATTCAGATAATCAACTGACAACAAACCCACATTTCATACATTAGCAAAAAAGAGAAATAAAAGGTATTAAATCAGGATATTTCACTTTATACACAGACCTGCTCGGACGCCATGTTTGCTCGCCCTCCCTCCCTGTCCTACAACAAGCACACACACAGCCACAGGAATGTTCCACTCGGAAACGGAGGGGGAACCGACCATCAATTTCACAAACTTTTAGTTCTGTAAATATAAAATGCAAACCCGAACACATTTAAATATAAGCACTGGAGGCATATACTCAAAATAATCTAATTAGGAATCATATTAGGTACACATTTGATCCAACGTTTAGAATGGTTTGGTCTTTGTCGTAGTGGGTAAGTGGGTATGGAGCGCTCCAGATATGGGAAACCCCAATATAGCAATGGCAATATATTTATCCTGAGGCTTTTAAAGGGTTTTACACTATGGGGGGTAATAAGTGGGGCAAAAATACTGACACCACCATAGTAAGTGCATTAAAAGTTTCTGGACATCTGGCTATATGACACCCACGTGCTTGTTGAGTATCCCATTCTCCATTACATCATCCATCTTTGCTGTTAAAATAAGCTCCATTCTTCTGCCTTCCTTTAGATCAGACATAAAAACTTAAGGCACTGGGCCACCTCTGGCCCTTATATCCATTATATCCGGTATATACGATACAATAATATATTTCTGTCAAACTTTCAAAATTTGAATCTGTGGCCTCTGTAAAGTTTCTACTCTTCATTCATTCCAGCAACTTGTCTCTGTTATGAAGGTGAAAAGCAAACCCAGGGGTCATCTTACCAATGCACACCTTCACTCTGTCATGAGCGTCACCCCAGCACAGAACCTATCCCCGATCATTAATGAACTGACAGCCAAGATCTATGATGCCAAGCATCCTGCTAGAGCAAATGTGTGTAAGAGCAGAATGTATTGCTTTTAGTTACTGTTTAATTTTCACACATTGTACTGTATCCTGTCTGTCTTGTTGTACATAAAATGTTGACAGCATTTGGCCCTCTACTTAGAAACAATATTTAATTCTGGCATTCTTTATAATTTGGTTTGGCTCTACTGCTCTAGATTTATAGTGTAACCGTGGAGATTTGTGTTTTTTCAGTGTCCTGACAGAGTGCCTTGCCCAAACCCTTCACCTCAACCCTAATGAACACCTTAGAAATGAACTGACCTCTGAATACGTGCCAGGCCTCCTCACCTGTCAAGAATGTTCAAATCAACACTGCCACATTCCAAAATCTAGCCTTCCAAGAAGAACTGTGCTTATTAAAAGAACCATAGTGAAAATGGGCTGTTCCACACACAGACATATACTGATATAATCATATATTTATTTAATGATTATGATTACACATACTTTTGATCATATGGGGTACAAAAAGGTGTAATTACATTTTGCATTATATATCATATAAGAGAACACAGTATCAGATTTGAATTTGTTCTATTCATTCATTCAATAATTAATTAAATTTATCATTCTTTCATTCATCATTCTTGCCACATTCAAATCCTTTTAAAAATATGGGTGCATATTATACTGCCTGGGGTGTCAGATTCAAATTCTGTCTAAAATGCATCAATGTTTTTGTGGTATCCCAAAGAGCTGTAATTTACAGCTATTAAAGAAATGATATTTAACTGATTTAAACATATTTTGTCAATTAGTTAATGTTGGAAAAAAAAAACTCAACATATCCTTATTTTCTGTCTGTTATCGAGATTTGATAACATATGAAGCATAAGATTTGTAAATGTGGTATAAATTAATCATATATATAAAACCTGCAATTAACCGAATATGGTAAAAAATATTTATTTAATTTGATGATTTCAGAAACATTGTGCTGATTTTATTTTCATAACAGAAAGCTTAGACAAACTGGAAATTCGACAAATCTGTCCAAATATGCCTACCCTTCCACAGCATAATATTAGGTTAATAATAGGTTGTACAGGAACGTTTGTGTAATTGAGGTTGAAGTATTCACCACACACACATGTAAACAGACTCCGACATCTAACACCACTCTGCATTAACAGTGTCTTCTTTACGACACTACGGTCCTGAGGTCCTTCTCAGGGAGTGGAGAACTTTGAGCACTCCGAGTCAGGGGGTGGGACCATTAACACTGTTGCTACAACTAAAGAGTATCCCTAGCATGTGCAGGATTGTGTGTGTGTGTGTGTGTGTGTGTGTGTGTGTGTGTGTGTGTGTGTGTGTCTGTAAAGGCTGAACAGGAGGGCAGCTGACTCGTGCCGGCTTAAGAAGTGCACTGCTTTGCTGTGGGACACCCTGAGGTCTATAACTAGATTAAAGCCTAGTTAGACACACTGTAATATGGCAGACCTGTTGAGGAGGCTGGTGAATACTTCATCCTACAACATCCTGCAGCAAAAACTAGAAACCTGGTATAAAGACTATCATGTAAGTTTGCGCCCTAAAGGCATTCACACCATATTATGGTTCATTCACAATGTAGGTTAAGTGGTAAGTCTTAAAATGTGCATGTGATTACAATATAACTTGATATGATACACATGATTGTGTTAGATTGACAGAACGTTGAACCTACTTATAGTTGCTGCATTTAGTGACTTTAATAACAGGTTATTAAGATATAACTACACCAAAAGTTCCAACCGGACAAAAACCAACAAACTTTATTTCAATGCAATGTTTGGATTGATTGGTAAAGTTAGGTTGCTATGGACAGGGTAGCCAGGGCAACCACACAACCATCCAGGGTTTCAATAAAGCCAACCTCCATGTTTTAGACTCAGCAGTGAATGAGTCTGGAGTTGTAAAGTCCTCACACAGCCTGCTGTGTCTACACACCTCTCATTTTTTCTATCTAAGGATACTGAAATCTCTAACAGGGACGTTATAAGTTATAAGCAGCAGTTTGTCTGCAGATAGTAAAGCGTCATGATTTTTCATGCACCACTATGACCATTCTGATTCAAAGCATTCGTTATTTTTTTTATTTATAAAACACACACTTCAGCTTTAATTATATACTCTCAAATACTGATGTAACAACCTTGTGGACGTGCTGGTAGAAATAAATTACCACTCCTAATCCTACACCAGTCAATAAGTTTAATAAAACTGTTGGGCAATTAAATCAAGTAATAAGAAAGCTAAGAAACAATTGACCAGCTGGCATAGATAAACAGATAAACAATATAACCATAGTTGTCTGGATGCCTGACCATTACATCTGTGTATATTGACCTTCCCTTAAACTTCAAACACTAAATGATTGTGTACTATGTTTTGCGTTCAGAGCAGAAGAATTTGTGTGTCCTGCACAGAAACAAAGTTAAACCCATTGAACACATTTGGGGCACTGAGTGATCAACAGGATTTCATGCTGTTTATATACTGTAGGTGTCCATATAGTATAGTCTGACGGCTTACTGACCTCAGCCAATAGCTAATCAAACAAACATGCTTTTTTCTGTTGATTGTTAGCATGGCAGACATAAAAAAGCCTTTGTTGTAACTGTTTGCTACATTAAAGAGAATGTAAGACCATTATGACTAATATCTGGGTGACACTTGCTTACATTCAGTAGCAGATGAACGTGTTACTGCTTATCCCCCGCTATTAACTACCTGATTTACTTGACTATTGTCAGACATTTCTCCAATCAGCTCTGGATTATGTTGAGCTGTTCCCACAGGTAATCTCGTGTGACCAGAACCTGAACCGATGCTGTGAGCTAGTGGAGCTCACCTCAACTATCCAGGGGCAGCTGTTTACTATACTAAACCTTACTGCACAAAAAGGTACAAATACGTCAATGACACTACAAGTCATTTATAAATCTATATTTCCCTTACAACATTGACTTGACTGTAGTAATAAACTGCAGGAGCATTTCTGTTTTATTTAAATTGTTTATTTTATGTATATATTTTTTGCTGTGGGTCCCAGGCGGTCACTACGCAGGAGTAGACACGATCAAATCTCGCTTGCTGCCATGGTTAGGTACGTGCTTCACCATGGCAAGTGTCTCTGTCTCTTCAGACACCAGTCTCAATCTTATTCAGGTACGTTCTAACCTTGTGCTTCAGTATTCTGAATAATTTCGATCCCATTGTGTCATGGATTCTGCCCTGTATTGGTGTAATAGTCTGTTTGCGCATGTGTGTGTTGATTAGGACAATGTGGAGAAGGAGCGAAGGATCCGTGAGATGTCATTGTCTCATGAGAGTGACATGCAAAAAATTGAGGACCAGCTCTGCTCTACACGTATAGAGCTGGGTTCTGTAAAACAGCAGTCAGTATCATCTCCACCCAGAAGACTTTGTCATTTACCCAAAACAGAATTCCAGTTATGCTTAATTCATAGATTAATACTTAACATTAGGAAATAGCAAATATAAGCTTGGATTTGATGTGTCCTCAGACTTACTGATACAAAGATTGAACTGGATTCCACCAAAAACAGATCAGCGACCACCCTACTGGCCACAGAAGATGAAATACTGCACCTGAAAGCAGAGTGAGTTACATAAGACAAAAGTAGAAAGAGAAGACAATACATTTTCTTATCGATTATGTATTTGTTGTATTAATGCAAAAGCCAGTTTATTATGATTGCAGCATTTCTGTTTTCTTCTATGCTTGCTATTTTATATATTATTTATATACAATGCGATACGATTCACTACTACTATGATGCAGTGTGATTCGCAATGCAATGAACAACAAAAAAAATATGATGCTCTGCAATTTAACATTGTACAAATAGTTTAATTTCTTCAGTTTCTTCATTTTCAATATTTTTATTTCTTTAGTTTAAACAGACAACAAATCATTCTGACACTAATTAACGTTCTGACTTCTAGCATATGGCCCTTTCTCAAACATTCCTTTATAGTGCAAAAAAAATAAATAAAATAAATAAATAAAACCAGACGTTCTTTTCCTGTTCAGTCTCCAGGAAGTTACAGCTCTACCTCTGCCATGTTAATCAGGACACGCCTCGGTCTATGTAGTGTTGTGATACGCCATCTTTACGTAGCAGCAGTGGTGCTGAGAGAACGCGCTCGAGAAACAGTTTAGCAACGAGAAATCCATCTACATGGGAAAAATATCAGTCACAAATTATTGGTGACTTTCTAAATAATTAAAGTATAGTACATCTATTAATAATTATATGTAAATAAATATTATTTTTTTACTAATGCAAATATGTTAAAAACAATGCATCATTATACAAAACTTGTACCTGATGCACCCTTTTTTATATTGATGCATAACATTGTTAGCTTTTATGTCGATGCAACAATACAAATCAGTTAATCTTACTATCCCTGATCATATTTTTTAAAACAATTATAAATAAAATGCCTGCTTGGTTAAATAATATATAAAAAAATATTAGAATAAATCAAAATAATGCAATACACTTTTTTATTATATTCATTAAATTGAGTAATAAATTAAATTGATTAAATTAAATTAAATAAATTGAAAAATGAAATTAAATAGATCTACTTTACTGTTCTACTGATTTCAGCATACTTTAACAAATGTCTTTATTCCTTCCATTCTTCATTCCTTCACTCCATCGATATGCGTAATTGTCAGGATTTTCTCCTTTTGATCGAAATTCTTGAAGCTGGACATAAAACGCTAAAGAATCCAGCTTATGTCTGGTACGGAGTAAGTAGCAACAGTGACACTGCGCTAAGTCTAGTTTCTTTTTTATATCCCTGGCATTGTTGTGCATGTTTTCAAGTCTAATAACAATAATAATAAAGAAATGCATTCAAAGTGCAGGGCGGGGACTAAATAAACTTGTGCTCCGCCACTTAATACGTTCCTGATGAATTGTAACTATGCTCCACAGATAAAAAGGATTGGTTTTGGTACACGTGTAAATCGAACCAAAAACCCTGTATCAGAAAGTTTCGGTACAAACATATGTACCCTCACACCCCTAAAATATATAATAATTAAAAAAAAAAAAAAAAAAAAAAAAAAAAAATATATATATATATATATATATATATATATATATATATATATATATATATATATATATATATATATATATATATATATATATAATATCCAGTTGTGCTTTCATTCTGTAAAAATTGGTGTGAACACTTTGATACCAGGATTTCCATTAAGGGAGCTTGTTGTTTGTTGGTGCAGGTTGCGGACTGCCTATGATCAGGTGGACCTCTATAAGAAGAAGTTGGAGGTGCTGGAGGACAATGAGAGGCAGGTCAGATTACTGAGAGATGAGGTCACGTTTCTTACTACTGAAAAATCCAGGCTACAAGAAAAGTAAGACACACACACTCCCTCACATACACACACACACACACACACACACACACACACACACACACACACACACACACACACACACACACACACACACACACATTCTCTCTCTTTCTCTCTCTCACACACACACACACACACACACACACACACACACACACACACACACACATTCTAAATCAAAATCTAATATGCTCTACACATAGTCCCAGATTAGACTGCCATTTTTCTATTTAGTACAGGATCATTAACATCCTGCATGTCTCAGGCTTGTGAGGAGTCGTTCTCCCAGTCCTGTATCTCGGCTGAGTCGGAACTGCAGTCCTGTAAGAAGTGAGTCTCCTACACGTGCTCAACTCACCAGCTCATCTCGTCATGCCCGTCTTGTGTCTCGTTTCTCTGACCTGTACGCCATCGAGCGCCTGGAAGCTCAGAGTCTCCTCCGCCGCTACATCGACGACTTGGAGACAGTGCAAAGGATCATCTTCATTGCTGCTGTGGTACTGCTTTACTGTTTTAAACTATGCCAGACTTTCGCTTATATCTTTACTGCTATTCAGGTTTATTCACACCGACCAGGCATAACTTTATGGCCCCCGATCAGGCATAACAATTTGACCACCTGCCTAATATCGCACTGGTCCCTTTTTTGCTGCCAAAACAGTCCTGACCCTTCGAGCATTAACAGCTTTCACTTTTTTTGCAATTTGAGCTACAGGAGCTTGTCTGTTGAATTGGATCTGTTGAACCAGATGTCCATCAAGCCATGACCCTGTTGCTGGTTCACCACTGTTCCTTCCTTGGGCCACTTTTGATCATCCCACAAGAGCTGCCGTTTTGGAGATGCACTGACCCAGTCGTCTAGACATCACAATTTCTCCTTGTCAAACTCACTCAAATCCTTATGATCGCCAATTTTTCCTGCTTTTAACACGTCAACTTTGACAAATTGGTCACTTACTGCAAAATAAATCCCACCCACTAGCAGGTGCTATGATGAAGAGATAATCAGTTTTATTCACTTCAACACTCATAATGTTATAATGTCATAATGTTATGCCTGATCGGCGTATAATAACATCAGTTATGGACATTTGCTAGCATATGTCGCAATACATGATGCAGGAAGAATATATGATAATTGATATTACTGTTGAACCAACAGGAATCGTTTCAGGCAGCTAAATTGGCCTATCGTCAGTTTAAGATGCGTGTGAGGAAAACTCTGTCTCCTTCTCACGTGGGTCCTGAGAGCCTGGAGGATGCCGTAGTGGACTACATCGTCAGAAACCTTGACCTTTATGATGTGCAGACAAGTGTTAGTGTATGTCCTTTACATTGTTTATTTTTTATTTTTTGCACATAGAATATAGCACAGAATTATATTTATACTTTATACACTAATTGCCTATTAATTACAAAGGAAAGTACCAAAACATCTCCCTTTTTTGGAGACCTAATGTCGATTAAATTGCTCTGATAAGGCTGCAAAAACAGAGCTGTATTTCACATGCTACACATGTAACTACAACAAAGTAACACTACAATGGTAAAAACAGGACAACTTACCCCCCTAAACAAATATTTAAAGGTGCAATAGATGATTTTTAAAATGGTTAACTTACTAAATAAATCAGAAGAAACATTGAACGTAAAAACAATGTTTAGGTATGGCCTAAACATTCAACAAGAGGTTGAGAAAACCTGTTTGGAATTCTGGTTTCCAGAATGTTTGTGTTGACCTGCTGCCAGACAGCCAGTTATAGACCAACACAGAGCTTCAGCGTGGAGCTTTGGAAACATGGATGAGAATAGGAATGGGAATGGGGTGGGCTCAAAAAGTAAAAAGAAAGCAATTTAATTAAACAAAGTATCTACTTACTTGTTAGGGCTCTAATCTTAAGAATTCAACTTTAATTATACAAGGGGCATTTGAGAGAAATTTCAAGTGGAGTGAAAACTGCATTTATTTTTTAACATACTCCCCTGCTACAATTTATACACTTATCCCAGTGTTCAACAAATGCCTGCAAATATTCTGTATTGAAAGATTTGTCAGTAGGCCTAAACAATCCCAAGACAGCCTGCTTTACAACTGTCCATGCAAAAGTAAAAGTCCCGGTTTGACTTGAACACCACTCGTAAATACAGTAGCTAAGCCTGTATTTACATCTGACTGAATTAGGAACGGTATCTTGACAATCTTCTATTTAGGTGTATTGAACACATCACTCTATTGTTTTAAAATGCAATATAGAGTGTAGTTGTCAAGGCTGCTCCCGTTAGAAGTCGTCACAGCGGATCATCTGTCTCCATACTACTGTCCTCTACATCTGCCTTTTTCAACCCAACTACCTGCATGTCTTCCCTCACCACATCCATAAACCTTCTCCTTGGCCTTCCTCTTTTTTCCTTCCTGGTGGCTCCATCTCCTACCGATATACCCCATGTCCCTCCTCTACACATGTCCAAACCATCTCAATCGGGCCTTTCTCACTTTGTCCTCAAAAGATCCTACATGCCCTGTCCCTCTAATAAACTAATTTCTAATTCTGTCCATCCTCGTTAATCCCAATGAAAATCTCAGCATCTTCAGCTCTGCTACCTCCAGCTCCACCTCCTGTCTTTTACTCAATGCCGCTGTCTCACTACAGTCCTATAAACTTTCCCTTTCACTCTTGAAGGTACCCTTCTATAACAAATCACTCCTGCCACTCTTATTCACCCACTCCACCCTGCCTGCACTCTTTTCTTCAATTCTCTAACACTCTCCATTACTTTGCACTGTTGACCCCAGGTACCTAAACTCCTCCAACTTCGCCACCTCTTCTCCCTGCAACCGCACCACTCCACTGCCCTCCCTCTAATTCACACACATATACTCTGTCTTACTCCTACTGACTTTCATTCCCCTTCTCTCCAGCATGTACCTTCACCTCTCCAGGCTCTTCTCCACCTGCTCTCTACTCTTACCTCAAATCACATTATCATCCGCAAACATCATAGTCCATGGAGACTCCTGTCTGACCTCGTCCGTCAATCTGTCCATCACCACTGCAACAAAGAAAGGGCTTAGAGCCGATCCTTGATGCAGTCCCCCCTCCACCTTGAACAATGCTGTTATTTCTACTGCACACTTCACTGCTGTCACACTGTCCTCATACATGTCCTGCACCACCATCACATACCTCTCTGACACATCTGACTTCCTCATACTTCTTCTTCTTCTTCAATCGGCTGCTCCCATTAGGGGTCGCCACAGTGGATCATCCGTCTCCATACCACCCTGTCCTCTACATCTGCCTCTTTTACACCAACTACCTGCATGTCTTCCCTCACCACATCCATAAACCTCCTCCTTGGCCTTCCTCTTTTCCTCCTACCTGGTGGCTCCATCCTCAGCATTCTTCTACCAATATAATTCATGTCCCTCCTCTGCACATGTCCAAACCATCTCAATCTCGCCTCCCTCACCTTGTCACCAAAACATCCTACATGCGCTGTCCCTCTAATAAACTCATTTCTAATCTTATCCATCCTCGTCACTCCCAACGAAAACCTCAACATCTTCAGCTCTGCTATCTCCAGCTCCACCTCCTGTCTTTTACTCAATGCCACTGTCTCTAATCCATACAACATCGCAGGTCTCACCACAGTCCTATAAACTTTCCCTTTCATTTTTGCAGATACCCTACTATCACAAATCACTCCTGTCACTCTTCTCCACCCACTCCACCCTGCCTGCACTCTTTTTTTCACTTCTCTAACACACTCTCCATTACTTTGCACTGTTGACCCCAGGTATCTGAATTCCTCCACCTTCTCCAGCTCTTCTCCCTGCAACTGCACCACTCCACTGCCCTCCCTCTCATTCACACACATGTATTCTGTCTTACTCCTACTGAGTTTCATTCCCCTTCTCTCCAGCGCATATCTCCACCTCTCCAGGCTCTTCTCAACCTGCTCCCTACTCTCACAACAAATCACAATATCATCCGCAAACATCATAGTCCAGGGAGACTCCTGTCTGACCTCGTCCGTCAACCTGTCCATCACCACTGCAAACAGGAAAGGGCTCAGGGCCGATCCTTGATGCAGTCCAACCTTCACCCTAAACCAGTCTGTCGTACCTACTGCACACTTCACTGCTGTCACACTGTCCTCATACATGTCCTGCACCACCCTCACATACTTCTCTGACACACCTGACTTCCTCATACAATACCACAACTCCTCTCTTGGCACCCTGTCGTAGGCCTTCTCTAAATCCACAAATACACAATGCAATTCCTTCTGTCCTTCTCTATACTTCTCCATCAACATTCTCAAAGCAAATAAGGCATCTGTGGTGCTCTTCCTTGGCATGAAACCATACTGTTGCTCACAGATGGTCACCTCTTCTCTCAGCCTGGCTTCCACTACTCTTTCCCATAACTTCATGGTGTGACTGATCAACTTAATTCCCCTGTATTTACTGCAGGTCTACCAGCACACTTTTTCTCCATTCCTCAGGCATCTTCTCACCTTCCAAAATCCTGTTAAACAATCTGGTCAAAAACTCCACTGCCATCTCTCCTAAACATCTCCACGCTTCTACCGGTATGTCATCTGGTCCAACCGACTTTCCACTCTTCATCCTCTTAATCGCTGCTCTCACTTCCTCCTTACTAATCCTATCTACATCCTGCTTCACCAACTCCACATCATCCAACCTTCCCTCTCTCTGATTTTCCTCATTCATCAGCTGCTCAAAATACTCCCTCCACCTTCTCAACACACTCTCCTCACTAGTCAACACATTTCCCTCTCCATCCTTTACTGCTCTAACTTGCAGTACATCCTTTCCAGCTCGGTCCCTCTGCCTGGCCAATCTGAATAAATCCTTTTCTCCTTCCTTAGTGTCCAACCTCTCATACAGCTCCTCATATGCCTTTTCCTTGGCTTTCGCCACATCCCTCTTAACCTGCTGCCGCATCTCCTTGTACTCCTGCCTACTTTTCTCATCACACTGTCTATCCCACTTCTGTTTTGCCAACCTCTTTCTCCTTATGCTCTCCTGCACTTCCTCATTCCACCACCACGTCTCCTTGTCTTCCTTTCTATTTCCAGATGTCACACCAAGTACTTTTCTAGCTGCCTCCCTCATTACTCCTGCAGTAGTTGCCCAATCACCCAACACCTCCTTAACACCACTGAGCCTCTCTCTGACCTCTTCCCTGAACCTCACACTACACTCTTCCTCCTTCAGTTTCCACCATCTTATTCTTCTTTCAGTCCTCACTCTCCTCCTCTTCTTCTTCGCCTCCAAAACCATCCTACAGACCACCATCCGATGCTGTCTAGCTACACTGTCCCCTGCCAACACCTTACAGTCTGACTTCCTCATACAATACCACAATTTCTCTCTCGGCACCCTGTCATATTCTTTCTCTAAATCCACCAACACACAATGTAACTTCTTCTAAACTTCTCTATACTTCTTTATCAACATTCTCAAAACAAATAATGTGCCTGTGGTGCTCTTTATCAGCCTTTCTTCCACTCAGTGGTGGGCCGTGCATTTGGTATCTGGGCCTTCAGTGGGGACCTACCCTATTTAATCCACCTCTTAATACCACCACTATAACGTCGCAATTATAGAAACCATCAATGCAATACAAAAAACGCAATATAACAACGCATGGCATTACAGAGAAAGAGGCATTTTGCATATGAAAGCTGAATACCATTTTTACTAAAGTAAGCTCCAAACCTCCACACTACAAATGGATTTGTCTAATAACATGACATAAACATAAACATTTTAATAAAATGTAAAAACAACCTACTCATCAGAGATGCAGACTTATAATCTGCACCGCTCCTCAGAGGCTGTAATAAAAAAAGTGTAAGGCAGATGTATTAATGTGTGCAGCATGCTACAAACATGTTTTGCTAGTCAAACTTGGCTGTAACAGTGTCCCTCTGACCAACCAATCAGAGGACGGAAAAATGCTGAAGCTATTTTGTGCCAGCCAGCGGTTAGGTTGTGAGGCTATTTTGAAATATGATTGGTTAAAGAAACAGAGGTATTTTATAAGGAGACTAAGGTAAAAAGGCCAGCACTACTGACTTTGAAGGCCCTGGGCAGATTAGATTGACATGGCAGCACATAGAGCTGAAATCTGATTGGACAAAAAATCTAACATCCACATACATGTAATAGAAGCAGTGCAGCCAAGAGAAACACTACGAAATGAAGAGAATAGACTGTTGTGAATACATGAATACAATTTCATGCAACAAATATTAGAATTTATGTAGTAAATATAGGTAAGTGCTTTTGATAGTGTTTAAGCCAGCAGAGAAGGCTTTGCTGGCTCCTTCCTTAGTGCCCAACTTCTCCTACAGATCCTCTTATGCCTTTTCCTTTGATTTAGCCACATCCCTCTTTACCTGCTGCCGCATCCCCATATACTTTTCTCATCATTTTGTCGATCCCAATTCTGTTTTGCCAACCCCTTTCTTCTTATGCTCTCCTGCACTTTCTTATTCCACCACCATGTCTCTTTCTTTTCTATTTCCAGAGGTCACACCAAATACCTTTCTAGCTGTCTCCCTTATCACTTTTGCAGTAGTTGCCCAATCATCCAGCACCTCTTCAGCACCACCAACGCCATCCTTCAGACCACCATCCGAAGCTGTCTAGCTACACTGTCCCCTGCAAACACCTTACAGTCTCCAATCTCCTTCAGGTTGCATCTCCTACATAGAACATAGTCCACCTGTGTGCACATTCCTCCACTCTTACACGTCACCCTATGCTCCTCATTCTTCTTAAAATATGAATTCACTAGTGCCATTTCCATCCTTTTAGCAAAATCTACCACCAGCTGCCCTTCCACATTCCTCTCCTTAAGGCCATATTTACCCTCCACCTCCTCATCATCTCTGTTTCCTTCACCTACATGATCATTGAAATCTGCTCCATTCACTAATCTTTCTTTCCTAGGTTTACTCATCACCACTTTATCCAACTCACTCTTCAACTTCCAGCTTCTCGTTCATCACCCTATCAGAAACTCTCTTCACCCCCCACTACACTCTTACTAATCTCTATCTTCAGAATCACCCCTACACCATTTCTTTTTCCATCTACACCATGAAAGAACAGTTTAGACCCACCTCCAATGTTTCTATCCTTACTCCCTTTCCACTTGGTCTCCTGAACACACAATGTACCCACCCTAACCTCCACTCTTCTGCACTTCTCCTTTCCCTGCTGTCTCTGTAGACGTCTTCCACCTCTCTTTCCTTTGGCCAACAGTAGCCCAATTTCCACCAGTTCCCTGTTGACTAACAATACCTGTGGCGGTCGTTGGTAACACGGGCCTCGACCCAGCCGGTATGAAAGTCTGATTTGTGATCCGCACATTTTATTTGGCACATGTTTTAAGCTGGATGCCCTTCCTAACACAACTCCACCCCTATTTATCCGGGCTTGGGACTGGCACTAAGAGTGCACTGGCTTGTGCAACCCTAATTTTTTTTGCCCATAGCTGATAGTTCCAGCCATTTAAACAGCAAAACTGATGAATCTGTCGACCTTTAATATCAATTACCTTTCATGCATTCTTCCAAAAATTGTTTTAATTTTCTTTTTCACCACTCCAGCGCAGATGTCAGTCAAAATTAAACTGTCACCATGTTTTTTGCCCTATTTTAGGATGTGATCAATGCAATGAACGTGAACCCACGTATATCCTTCCCTCCTGAAGTGGACTTCATTCTCATCAGTAGTTTTATCCGAGAGATGTGTCGAATTGCTTTTGACATGCAGACACTGGATCCGCCCCTCGACCTCGCTTTTAGCTCTGATGGAGAACTCTACAATGACATCAAGTGAGTGGATATCAAATCTTTTGCCATTTTTTCTTGCACTTTGGCAAGTATGGGTAAGTAAGTAGGGAAAAGTATGGGTGAGTAGGGGAGAACAGGGGTGAATAGGGAAGAGTAGGGGTAAGTAGAGGAGAGTAGGGGTGAGTAGGGGTAAATAGAGGAGAGTAGGGGTGTGTAGGGTGAGTAGGGGTAAGTAGAGAAGAGTAGGGGTAAGTAGGGGTAAGTAGAGGAGAGTAGGGGTGTGTAGGGTGAGTAGGGGTAAGTAGAGGAGAGTAGGGGTGTGTAGGGTGAGTAAGGGTTAGTAGAGGAGAGTAGGGGTAAGTAGATATGAATTCGGGAGAGTATGGGTGTGTAGGGTGAGTAGGGGTAAGTAGAGAAGAGTAGGGGCGAGTAGGGGTAAGTAGAGGAGGGTAGGGGTGTGTAGGGTGAGTAGGGGTAAGTAGAGGAGAGTAGGGGTGAGTAGATATGAATTCGGGAGAGTATGGGTGTGTAGGGTAAGTAGGGGTAAGTAGAGGAAAGTAGGGGCGAGTAGGGGTAAGTAGAGGAGGGTAGGGGTGTGTAGGGTGAGTAGGGGTAAGTAGAGGAGAGTAGGGGTGAGTAGATTTGAATTGGGGAGAGTAGGTGTGTGTAGGGTGAGTAGGGGTAAGTAGAGGGGGGTAGGGGTGTGTAGTGTGAGTAGGGGTAAGTAGAGGAGAGTAGGGGTGAGTAGATATGAATTGGGGAGACTAGGGGTGTGTAGGGTGAGTAGGGGTAAGTAGAGAAGAGTAGGGGTGTGTAGGGTGAGTAGGGGTAAGTAGAGGAGAGTAGGGGTGAGTAGATATGAATTGGGGAGAGTAGGGGTGTGTAGGGTGAGTAATAATAATAATAATAATTCATTACATTTATATAGCGCTTTTCTGCAGCACTCAAAGCGCTTTACATATGAAAGGGGGGATTCTCCTCAACCACCACCAATGTGCAGCATCCACCTGGATGATGCGACGGCAGCCATATTGCGCCAGAACGCCCACCACACACCAGCATATTAGTGGAGAGGAGATATATATATATAGCCAATTAATATGAGGGGATGATTAGTAGGCCAGCGGGCAAGTTTGGCCAGGATGCCGGGGCACACCCCTACTCATTTTCGAAAGACATCCTGGGATTTTTTAATGACCACAGAGAGTCAGGACCTCGGTTTAACGTCTCATCTGAAGGACGGTGCTTTTTTTTTTTTTTTTTTTTTTACAGTATAGTATATAGTATATACTATACTGTATATAGTATAGTAGGGGTAAATAGAGGAGAGTAGGGGTGAGTAGATATGAATTCGGGAGAGTATGGGTGTGTAGGGTGAGTAGGGGTAAGTAGAGAAGAGTAGGGGTGTGTAGGGTAAGTAGATATGAATTGGGGAGAGTAGGGGTGTGTAGGGTGAGTAGGGGTAAGTAGAGGAGAGTAGGGGTGAGTAGATATGATTTGGGGAGAGTAGGTGTGTGTAGGGTGAGTAGGGGTAAGTAGAGGAAAGTAGGGGTTTGTAGGGTGAGTAGAGGTGAGTAGGGGTAAGTAGAGGAAAGTAGGGGTTTGTAGGGTGAGTAGAGGTAAGTAGAGGAGAGTAGGGGTGTGTAGGGTAAGTAGGGGTAAGTAGAGGAGAGTAGGGGCGAGTAGGGGTAAGTAGAGGAGGGTAGGGGTGTGTAGGGTGAGTAGGGGTAAGTAGAGGAGAGTAGGGGTGAGTAGATTTGAATTGGGGAGAGTAGGTGTGTGTAGGGTGAGTAGGGGTAAGTAAAGGGGGGTAGGGGTGTGTAGTGTGAGTAGGGGTAAGTAGAGGAGAGTAGGGGTGAGTAGATATGAATTGGGGAGACTAGGAGTGTGTAGGGTGAGTAGGGGTAAGTAGAGGAGAGTAGGGGTGAGTAGATATGAATTGGGGAGAGTAGGGGTGAGTAGGGTGAGTAGGGGTAAGTAGAGGAGAGTAGGGGTGTGTAGGGTGAGTAGGGGTAAGTGGAGGAGAGTAGGGGTGAGTAGATATTAATTGGGGAGAGTAGGGGTGTGTAGGGTGAGTAGGGGTAAGTAAAGGAGAGTAGGGGTGTGTAGGGTGAGTAGGGGTAAGTAAAGGAGAGTAGGGGTGTGTAGGGAGAGTAGGGGTAAGTAGAGGAGAGTAGGGGTGAGTAGATATGAATGGGGAGAGTAGGGATGTGTAGGGCGAGTGGCAGTAAATAGAGAAGCGTAGGGTAGAGTCGGGGCAAAGAGGGGGTTGTAAATAGGGGTTACTCATCCACCTCAACCATTTCAATCCATATGGCCTTCTTATGATTTAGTGTCAGAAATGTTCAGCATGGTGTGAAAGAAAGTATCCAGGTGTTGACATACACCACCATCCAAAGTCTCTGTATCACCTTGGGGGGCACACAAATTTATTGATATCTGTTTTGTCAATTGTATTGTGCCCTAAACTTGTCAGTCCACAACCTGCATCAAACTCCTGCCCTGCTTTACCACAGGTAGTCTTCCTCATTGAAAGAATGATGAGACAGACACTTTATTCGGTCATACAGATAATTTGACCATTTTAATACTGTGCTGTGCATCATTCATAAGAATATTTATATAAATATCTCTCATTTGATACACATTTTTGTCCTAAAATCCAAATTTTCTCTTTTTTCCCCCATTCAGGTACAGGCGTAGTTACGATTCAGAGTTCACTGCACCACTGGTGGCGTATCACGTGTGGCCTGCACTAATGGAGGGAGATACGATCATAGTGAAAGGAGAGGCTGTCACCAGGAGAGGGGCACTGGTATATGTATCTATTTATACACACACATATACTCACACATAAACATTCAAGGGATGAACCATCAAGGGATGTCCATGCATTACATCCCCCACTCCATTTTCCAAGAATCCCCTCTCTATTTACAAAACACACACTGTCACATGATGTATGAGTTGTACCTGTGCAATATAGGTGTGTAAATGTGTTAATATTAGCAGTTTTTTCTCTGCAGGATATGTTCTTATTTGTCTGTGTTCATCAGTAATTGGCAGAGTAACAGTTTTTGCACAATGTGTGTTAGTTGTGTAACAGCAATGTTTTTTTGTGCATTGTGTGTGTTAGTGGAGGAGCCGAAGCCGCAGCTGCAGTCCGGTCCGCTCTCGCTCTGGAAGCCCCAACCGCACATTTGTAAGTTAATATGATATTAGATAAAAGCTGGAAACACTGGGGAACTTATTGGAGACATAAAAATGACTGGTCCAGCACCATTACACACCAAGCATGGATATTTGGAAGGAATGGGGCAGCTTTAATACACATGGTGGGAATGGGACTTACAGTTGTGTTCAAAATTATTCAACCCCCAATGCTGTAAATGGTTTTAGGGAATTTAGTGTACATTTGTAATTGTATTCAGAATGAAATCCTACAAGGACTTCTTAAAGAAGCATATGCAACTAAAATGACATCAATTAGTTTTGTAATACAGTAGTAAATGTTTCTTTTGTGAATTCTTCATTGACATAATTATTCAACCCCTTAAAGACTACCACTCTGAAGAACAGAGGTTCAATGAAGTGTTTTCAATCAGGTATTGAAAACACCTGTGGATATGAGGGAGCAGCAATAAAGCCTAATAAGCACCAATTAGGCAGCTTTAAAATGACTGTGATACTCAGCTCCTTCTAGACATTTACTGGTGTGGTTACAAACATGGTGAGGTCAAGAGAATGGTCCAGGAAGACAAGAGAACAGGTGATTACTCTTCACAGGAAGGGCAATGGCTATAAGAAGATTGCAAAGATGTTAAACATACCAAGAGACACCATAGGAAGCATCATTCGCAAATTCAAGGCAAAGGGCACTGTTGAAACGCTACCTGGTCGTGGCAGAAAGAAGATGCTGACTTCGACTGCTGTGCGCTACCTGAAGCGTAGAGTGGAGAAAAGTCCCCGTGTGACTGCTGAGGAACTGAGAAAAGATTTGTCAGATGTGGGTACTGAAGTTTCTGCTCAGACAATACGGCGCACCCTGCGTAATGAAGGCCTCCATGCCAGAACTCCCAGGCGCACCCCCTTGCTGTCCCCAAAGAATAAGAAGAGTCGACTGCAGTATGCCAAAAGTCATGTGGACAAACCACAGAAGTTTTGGGATAGTGTTCTGTGGACTGATGAAACAAAATTAGAACTGTTTGGGCCCATGGATCAACGCTATGTTTGGAGGAGGAAGAACAAGGCCTATGAAGAAAAGAACACCTTGCCTACTGTGAAGCATGGCGGGGGGTCAATCATGCTTTGGGGCTGTTTTGCTTCTGCAGGTACTGGGAAGCTTCAGCGTGTGCAAGGTACCATGAATTCTCTTCAGTACCAGGAGATATTGGATGACAATGTGATGCAGTCCATCACAAACCTGAGGCTTGGAAGACGTTGGACCTTTCAACAGGACAATGATCCCAAGCATACCTCCAAGTCCACTAGAGCATGGTTGCAGATTAAAGGCTGGAACATTTTGAAGTGGCCATCGCAGTCACCAGACTTAAATCCGATTGAGAACCTCTGGTGGGACTTAAAGAAAGCAGTTGCAGTGCGCAAGCCTAAGAATGTGACTGAACTGGAGGCTTTTGCCCATGATGAATGGGCGAAGATACCCGTAGATCGCTGCAAGACACTTGTGTCAAGCTATGCTTCACGTTTAAAAGCTGTTATAACTGTAAAAGGATGTTGTACTAAGTACTAAGATTGAATGTCACTTGGGGGTTGAATAAAACTGATAATGATGTGAGCTCAAAAAAGACATTTGTGGTTATTTCATTATAAATGTTATGTTATATTTGTCCGACCTACACGTGCCTCTTTGATTTAATTGTAAGCAGGATGACTGAATGATCATAATCAATGTCAAACCGACCAAAACAATCAATTTCAGTGGGGGTTGAATAATTTTGAACACAACTGTAGGTGGCAGTAATGACATACACTATATAGCAAATGGCACATAAGATAGGATTGGTATGTGATTTTTGAACATTCCATTCCACATTTAATCCGTAGTAGTTGTTATAATAGCTTTGACTAAAAGACTGGAGGTGGAGCTGGAGGTAGCAGAGCTGAAGATGTTAAAGTTTTGGTTGGGATTGACGATGGACAGGATTAGAAACGAGTTAATTAGAGGGACAGCGCATGTAGGATGTTTTGGAGACATAGTGAGGGAGGCGAGATTGAGATGGTTTGGACATGTGCAGAGAAGGGACATGGGGTATATCGGTAGGAGAATGCTGAGGATGGAGCCATGTACTCGTTGTACTCATTCAGACACAAGTGTGTTGGTAAAGTCAGGTACTATTGAGGTAAGAAGGCCTGGAGTGCAGCCAGTGTTTACATTCATCCCAAAGGTGTTTAGTAGGATTGTGAATTCTATAGCAAGCCACTCTTCATCTCCAACCCAATGAATGCATATCTTCATTTTGTGCACATTGGTATTGTTATGCTGGAACAGGTTTGGGTCTTCTAGTTGGCATAAAGAGAAAATGTAATGCTACAACATCCAAAGACATCCTGCTTCATGGCATTCTACCTCTATTCAAATGTAGATCGCTCTTTGCAGCTGGGTGATCAGCAGCCTAAAGATCCAAATTGCTGAGCAACTCAAGGACATTGAAAATAATTTATGACTGAAAATGTCAGGAAAACTGCGGGACACGATACACGGCCAGATTATTCTGTCAGTGAATTCCTGGGAGCTCTGTCAGAAATCATCTCTTGTGGGTGACTAGGTGAGTGAGGACCCAAAGGGGCTATGGAGCCGGTAAGATAATCTAGCGCCACGCTAAAGTCTCTGGTGTCATTGAATACCGGGAGGCGCGGGAAAAAACGACAAGATGGCCGCCTACCCGGAAGTGCGCGCCGTGTGCCCAGAAGATCCTGACTCAAAGGTCTACTAGAATGTGAGGACCACAGTTTGCATGAACAGCTCTGCATTTAAGCGTAAATGATCTCGTAGCGTTATCTCTGTAAAGCTGCTTTGAAACTATGTCTATTGTTGAAAATGCTAAACAAATAAAAATTAGTTGAATTGAATGAATAGTTTGGGAAAGAACTACATATGACAGGCATCCCAAAACATTTAGCCATATAGTGTTATTAACATCAGGGAAAATTAGTTCAAGGCAGAGCTTTTGAATTCTGATAGCATATAACTTTTCTCAAACACATTACTGATGTGTAATATCTCTCTCTCTCTCTCTCTCTCTCTCTCTCTCTCTCTCTCTCTCTCTCTCATTCTCTTCAAGATGTCAAGTCGTAGTCGAAGCCCATCTCCTGGACGTCTCTCAACCAGTCGACTGTAAATTTCACGCGTTTATGCCACTCATCACACAAATACATCATCATTATCTCTTATTTTTTCCTGTTGGGACATGAAATGGAACAGGCTTTAATAAATCAGGATCATAGCCAGTCTACACAATGTACTGCGAAACAATTAGCAAAGTAACAACATTAAAACAAATTAGTAACAGCAAAAATACAAATCTTTGTTCTTATGAGGGGGAAAAGATGTTTGCTACGCTGTTTTATCTGGCACCAGTAATCACAAACGTTTTAAATGTGCTAGGGTTTCAGTCTGTCCTATATATTTAATGTGATTTTGTGTGTTGATTGTTTTCATAATTTAGACAATATGGTGTTTTTATCAGCAGGATGGATTCTCTGTTTTGTAGCTGTCTTCACTCCTGCACAGTAGCATGCTGAGGCATAATTATTGTTTCATTATTTGTGTTTGAATTTTCCAAATCAAAAAGCCTAATCGTAATTTTTTTTTAATTATGTGGACATTTACTTTTTATTAAAGTCTAAATAATTAATAATAAATAATAAGTAATATGTCTTAATAATAACCCTTCTAAATAATAGACCATACTACTTTAATAATGATTGATAATCATTAACTGCATTAATTAACCTTTTTTTTTTAATGAATGTATTTTCTGCATGCTTTTGCCACTTTACGCTTGTATTAGACCGATATGATGGCAACGCCACAATGTCACGGGTGCTAAAGTGTTAAAGTTTACTCATCAGAACCACTTCACCAGTCACACTGATCCAAATGGGTTGTGGTTGTGAAATGTTTACTGATGTCATCATCAGGGTGCTCATTGAGGTGCTCAACTTTTTTCCCTTCTATTTTAATCATTGTGTTTTATACTGTTATTAAATCATTTTAAAAATACAATAAATTAATAAATTGAACCTGAGTGAATTGAACTTTTTCTTGCTTAACATTTCCTTGATATAAAACATACAAACTAAAACATTTCACAATAATTTAAAGATAGATAGAATATAAATATAAAATATGCCTTAAGTATAAAGTATATTCAGCTTTCCCCACTAGGGGTCCA
Organism: Silurus lanzhouensis; assembly: GCA_039877035.1. Classification (NCBI taxonomy): domain Eukaryota; kingdom Metazoa; phylum Chordata; class Actinopteri; order Siluriformes; family Siluridae; genus Silurus; species Silurus lanzhouensis. Next base: position 5,183,232 of record JBCEWE010000159.1, on the reverse strand, counting down.
ACCCACACCATGAGAGATCAACATTTTTATAAAGCTTAAAAGGAGTTGTTATTTCTCTGCCACCCAACTACAGCTTTAATGAACATTATAAATATTATGTCGATTAAAAAGCTATAACTTTTTAACTCAACAAAATGTGCCTTCGTACACATGGTTCACCTTAAATGAAGTCTTCTTTCACCTCAGAAATATTGCTAAGCTAAGAAAGGTCTAGATCTGATGCATAGGAGCTCATCCATGCATTCATGACCTCCAGACTGGACTATTGTAATGCATTACTAGGTGGATGTCCTGCATCATTAATAAACAAGCTACAGCCCAGAATGCAGCAGCCAGAGTTCTCACAAGGTCGAGAAAATATCTCCATATAACCCCAATCTCTTTATCCCTACACTGGCTACCTGTTAAGTTTCCAATCGACTACAAACTACTGCTACTTACCAACAAAACACTAAACAGTTTGACTCCCATGTATCTATCCAGTCTTCTAACAAACTACAATCTGTCACGGTCCTTGAGATCTCAAAACTTCGGACTTCTAGTAGTTCCCAAAATAACAAAGTCCACTAAAGGCGGTAGATCATTCTCACATTTAGCTCTTAAACTGTGGAATAGTCTTCCTGACAGTGTTCGGGGCTCAGACACACTCTCAGTTTAAGTGCAGATTAAAAACATATCTTTTTAGCGAGTTCTACACATACCACACATCACATCATAACCTTGTGTTTCAGATATCTGCGATCAGTATCTGATCGCATGCACATTATCAATTTGTGCTGTTAATATCAGCTACGCTAAATCCTCTCCACTGCTTCTCTTTCTCTACTTATCCTGAGGCATCCAGAGGTTGCTCCAGCCCCAGTCACGTCCCACCTTATGAAGATTATGGACCTTTAAAGAAGTTGATGCCTAACCTGCAAACATCCCGAACCATCTAGAGACGTACCAGCGCCATTTGGATTCCACCTCCTGTGGAGTTTGGATGTTGAGTGTTTAAAGGCTCTGGCATGGAGAAGATGGTGTTGGATCTGTGATGATCACAAATGTTGATCTATTTTATGAGTTGCTCAGTAGCTCCTGGTTCCATAACATCAAATGACTGTAAAAGACTGTAGAAAGGACATCACTCATAATCTTACATTCCAGTTAGTTCTCACTCTCCAGTGTTCTGTATTGTTTAAAGACTATAATCACACTCTTGATGTCACCCAAATGAGAATGGGTTCCCCTTTTGAGTCTGGTTCCTCTCAAGGTTTCTTCCTCATAACATCTAAGAGAGTTTTTCAGTGCCACAGTCGCCACGGCTGCTAATCAGGAATAAATACACATCGTTCACCTTAACTGTTAAAATTCTATAAAGCTGCTTTGAGACAATGTCTGTTGTGAAACGCGCAAATAAACTTGACTTGACTTGACTTACATACTCAAATGCTTTTTTTTGTTGTTTTGTTGTTTTTTGTTTTAACCAAGCATGAATTTGTTCAAAGAAGAAATCCGCCATGCACTCCTGAACAAGCAGCCACTATAAGCTTTATAAAATGTCAAAATTAAGTAATATTTTATACAACATAAAAAACCCAATATTCTAAGTACATCAGCAATAACCAGTGTCTATATTTGACATGATCAAATGCCTTTAATATACTGGCTGGTAAGTTTTCTTGGAGAACCTACCATAGTTCCTCTGGAGATTTTGTGTCTGTCATGACTGGTTTTTAATCCTATGAAAAGTGTAACCTTTTTTTTACTGACATAAACAATAAACAATAAATCCTGGAGAATTTTTCTGGATTTATCTAAAACACAACTTTTTGGACAAAGCCTTTATTGTACAAAAGACTGTATATTGGTATTTAAAATACAATCTTATCATCTTTTGAGCGTTTTAAATGTAATTTAATCAGTAACAATCTGTATAAAGACAAAAGCCATGATTGTATCAGGCCACATAAAAAGCATGCTGAAATGGAAACATGCTGCTCTCACAAAGAAAGCAAATAAAAACGTTTAATGGCTGCCACAGGATTACACACATTATATAACCTCCCTCTATCAAATCAAGAGCCAGGAAGCAAGACTGCTGCAGTGCAATTGTGGAACGCTTCAAGGCCAAAATCAGACCAGAAAATTATAGCGCAGACCGGGAACGCTGCGGACAGCACATGGACTCCTGTGGAGACCTTTTTTTGAAAATACATTTCTGCAATGAATAGATGATTGGGTGTATTATTATTGAAAAACCCTGGCATGCGGTTGTTTTTTAATCTTATTGCAGTCTGAACTTTTCTGCATTTTTTATTTTATATTTTTTTATTGGCTAAGTCAGAGAACCAGGATCTCCAGCAGGTTAGGGTGGGTTTGTAGAATGTATTTTTGAAGACTTTGGAGAACTCTGCTTGGCGTGTGTCCAGAAAACACTTGAATCAACTGTGCTATCCAAACCTTAACAATAATTAGAAAGCGCTTATAACTAGTCTCAGACCAGGACTGATGTTTAAGATGCACTTAGAAGCTAAAAAAAAAAAGACATTTTCTTGACTGCAATGTACACCAGAGAAACTTTAGAGAATCTCAAGAGATTGCTAAAGGGATAAAAGTTAGGGTGAAACTTCGTCACAAGGAGGCGCTGTTGCTCTACAGGAGTGTAGCAAAACAGCACGAAGTTTCTCCTCAATGAACTTAACATCAAGGGCAAAGGGAAATATGCCTAACATCTTAGCTAACAGGGTGTGTACTTAAGAACATACTAAATAAAGGAATGAGAAGACAAGAAGAGAAAAGCCATTACACATGACTTTCCTAAAACAGAGTCTGTGGGATGTGTGATTAGAGTTAAGCTGTTAGTTAACTCCAGAAAGAAAAGATATCCACAACAAGTATTATATAAGAAGGCATAAGGGATAATAATCAGGGATGAAAATCTCATTAGCCTGTCAGTTTTCAAGAACATTGTTTACACGCTTGTCTGAACTCATTAAAAGCTCAGCGATGATACCAGCATCAGTGAAAATCCTGTGGCCAGAACTGCTAATCAACACCACCTTATTAGGCCATACTAATGAGATGAAGACTGTTAACATTGGCTTATTTAAAAAAGACTAATGATCCCTCTTTGGCAAACTATCCAGAGCCCTGGCCTTTAGCAAACCTTCCTAAAAAAAAACAAAAAGGAGGAAAAACAGAGACAGAGAAAATAATAATCTGAGAAGCTTTATGATGAGTGAGTAATGGAGGAATTAGGGAGAGCGGTCATGTTAAAGACCATAGAACAGTGAAGCAAAATAGCTCAATTCAAATGAAGAATAAAAATCTAGTTCTGACTGGTGACCAAACCACAGACAACACTAGAGGTGTGGAATCTAGAAAAACCACAGCAATGCAAATTTTAGCAAAATCTCTGCAAGGTTTGATAAAGCAACCAGGTGTGAAAATTGGAAATAGACTTTTTTGTGGGTCTCCAAAGCTGAACAGAAACAACTTCATACAGCTTTATAGGTGTTCTTTTATAGGGTGGGCAGCACCTTGGAAAGGCTTTGTGAAGTTTGATAATATAATCAGGTGTGTAATTTGTTCAGTTTTAATTCACTTTTTCTGGCAACACAAAGCTAAAAATGGTCTATTGTACCAGTGCTCGAATTGAGTCAGGTCTTATTTGAGGGTCATCAGTTGTTTTCTAATACATAAATTTAAAAATCTAATAATTTTGGGGACCCCTAAGTCTATTTTTCACTTGTCTTGGGGGTCCCTACTGCCTTATGAGGGGTCCCGGAATCCCCCCCCCCCAATATTAGCACTGTATTGTACACACCTGTATATTTTCAAACTTTTCTGAGGTTTTCCAAAGCTGAGCAGGATTACTTTTCAAGCGTTGGCCACCATGGAGAAGCACAGCCATAAAGAAGTATGCAGTTCCCTCACTCCAACCACCACACTTCCTGCAGTAAATGTTTTCCGTTCTGAAAAGTTCAGGTAAGTGGAATCCCTTGCATGCAGGAGCTGGTTTCTGTCTCATTAACTGTGCTGTGAAACCTTTCAGTTTGACTCCTTGGGGACACGTATGGAGAAAAAACGTTGTCAGAAAGCACTTTTCCGGTTGTGGATGCAACAGGATGGAATATTCCCAAAGATATCCTACACCCAAGTGTACACAGACCAGGCTGGCAGAGCGAGATCCCGGGGGTCGAGCGGAAAAAGCTTGGTGTGGTTTGGCTTGGGTCAGTGGGGCCTGTCTAGAGCCATACTGGTTTATGAGGGGATGCAGGATTTCCCACCGGTTGAAAGAATGTTTAGTCAGGTGTGAGGTGGTTAAAGACCTGCCTTTCCATTCAAACACACGACTATCACTGATTATTTTTATCCATTTGCCCTTGGGATCAATTCCTAAGTTTTCCACTGTACTGATTGTAATTCAAAATCAGGTCCATTACTTTAAAGTCGAAATGAATAAATAACTTGATAGTTGCAGCAAGAAAGAAAAGAAACAGTAAGATGAAAGTAAGCATTGGGAAAATGACTGGAAAATTTACTTTTGACCTTGTCTTCTAGGCGATCCATTCTGTAAAAGACATAAAGGTCTATGGCAGGAAATGGGTAAAGAGAAATCCCTAAGGGACAAAGTGGACTAGAACACTAATGACACCACATTCAGCCATGATTTACTGGGTTCTGAGTTTACATCAGTTCTGACTTTTTTTCTGCACACCATAAACTATCTACATTATCAAGCCAACTCTGATGTATTACAGCTGTCCACTGTTAATATTGTTTTAAAGATTTTTAAGGGTCATAGCATGCCATATAGCTCTACAGGTCTTTATAGCCTCTCAAATCTTTTCTAATGAGCAGAATAGTGGTCATTGTGCCACCTGGACAACTTTTTAGTTACCAGAGCTAAATCATTTAGTGACTGTGGTCTTACTGAATGAAAAACATATCCTACTTACTAATAAAGCAAACATCACTGTGCATAAGAAACCTCATGAGTCAGTGCTTTAGGAGTTCACTTTAAGCACAGCATGTTTTTTAGTTCACATCTAACCCTTTATTTCCCCTTCTTTAGCTCTTGTCCCTATTACAGGCCTCACTAAGTCTTCTCCCCCTCTTTTCCCTCATGTTCTTCATCAACACCCCCCCCTCTCTCTCTCTTCTACACAGAGTTCGATGTGTCAGTGTTGTACGGAGGAGTTGTTCTGAGTAAGTTCTCCTCTGGCAGGCTCTGTGTGGTTTCTCCCTCTGGACAAGACACAGAAACCTGGCGCAACTCCTGCAGTCCAGCCTGAGCGTCCTACTAAATCACCCAGCACGATGACACAGTTATGGGTGACTTCGCTGAACCACATAAATCAGGCTATGATGTGAACATGAAATGAGAGTGGGAGGGAAATGTTAGGAAGGAAGACAAATGAAGAGAAAATCAGAAAAGAGAATTATTTGTAGAAAGAGCAAATATAAAGTGTGCTGGAAAATTTCAATTCAATTCATTTTAATTTGTGTTGCATTTTTAACAATGGCAGCTTTACAGAGATAAAGCACTAATAAAAGAATGTATAAGTTTGTTTCTTATAAATGTTAGTTTAGTCTGAGAGGAACCAGACTTGAAAGAGAACCCGTCATCATCTGGGTGGCACTGAATGTCCATTTATTACAGTTCATGGTTGTTGAGGTGTGCAATGACAGGTGCTTAAATGCAAAACTATGGTCCTGAGCCATTGTAGTAGACTGTTGATATCAATTACAGTCTGAATCCATCCTAAAAGTTATTGTATTGCTCAGTAAACCACTGCTGCTATTTGCTGTTTTGCACAACATTTTGTTTAAATTTTGTTTTGTTTACATTTTGGCAACTGGTCACTTTGTCTCATTACAACAGGTTTACTGGCGGAGCTAATTTGTGTTTTGTCCTGCACTGTCCTGTGTTGTCTTTGCACTGTCTTGTGTTGTCTTGAACTGCCTTGTGTTGTCTTGCACTGTATTGTGTTGTCTTTGCACTGTATTGTGTTGTTTTGCACTGTCTTGTGTTGTCTTGAACTGTCTTGTGTTGTCTTTGCACTGTATTGTGTTGTCTTGCACTGTCTTGTGTTGTCTTGAACTGTCTTGTGTTGTCTTTGCACTGTATTGTGTTGTCTTGAACTGTCTTGTGTTGTCTTGCACTGTATTGTGTTGTCTTGCACTGTCTTGTGTTGTCTTGCACTGTATTGTGTTGTCTTGCACTGTCTTGTGTTGTCTTTGCACTGTATTGTATTGTCTTGAACTGTCTTGTGTTGTCTTGAACTGTCTTGTGTTGTCTTGAACTGTCTTGTGATGTCTTTGCACTGTTTGCACCAGGTTTGTTTACATGCACTTTATGTGGCGAGGACCCTTACTAGTCCTTAACCCTGTGTTTTCTGTTTCTGTGATTGCTGTTTAATGTAGCATCATGGTTCTGGAGGAATGTAGTTTCATTTCACTGTGTACTGCATCATACACTATATATGGTTGAAATGACAATAAAAGCTTCTTGACTTGATTCTTGAATTGAATGCTTAATGGAACGTACTGTACCATTCGGCATACACTTGAACGAACAGTAAAAAATGCAATTCAAACTCAATGCTTACGTTGTGTTATGTTGGCCATGTTAGCATTTCTGTTCAAAATATGAATATGTGATAATGGAGCTTTGAAAAATTGAGAGTTCAAATTGAAAACGAACTGTGCAAGGAGTCATTGAAAACAAGAACAAATAAAGTGTTTTTAGCATGGCAGTGAGGAGAAATTCGGAACCTGACACGTCCTTTTCTGACTTTTTCCTGATTTTTTCAGGTTCCTGACACAGTGCTTTAAATCAATAGATATGGGTTACATCGCACAGGCTTACAGGAAATAACCCCAGTCCGCAGACGAAGAGTGAAACCACATATAAATTTATAGTGACAGTCCTTACAACCTCTAATTTAGGGTAAATAATGTTTTAACAACTTAAACAGAAAAAAGACACATGTACATATGTCGAAACATGGTTTATTCCTTTTCCACTCACTCACTCACTCACTCACTCACTCACTCACTCACTCACTCACTCACTCACTTACTCACTCACACACACACACACACACACACACACACACACACACACACACACACACACACACACACACACACACACACAAAAGCAAATAAACAAAGGTATCATGAGCAAAAATAATACTACATGTGATATTCGAGAAGCTGGTGTTTATGGACGGCCTGAGAACATCTGGGTGCGGTGACTGTGTAGGCACAGATTGCTTTTTCTGAGGTAATGCCTGAGTAGAATCTTGCACATGCAAAATCCTCAGCTTCCTAGTTTTCCTCTCTTAGGACTAGTTAAATTCATCTAGAGCTGAAAATTGTAGCGTGTCTTTCTGGTTAGGAGTTTTCCAACAACTGGGAAATAGACTGAATGAGACCTGTGAGATTAACTAAATATGTGCATTAGAGAGAGAGAGAGAGAGAGAGAGAGAGAGAGAGAGAGAGAGAGAGAGAGAGAGAGAGAGAGAGAGAGAATTAAAAGCAAGCAAGAAAGAGACAAAATAAATTGGTATGACTGTACGCCTCTCTCGACCTCTCGTTTTTTGCATTGTTTTAGTCTCTCTTCCTGTCACGAAATGCTCATAGGAGATCTTTTCAATGTATCAGAGAGCTCACATCTGTTTCCTGCCAAAATCAGCTGGTTTTATGAGAGTGATTAATGATGACATAATCCCCAAGATAGAACATCACAATTAGCCATGACGTAACCACAATCCGGTCACAGCTCCACATCTCAGTCCTGGGATTCAAACTCAGCTGCCGGCATCTTTTCCCTGTTAGCATGGCTCATAAAACAGCTCGTTCCAAGTCTGCAGTAAGGTTTCGCTAGAGGTTCTACCATCACAATCCAGATTACCATTTTCACATCTGGATTCTTATTTAAAACATTTCTGAATGAACAATTTGCCACAGTTGGTCACAGGTCAAAACAGATTTAAGGCTTGTGATCAATATTTATAAGGTACAGGAACAAACAAGATTTCAAATAATAAAAAGGTTTCTATTTTATTTTCGTATAAACTCTACATGTCTGTTTCATTATTAAAATCATAATTAATTGTAGAATATTGTATTGTACTTAATGTACATATCTGACAGGACAGCAACAAAAAGTAGTGATAGCTAAAAACAAATAAAATGTATTTAAACCAGGGGTCCTCAAACGTTTTCTTATGCAGATGTTGGATGAATCTAACAAATAATTAGGCTATGTTAACTAGAATCTAACAAATAGTGAATTTTACACATAGCTAGGTTTTTAAAATGAATACTGGATAAAAACAAACATAACACTCCACATAAAATAGTACTGAACTTCATTACAAAAAAAAAATTAATGAAAAGACTACTGAATCTGAAAGGAAATAAAAAAATTTGAATATATCAATTCATAAATATAATTAATAAATTACAAATAATAATCATAACATAGCGCTCTCTGTGGCATCAGTGATTCACCTCTAGAGGCCACTCTCGTAATGACAGCAGCTCGGAAGCCGGAAAAACTATGGGTATGGATTTTTGTCCATAGAAAATAGTTCCAGCAATCAATTATTTGTCTCCCGACCTCTATTAATAACTAAGGGATATTTTAGTTTAAAAGTCAACATTTATTATTAAAAGGAGATAAGTGTAAAACAAATTTTTAAAATACAATTTTCAAAATATATCTCTGGCATTTTTCAAAGGACCGTTCTTAGTTTGTGGGGGCTCTGCGTGTTCTGCCTGCGGGCCATAGTTTGGTGATCCCTGATTTAAAGCATCTGGCGAGAGACCTAAAAGATATATTTGTATTGAAATTTAAACCAGCCAGAGATGGTACTTGAGTGAAGTACATTATAAAATGCAAATAAACGAACAACCAAGCAGTTCTGTGCTTTAATCTGAAGCGGGTACAACATCCAGCATTAAATAAGGTAAAATTCTATTCAGATTATATATTCTATACATTTCACTCAGTGATAAAGGTTCAATTGGTCCACAGACAGATTTGCAGTGGTTATTTTTAACATGCTGGAACTGCTAAGCAAAAAAAGTGAGTAAAAAAGGCAGTAAGAGCGCCATTCTCTCGATCCTAAACAATGCTGACAGCAGTGTTCAGCTTGGCTGCTTATATGGGCAGAAACACATGAACAATTAGGAATAATGGGAAAAGCAGTGGTTTAATAGTGTGTGTAAGTGGGGTGCCTGCGTAGGTGTGAGTGTTCCCACCTCATAACACTCCTGAGACGTGTTATTATTTTTATTATTAAAATGGGGAAAGAAGAGGACAGGAGAGAGAAAAAGAGAGTAGAGAAAAGAGAAGAGAAGAAAAGAGAAGAGAAGAATATAAAAAAAAGAGAAAAGAAAATGGAAAAAGAAAAGACAGGAGATGAGAGGAAGACAGAAGAGATACATTACAAACCTCCACATTTTCATATGTGTGTATCTCTACATAGAGATGAGACATATCTTCTCATGGCTCCCTCGTGACCTCAAATCGTATCTGATTTATTAAAGAACATTTAAACACGTTTCAATTATCTGTGTGCTTATAAAACCTGTCCTTCCTTTACCTACATTATTTACCTAAAGCACTCACAGCCACACAGGTTTACTAAGGACTCACACCTGTACACCAAATAACTTGGTTCCTTGGTGTACATCTGGTGACTGGTCACTCAACACCAGCTCCATCACCAAGAAAGACTAGCAGCACCTCTACATCCTGAGAAGGCTGAAAAAAAAGTCATTTCCCTCTCCCTATATAGACCATTTTTTCCAGAGGGACCACTGAGAGCATCCTAAACAGCTGCAACACTGCCTGCTTTGGTAACTGCACCGTCTCGAAATGCAAAGACCCTACAGAGGATAATGAAGACGGGGAGAAGATCATCAGAGTCTCTCTCCCCTCTATCACATACATTTACCCCTCACGCTGCATCCACAAAGCCAACAGAACTGTGGACGACCCCACACACCCCTCACACACACTCTTCACTCTCCTGCCACCAGAAAAGAGGTTCCGAAGCATTCAGGCCTTACATCCAGACTGTGTGACAGTTCTTCCCTTAAGCCATCAGTTTACACACACACACACACACACACACACACACACACACACACACACACACACACACACACACACACTCAACTGTGTTATGTGTTATGTTATACTGTTTACACGCTGGTTTTTTTTACCTCTTAACTGCTGCTACTGCTGTTTTTGCTCAACATTGTGTTTATGTTTACAGATACATTCTTGTATACAGTTCTCTTTTGCACATTGTACTGTATAACAGTGGTCCCCAACCCCAGGGTCAATTGTTACCGGGCCGCACAGAAAGAATACATAACTTATGTATTATTTCTGTTTCATTTATTATCTGATTCGGATGTTTTATTTTGGAAAATTACCAGATTCTCTCTGCCACATCTGTCTATGACTCACTCTTGATGCATGTCATGATGCCTTGGTTACATGTCTTACCTCCATTCGTTACCTTCTTAAAGAGGCTGCTCCAGCCACTAACACATAATACATTACCGTTAAATCGAAACCCCCAAGCTAGCAAAATAAACAAAAAACAACACAGTGGATTCACGTTTATTATTATATTTAGAAAATACCAGTTTTTGTGCCGGTCGTAGCTTTGTGTTCTGTTATGTAGCTCTATGTTGTGTGATGTTGTTCTATGTTGTTTTATGTAGCACCAGGGAGAAACGTTTCTGGAGAAACGTCTTATTTTACTGTGTACTGCGTCGGATATAAATGATTGAAATGACAATAAAAGCTTCTCGACTTGACTTGACCTGTTTCCTCTCCACACAGGAATCACAGTAAGTTCAGTGACTGTGAAAAGTGTAGAAACACCTAACCTTTATGTTTTTGGACAATGAATGAGTGGAAGAAAGTTCTGTGGAGTCCAAATTGGACATTATTTGGCTCTAACAGAATAATTTTTGTAAGATGGAAAACAGGATAGAACATGTTAGCAGACTGCCTCACCCCCACAAACAAACATGGAGGTAGAAGCCTAATGGTTTGGGGTTGTTTTGGAGCAGGGAAGGTTGGAGACTTGTTCTGGGTGAAAGAAAAACTGAACTAACAAGGCTACCATTCCATACTTTAACACCATGCAATTCCGTCTTCACTGCAGCTCATTGGAGTCATACGTCTAATTTCTGGAAGTGTAATTTAGAGAGCAAACAGTCTACATACCTAAACACACCTAAATCCTATTGAACTCTACTGGGATGAATCGAATCACACGAAAATAACTTGTTAAGAACACTACAAGAGGCATGGCAAAAAAATATTTCAGCTTAATAAAGCTGTTATTCATGTTAAGGAAGGACTTTTCAATACAAATAAAGTGGAACATGTGGACATTTATAAATTTGTTTGGTCAAAACTAATTCTTCATACTGTTACATTATTGATTTTGCTGCATAGAAACAAAAATGGTTCAAAAAACATTAAAGACTGGGTGTTTCCTACATTTTCACGGTCTCTGTAGCTGACACCAATGTCATATCTTCTTCTTTCGGCTGCTCTCATTAGAGGTCGCCACAGTGGATCATCCGTCTCCACACCCCCCTGTCCTCTACATCTGCTTCTTTCAAACCAGCTACCTGCATGTCTTCCTTCACCACACCCATAAACCTCCTCCTTGGCCTTCCTCTTTCCCTTAATTCCTGGTGGCTCCATCATCAGCATTCTCCTACCGATATACCCCATGTCCCTCCTCTAAACATGTATAAACCATCTCAATCTCGCCTCCCTCACCTTGTCTCCAAAACGTCCTACATGCGCTGTCCCTCTTATAAACTCATTCAGCTCTTCAGCTCAACATCTTCAGCTCTGCTACCTCCAGCTCCACCTCCTGTCTTTTAATCAAACCAATGTCTTAAATCAAAAAATAAACCTAGCAGAAACCAAAGCTTGTAATGGCTTTATTTAAAAGTAATGATGGTTTTTTTTGGCCTGTGAATATAAAATGCATATGATAGAAGTTGCAGCAAAAACAACTTGCACAAACATATTTGCAAAAAGAAATGTTACCAAACAGAATTTAAAACTTTAAACAGCAATCAAACTCTTATAAAATGTAAAAAAAAAAATTGAGTTCTATGAAGAGGTTGCTTTGGGTTTTGTGAAATGTCTTTTTCTCAGATCCCCTTTTGTTCTGACATAAATACTGCACTGCTCCGTCTTCCAGTTGTGTTCATATGGATGTGTTTAGCATGTCACTGGAAAACAGATTCAGTGCCTTTAAAGCATGATGGTTAAACAGTACATGGTGTAGTTAAAGCTGAGTTGTGAACCCAGTGTTGGGGTGCTGAAGGCTGTGACTGTAGTGGCTGTGGTTGGATCTGTTATTGTGGTACCAGTTTTCCCAGCGATGCATCCTGAAGTGTTAAAACATATTGTACTGATTCTGTATTTGATGTCAGTTAAAGGATACTTTCACAAATACACACACACACACACACGCGCACACACACACACACACACACACACACACACACACACACACAATGTGAAACCAGCAGATTATTTTTAATTTTCTACATTCCGACATAGACATAAAAACACAAGCTTACACACAAACACCAACACACAAATATCACAGATACACAGACTCAGGAATAAACATACACACAAACATAGCCACAATATCTATATCTATATCTATATCTATATCTATATATATATATATATATATATATATATATATATATATATATATATATATATACTCACAAACAGGCACACACAAAACACAGAGGATAAACCCAACAAACATAGTCAGAAAGAATGCACATACAGGTATACACACACACACACACACACACACACACACACACACACACACACACACACACACACACACACACGCACACACACACACACACACACATCCTAAAGATATTTAGATGGAGCTCATCTGTCAAATCATTTATGTTTTTTAGTACAGTGAAGTTGAAACACTTTCTGTTATGAAAACATAAAAAGGACCACGTCAGTTCCACACTTTATCTCTTGATGGCAGTCTCACCCTGTAACAGACACCAAATACTTGCATGTATCTACACCACTTTATAACTATAGATTGAATCTATCTAAAGGATCAGACCCATAACAATTTCATTACCAAGTCCTGCTAATTAGATCAGGTGCTGAGGAATGATAGTGTTGAATGCCACGCTGAAGTCTATCAATAGCTTTTAAACTAAAGTTATTATCATTATCAAAAGCTATAATGAACACTCAAACTATTAATAATGAAACACATTTTCCTGTTTTTTCCTCCCCGTACTTTCGATGTCTGTTGGTTGAATTGTTGGTTGAACGGCATGGTGCACAATCACAAATGGCCAGTAGATGGTAGAGTAACTTGTATTAGAGTTTCTTGGTAAAGTAGCGAAATGGAAGTAGAAGTACCGGCCAAATGAATTGGTAGGAAAAGACAGACTCTAATTTAAGACATTTTATTGGAGTATGATTCTACTTCTGATCAGTGTAGTTCAAGTGCAAGTGCTTAGATGCTTGTTCAGTCTCTTGTCAGTTCAAGACTGGACTGCTGCGACTCCGTGCTGGCAGCTGAACACAATTCATCCTCAGCATATGATGAATTTGAACATACAGTGAGGCTCACACAGTGAAGCAAATGTGTCTTTCCAAGAGATAAGAACATTTGCCAGCTGGTGCACTTCCTTGTTTCAAGGAAAAGATGAAGAATGTTTGTGTAAACGAGATACAGTGTGTTGAAACAAGGAAGTGCACACCAGACCATAACTGAAATCAGTCAGTTTCTTACACCTTTCTACTGGAATTTTGGACCACTCTTCTTTTGCAAACTGCTTCAGGTCATTTAGATTTGAAGGTACTTCTCCCAATTGCTGTTTTGAAATCTCTCCACAGGTGTTCTATGGGATTCAGATCTGGGCGCAATCCTGGCCATTTCAGAACTCTCTAGCGCTTTGTTTGGAACCATTTCTGGAGGCTTTTTGAGTTGTGTTTCAGGTCATTGTCCTGCTGGAAGACCCATGACCTCTGGTGAGAAGTGTTGCATTTTCTGACAGAATCGCAAGGGTGCTGATATTTTTGACCATGACTGTACCTGCTCATCTACACACAACTTTACATCTATCCACACACATACACACACCCACAAGCTAACACATAAACTCAACTACTAAGCATTAACCTAATGTACTTACACAGCTATGCCCCTACCTACTTTCATAGTTGTTACTATTATAGTAAAAAAAATACAATAAAAGGTTCTCGATAGAACATGGATGCGTTTTTGAGGAAGTGGCTCTGAATAATGGAATAAATAAATGATATACACTTGCTGTTTTAAAATATAGAAAGTTTGAAGGAATCTGTATGATTTAAAGCTGTTCAGGCTAAGGTAAACATTAGTTTGTTTTGTAACCTGCAAATTTACATACCTGGAAACTCTACTACTAAAACACACATACACACACTATCTTTCTTCTGCTCTCTGTCTATTTTTTGTATCTGTCTTCCTGTATCACTCTTTCTGCATTATGACAGAAGCAGGGACAAAGTGAAGGTGGAATGATGGAGATGCTTAGAGAACATTTAGAGAACATAACTAAAGACAATGTCAGTTCCACACTTCAGCTCATGATGGCAGTCTCACTCTATAGCACAGTGTATCTTTCTCTCAGACACTCTCAGTGTACTCACACACATTTACACCTCCTTTCTCCATGATCTCCATTCAGAACAGTGAGAAATACATTTCTGCATTCTGAGAAAGAGGGAAACATTAAAACATGTTTCATAACCACTTGAAGAGGTAAATGGGCTTTTTACTTGTCACATATTAATTACAGCACACATAAAATCTTTCTTAAGCATTGTTAGGAAGTTGGGGTCAAAGTGGAGGGTCAGCCATGACACAGGTTAAGGGCCTTGCTGAAGGGCCCAAGAGTGGCAGCTTGAAGCCCCAACCTTACGATCAGTAACCCAGAGGCTTAACCACTGACCTACCGCTTCCCACTTATGATGTTATGTAGTGAACAGAATCCTACATACTGATGCTTTTATGTGTTTTATTTTCACTAGTCTTAAATGTTTTGAAAGATTTACAGTCATGAGCTACACATGCACATGTGTGCACACACACTTAACATCTGCAGTTCACAACAAGAGCAATAAATACTGTGTACTGCATGCGGATTTCAGTACCCCAGAGGTGCAAAAGCCACAGTACAATTTAGTAACTGCACAATAAACCAATACCAGTGCTTAGTGCTCAATGGGGTACTTTAAACCGTCCACATACAAAGTACTGTTATGAATTTGTGTTTAAACTAAATAATTTGCCTTGAACACAAAATTCATCCTAAATGAATATTAATACAAATGCAAACTCAAATTCAGGCAAAATGTCTTTTCAATTAGTGTACATTTCTAAGATGCAGTATACAGTGTATCTACAATACTGTACATTTCCTTTGTAAGCAGAACCTGGCAACCCATCTCACAAAAGTTTAATCAAGATCATAACCAACATTGTAATGGGAGATGAAATTCTGCCATAATGAGTTTCCAAATAAAATCACATTTGTACCGTATTTCGATACTAACCAAATAAATATTGTAGTGTATGTACTGTTTATGTAGTATATTGAGCTATCACTATGTATAGCTCACACACACACCAAGCACTGGGTACAAAGTTGTTAATCTCTGTGGGGTATGCCATCATTATTACAATTAAAATATTGAAATGGATGCTGATATCATGTCCAGCTAACGTTTCTGATCTTTCTGAAATGCAATAAACCCAATTATCTATTAAATCATCAGATCATGTATTTATACTTGATTGGCAATTGTGTATAGTTAGACCCCTAATGACCACACTGCACAGTCTCACTGTGTCCCAATCAATAATCCCAGATCAGATAATTTTTTTGTGAAAAAACAATTTCAAAGTTCAGTGGGTACAGTGAGGCACTTCGGAAAGAGGCATCTGATATAAGCTCTGTTTTAGCCATAACTGAGTCAGAGGTCAACCACAAGTACAGTCTGTAGAACAACAAATCTAGTCTGAGCTTGAATACATAGTATTATAAGAAGGGGATGTCAAAATGGAGCTTATTTCCCTTTATTTCTTATGTGAGAGCGTAATGAATGAGCTGGTGCTTTGAAAGGAGGTGGTTTCTGGAGGGAAAACACCACAGCAGAGAGCATACATGTTTAAGGCTGAAGATCAGCATGCAGACAGAACTCACCAGACTCATATGGAAACAGCATAACCTGCAAAATAAAGATCTGGGATCTATTTACATGATTAGATATTGATTAATTATTTGAGGTTTGATTTATATTTATAGTATATTATTAGGTTTGGATGGAGTTCATTTCAGTTCAGTGTACTTCAGTGTACGTTTGCAGCATATTCACGCAGACATTCAACACTTCACATTTGGCATGTGTAAAAAAATAAATAAATGATTAATAAAATGTTTTTTTTACAGTGATCAATTTAATTTACAATAACCAATCTAGCTGACCATCAGTTACCACTAGAGGAAGCAGAATTTAAGAATTTATTATTATAATATATTATAAATAATTTCAAATCAACAATTAAAAAACTGAAATTGATAAAGGTATATTATTGCCTATGTTGCACCAGGAGGTTATATTACTCCCAAGGATTCGTAAGATTTAGAAAAAGTAAGTTACCAGTGAGAAGATTACCCAAAAATCAGTAGCGAATCCCCGAGAATGGATTTAAGAAGCTACCTTAGTAACAAAAAACGACTTTGCAACCCCAGGGGCTAATCTACCAGGGAATCGCCCTCTACAAAGAAATAGCCATTAAACCAATAAAATCACATAAAAAAACTATTCAGTATACCCCTACTCAAGCCTGCTTGCACTCCAGGGCTGAAAACCTCGCTCTATTGGTCTCTAAAACAACAGCAAGTACACAAGCACTCACACGACACAACAGCCTCACATGTTCAACACTAAAGAACACACCAAAGAAAACCACCACCAAGCAGAAAGGAACTTGTCCCTCATACTAGAACTGGTCACCCACACACCTGGAGAGGAAGCAGACTATAGTATAGTCAAAGCAATTTATCCGTACGCATGCGCACACACACACATACACACCACAAAGGGACGAAAAACAAAAAAAGTAGCAAAAAGGAATACGCAAGAGTATGAAACGCACCACGATGGACGCATACTCACTAAAAAAGAACACAATAATTCACAAAAAAAGGCAACAAAAACAAAACAATTCTATTTAATAAACTTTATAAAAAAAGAAAAACACATGACCTCTAAGCACTATGGTGACTGGCCATCCGGATCTTCCAAACTCTCAGAAGTGATGGTGGGATACGCCTACTGTATATCACTGCCGGACTGGAGCATTATCTGTGAGAGGGATTTCATGAGACAAGAGGTTTGTACGCACTAAATCTCCTTCATGAGTAGAGAAGACATCTTGAAACAGGGCTCTGACCTGCTTCTGTTTCTCTTTCATTAGTATTACCAATTCAACTGAGTCTAAATGCTTTGATATTAAGGCAGCAGAGACACTACACGATCCACTAAATACGCCTCCCGCAAGGTACCAATTACTGTAATGGAGTAAAGCACTACATCAGTAGTCCCAACAATGACTACCAGTATATAGAAAGTACCCTTGTTTACTTGTACCAAAGAAGAAGGGGGCAACAAAACTGCAGGCAACCCTGTCACTGGGGGCTCAAATAGCACGGTGCTACCTGCACACTGGGAAGAACATGTAGCTGCTACAAATTTAAGAGTGCCACCTGAATGGTGTTTCTGTTTCAGCATGTACGGCTGTCAAAGACCTTGGTGTGATTATTGACCCGAGTCTTTTCTTTGAGTCTCACGTGAATAATATCACCAGGATCGCCTTCTTTCACCTAAGAAATATTGCTAAAATTAGAAATATGATGTCGTTACAGGATGCAAAAAAACTAGTTCATGCTTTTGTTACTTCTAGATTAGACTACTGTAATGCTTTACTGTCTGGGTGTGCGAGTAAGTGCATAAATAAGTTCAGTTAGTCCAGAATGCAGCAGCAAGAGTCCTCACTAGATCTAGGAAATACGACCACATCACCCCTGTTTTAATCAGTCTACACTGCTCCCAATCAAATCTCGCATTGATTATAAAATACTACTACTGACGTATAAAGCACTTAACGGTCTCGCACCGCAGTATCTGAGTGAACTTCTGTACCAGTATGATCCTCCACGCCTACTTAGATCAAAAGATGCTGGCTATCTGTTGGTTCCTCAAATAATGAAGACTACCGCAGGGGGCAGATCTTTCTCTTATAAAGCCCCACAGTTATGGAACAGCCTTCCAACCAGTGTTCGGGACTCGGACACAGTCTCAGTGTTCAAGTCGAGGTTGAAAACTTATTTATTTAGTCAAGCCTTTTATCAGTAGATTTTTTTTCTTAGGTAAAGGCTCAGATCTGGAGGGAGCATGGATATAGAGTGTTTGGTGAACTGGTATATTTGTATGCTGTCGTCCCCTCACATTCACACGGTCACTCAGGGTTACCTTCTGGTTCTCTCTTTTAGTTATGCTGCCATAGCGAGTCTTGCCGGAGTCCAAACTGCACAGTGACATTAACTTTCATACACCAATAGTTACACTTAATAATCCATATCCTTCTCTTCCCGTCACCCTCTCTCTCTCTCTCTCTCTCTCTCTCTCTCTCTCTCTCTCTCTCTCTCTCTCGATCGAGTTAAACATGCTCCTGAGGCTCCAGTGACCACTGTTCCTGCCCCTCTACCCTCCGTGGATCTTCACACTTCTGTGCAGCTTGGGACGGTTTCTCATCAACACCTTGGGTGGTTCCATGTAATTCCGGAGTAGAACGGGTGCTTTTGAGGACGGATTGGACTGTAGTTGGTGTCGGCGGTCTGCTGCACTGACTCGGGAGTGCAGTTTGCTTCTGATCATCATCACTGTACCCCGCAACTTTGTATATATGCTTCAAATGGACATTTGGTGCAACCCAGATGAGGATGGGTTCCCTCTTGAGTCTGGTTCCTCTCAAGGTTTCTTCCTTATGCCATCTCGGGGAGTTTTTCCTTGCCACAGTTGCTCATCAGGGACAAACATACTTATAAAGAACATATTTACATTTAATCACCACATTATCTGTGTAAAGCTGCTTTGAGACAATGTTCATTGTTAAAACCGCTATACAAATAAAAATGAATTGAATTGAATTGAATTGAATTGAAACGTGACAAGCATTTCACCTTCTTACTCTTAAATTACTACCACAATCTAAAGCACGAATGACCTGCTGGCATTCCTGGAACACCTAAAGAACTTTGGAATTCCGCCTCACAGATGGCAGTTCAAACTACTTAGACCCACGATGGCTGAAAAGCTCTTGGTAACAGTGACTGAGCACATTCATCCCCAAGACTCCAGGGATGTCAGAGTTGCCCCCAGGAGGGACTCGGACCACCAACACCTATGTTGGCATAAATCAATTATAAATATGAAAATAAGTAATGTACACACAAGTACTCTATTGTTTCTATTCTGTATACATTTACTATAGTTACAATGTAATATTTCTTATGATAGAACCCTTTTATACTTTCAGTGTGCTATCTGTCTCCTGTTGCATGCATGAGCTCACAGACAGCCATGACTGGCTAGTGTCACTTTGATGATAGGTGAGAGACGATATACCACTTCTTTTATTCAGAGAATATGATCTTATAGCAGTGGATGGCTGTGGGTTAATCATGATCTCCAGATGATTAAACTTTTCTCTTGTAACAATTGGAGCCCAATATTCTGCATGTTAATTAAAACCAAGGCTTATGTACATTTGAAATAAACTATGCATTTTCCATTTGCCCTCCAGCATTCCCATTTGGATTAAAAAATTGTTTTTCTAATGATTCTAATATATGCAATATATCAAACCACCAGCCACATTAAAGTTACCCATTAGACATCCAGAAACAGTGTCCTGAGGGGACTGAATTGTTTTAATATAAATATACTGTTATGCATCTGGAAGAGCCTGATGACCTGAAAAAATCATTGTAATGCATTGGGTTTTTCTTTTGGTCTTTGAAGCTTCAAGGCTGTAAATTGTTTGCATAAGAGATTTAGAGCAGTCTGAGTTAATGCCTAACTTTGAAGCATTCAACAAACAGTCATCAAACATAAAAACTTCTGCATAGGCAGCGCATAAGGGACATGTTGCCTGTGTTTGCATAGCTGTTGAAGAAATTTGTGTTTTGTGTCTAAGGCCCTGTCACTAAGATGAATGTCTTTCCCGGTGGGAATATGTGTTCAGCTGTGTAATGTTTCCATGTCCACTCCATTAATAAGTTTGTTTGTGTGTGTCTGTGGTAAGGATCAAACTAAATATGAATACATTATACATCAACACCTAGTCTTTTTTGTTTTTTTATAGACATATACATGTTCCTTTTGTTCGTATGCAACAAGCTGGATATTGGATTTGACAGTAAATGACTGCAAGAAAACTCTGTGGTCCAAATGTGACATTTTGTCTCTAACAGAAGAACTTATGTAAGACAGAGAACAGGAGAGAAGATGTTAGCAGACTGCCCCACACCCACAGGCAAACATGGAGGAGCAGCATTAATGGTTTGGGGTTGTTTAGGAGCAGAGAAGACTCATTCCAGAAAGTGAAGGGAATACTGAACCAACATGGCTACCAATGACCTGAACCACACATGTGAATGTAAATCATTTATAAACATTGATTTTTCATCCCACTAAAATGAATCTAAAAAATAAATAAAACAAAAGAGATGTTCTGTACATGGAATCTAGTCTTTTATGCTTAAAGATATCTCCACTTCTCAATGGAGCAACTTTCCTGTTCAAAAAATGTGATTTCTGAGATAAAATATGTGAGCAATACATGTGTATTTTAGTTTCATATTTAATACCAGTAGTTATGAACAGTTTATTTTTTATACACATAGATAATCAGTCTTCTTTGTCCTTTTATCCTTGCTAAGACACATATATTATGGTAGTCATAAGGATCAAATTCAAAGCATCTCTGCTTAAGTGCCTCAGAAACATTTTAAAGCATGTCTACCATGAGCTATGGACACAGAACATAAAATTAGCTAATAATCAACAGAGTACGATGATTGAAGAGGTTTTTTTGAACGGCTGCTTGTCGTATGAAGTTGCTAGCAAACTATAGCCATCAGTATACTGGCACTACAATATCCCTAAATTAGAGCATACATACAATACATACACATATAGTACATACACATATAGATACATAGTACCATAAAGATAATAGTGGATTCACAGATTCGCATCGTTGCATCGGCATAAAAGTTAATGAATCAATTTAAATTAATAAAATAAAAAAAATTATGAATTCTTTATATATATATATATATATATATATATATATATATATATATATATATATATATATATATATATATATATATAAAAAAAATATATATATATATATATATATATATATATATATATATATATATATATATATATATATATATAAAAATATAATATAAAATACTTGTATTTTTCAGAAAATTACCAATAATTTGTGACCAATATATAGCACCACTGCTGCTATGTGCATATGGTGTATCACAACACCACAGAGAACGAGGCGTGTCCTGAGAGTCACATAGAATACAGATTTACATGGCAGAGGTAGAGCTGCATCTTCCTGGAGACACAACAGGAAAAGATCGCCCATTTTGTATATATTTTTTGCACTACAAAGGCCTGTTTGTCAGAAGGCACTTAAGTAAATTTATGATTTGCAGTCTGTCTTACAGTGTGTTGAATCAAATAAAAGTCGGATCATTCTGCATCGTAATATGGGTGAATTGTACTGCATCAGTAGCTGCTTCATATGTATCGTAATGTATCGTATCGTTACCAGGCTTCGAAATGCCTCAGTTATGAAGATGCACATCCCAATACATAGAGAAGTGACTCATATCTCTGGATCTTATTCAGGACAAAATAAAAGACATGTAACTAAACATAAATACATTACTTGGACTGGAGAGTTCATGTGTCCTGAACGAATACAAATACAGATACCATAGTAAGTGCTATATTTTTTAGCTTGCCAAAAAAATTGCATTCATTTGATACTAGATCTAATGGGAAGCAATAAAAAAGTTATAGGAGTGGAGTGGAAAGTTAGGTATGCTCAAACATTAATCTGTGGGACAAAAAAAAATGCATGTCTCTGATTAGGGTCAATATACATAATCATTTAATACATTTTTCATGAATGAACATGAACATTCTGTAGTTATTCGATAAACTCTTTGAAATCATCTGTACTGTAACCAAAATGACCAAACTTCAGTTTTCAAACAATATTGAATATTAAAACTATTCATTCATTTATTTTCAAGCATAATTATCTTGCAGCCTTTTTAAATGCATTTTTTAAACACCAATCCACACTTTAAATGTAGCAAAAAAAACAACAACAAATAAACAAAAAAGCCATTACAACTTTACATTTAAATTCTCAGGTGCTCCCATTTTTTTGTTTTATCTTTGAGATGTTTCAATTCTAGTCCATCTGTGACAAATTCAAATGCATATAAGAGACAGGACGGTGTTGAGGCACAGATCTGAGGAAGGCTACAACGCTATTTCTACTGCACTGAAGATTACTGAAAGCACACTGACCTCTATAATTAATGAATGGAAAAGGTTTAGAATAACCAAGATTTTTTTCTCAAGTTGGCCACCCAGCCAAACTGAGCAATCATGCGTTGGTAAGAGACATGACCAAAAACCTGATAGTTACTCTTATTCAGCTCCTGAGATCATGTGTGGAGATGGGAGAATCTTGCAGCCATCATTGCAACACTTCACTGATCTGGGCTTTATAGGTAATCTGGGTCGATGGAAAATGTGTGTATGACATGTAAAATTCTGTTTGGAATTTGCATAAAATGTCAAAATGAATAAAAAATAATTGCTTACACTGAGGAGAAAACCGAGGCTGCAGGAGCAAATAGAAGTTAGTAGTAGATTCTGTCAGGATGTTCAGCAAAGTTTTCTGAAACTTTAACAATCTGCTAAAATATTATTAGTTGCCTATTGTAACCTATACATATACACTACTACTACTACTACTACTACTACTATCAATAATAATAATAATAATAATAATAATAATAATAATAATAATAATAATAATAATAATAATAACTGTAATGACAGTCGGAATGCCATAGAGGGCAGTAGTATATAATGAAACCAGGACCTACTCTCCAGTGTTCGGATAAACCTTCGATTAAATTCCATCAAATAAAAAGAACCAACATGTTTAAAAGCATATCGTTACAATTTGACTGACTTGACTGACATACACTCATTTTTTGTGTTGCAACCCTCCTGCAAAACCCAGCATAGACACAACTAACTATTTACCAGAAGGCAATACATCAAAAAGATGTGTGTTCAAATTACTATACATTTCACGTGTTTCATATGACTCTTTTAACATTGTTTAGTTGTCATGATGGTAAACCCAGAGATATCTCTCTTTTTTGTCAATAAGGACTTTCAGACTATGACTATGGTTTAACTTAAAGTGAACACCAGATGATCACCTTAAGAGAAAACGACCTGCATACCATTTGGGATTTTGAATATAGACTTGATACCTGGTTCTGACCGGCTGAAAGGTGTACATTTAAACACACAGGTAGTTCTGTTAAGTGTAATCACAGTTCTAAATTACATCCAGCATGAGACAGCTATTTATGCCCAGTGGAGTCTGGAATGAGTTGAAGCGTGAATGGTACGGTTCAGTTAACAAGGACAGGTGTTTACACAACATGACCTACTTTTACCAAACTTAGAGATGGTACGCAGTGACAAATCGGTCAGCCGTAAAGGTGGAGGGCTACAGAATGGCAAACATAGAATGCGACAGAAGGAATGCATGAAGAACAGTGGAGAAGAATAGGAATAGGAATGAATAGGAGTGAAACAAGAATTGAAACATGAATACAGAATTGCTGCTGCTTTGTGTTTAAATGTGTACAGGTTCTGTGAAACCTAATGGAGACAGTTACGTTAGGATCTGCATAAAAGTTTCTGTGCCTTACTTTTCTGCTATATTTTTCCTCCTAAGCATTTGTTTCTTGCGGTTTTCACCTTGTTAGGGATTCACCTTGTTCATTAGACCGCGATGGGATTTTTTCTTGCAGCGAAATATTTGATCATATTTGCAGTTTTGAGGAAAACAGCATCACAATGACTGCAGAATAACACAATTTTCAGTGGAAACAGTTTGCTAGTAAGCTAATGCGATGACCCTGACTGCAGCATTCAGTCACTCAGCAACGTTTTTTTTTGTTTTTTTTTACCTCACCAGTGATGCAAGGATGGAATGACAGCTCCATTTAAGAGTCAAAATCTCATGTCCACTATCTTCTGGTCTATCTATATGTAAGAAACTAATATATCTCCACTGCTACTACTACTACTACTACTAAAATAATAATAGTATAGTAATAATAATCCCTGACTGCAGCATTTGGTCAGTAAGCTATGCATTTTTACTTCACTAGTGACGAAAGCATCTCTTAAGCACCTACAGTAATCTGCTGTACACTGTAATGTACACTGTGGTACATTAATGTACACCAGTGTGAGGTAGAGATGTCTGGATTATGCGTAATGTAATTGGCATGATTCAAAGAATTATGGCACATCTGTCAGATTCAAATCTTGCCACTATAGTCTGGTCACCTGCATTAAAATATGCCAGCAGATGCCTGTCCTCCAGGTTTTAAATGAATTTGAATGAGCTTTCTGCTGTCATTGTGATTACTGTCATGGGCTGCGTATGAAATCGAAAACTCTGACTGTACTTTCAAATTAACTCATTGAGAAAAACCAGAAGACTAGTACTGAAATCTCAACTTGATTGACAGATTATTTTTAATGTCATTGGAAGACAAAGTTTGGACAAACTCCATGTGAGGTGGTGACCCCTACCTGACTGTGAACCCAGTGGTGGATGAAGTACACACGCCATGTAGTTGATTTAAAGAAGAGATACACTCTGTAAAATATTGAAGTAAAGGTACAAATGTATTTGCCTTCAAATGTACTTAAGTATTCATAGCACTATGATTTATTATAACTATAAATGTTCCATATCCTTCTCTTCCTGTCACCTCTCTTTCTCTCTCGCTCTCACACATTCTCTCTCTCTCTTGCTCGAGTTAAACATAAGGTTCCAGTGACCACTGTTCCTGCCCCTCTCCCCTCCGTGGATCTTTCCACTTCGTCCAGTCCTGCCTCTGGATAGTGTTCTCTTCGACTGGAGGCCACTCTGTGCAGCTGTGGACTCATCAACGCCTTGGGTGGTTCCATGCAATTCTGGAGTAAGAAGGGGCGCTTTGAGGATGGATTTGGACTGTAGTTAATGTCAACAGACTGCTACACTGACTCAGGACTACAGTTTGCTTCTGATATTCATCACTGTACCCCGCAACATTGTATATCTGTAATAAATGGACATTCGGCGCCACCCAGATGAGGATGAGGTTCCCTCTTGAGTCTGGTTCCTCTCAAGGTTTCTTCCTTATGCCATCTCAGGGAGTTGTTCCTTTCCACAGTCACCACCGTTTTGCTCATCAGGGACAAACTTACACTTATAAAGAACATATTCACTTTTTATCACCACATTATCTGTGTTAAGCTGCTTTGAGACAATGATCATTGTTAAAAGCGCTATACAAATAAAAATAAATTGAATCAAATTTGAATGCATCACATTGTTAACTTTTATGCCAATGCACTGAATCCGTGAATCTTACTATCTCTGGTCACTGAGCAGTTTTTTGTTTTCTTTGGGGATCAAAATAAAAGGGCTTTTTCTGGTGAAATGCCGGTTACTCTATTGGTTAATGGAAGTGTACAGTACATACTGGCATACTCGAACATAGATCATTCTCCCATTTGCTATGTGCAATTCCCAACTTCTGGGTGGTACAAAAACAACAGACATTTATAATGGTGACATGCAATTCATCATTCGGCACTTTTGTGAAACAACAACAATCTGTACTAATGTTGAAGTGATTCTTGCCTTTATATGTTAATGCACTTAGCTGATGTCTTTATCAAAAGCCACAAAAGTGCTTACTATTGCTGATCTAAAACAGATCATCATACAGAATGTTTAAGGATCTAAAAAACTGATCCTACAACATCAATAGAGCAAAATTAGTACTAAAATGACATCCTCAGCAGAAAAAAAGGGAATCAATTTTTGTTACAAACCCTCAGCTAGAAATTCAGACCACCACATGCTTCATGTTATGCTTTTACACTATACTTGCTGTATACCTACAAACCTCTTTTTTTTTTGAGGGGACTAATGGTGCTAATTGGTGCTATTCTGAACACGGATCATGGACAGCAAGTTAGAGCAAAGAGTGAATGTTAAATTCTGACATTTTATATGATATACGTTTGACCTAAGGCAATGGTGAGTCGTTCAAGAGCAGAAGAACATCACTGGAAGACGACGAGATATCAGGAAGCCCTTCGACGAGCTCAACCTCTGAAAACATCGAAAGCATTCGGCAACTTGTGCATGACGATCTCACTTTTTGATACTCGTATGCACTATTCACTTCAAACCACAAACAAACCCATGATTGTGTTTAATGAAATAAAGTTTTGATTTTAAATAAACATTTTATTTGGTGTACAGTACACGATGTATATGACGAAGGAAAAATCAATCTGGAATGGGATGTTCAGCAAACACGAGTGTGTCCATATCCTGACAATGGCTGCCAAGTGGGGTCCCCTTTAAAGTTCACCACAATTGGCAGCCATTGTCAGGATATGGACACACTCGTGTTTGCTGAACATCCCATTCCAGATTGATTTTTCCTTCGCGCTTATAATAAGCTCCACTCTTTCAGTAAGGTTTTTCTTTAGTTGTGGAGAGTGTATATGTGGATTTGTGATCCTTCAGCTACAAGATCATGGTATTGAGATCAGATGTTGATGAGGAGGTTTAGAGTTTAGTCAGTGCTCTAGTTCATTCCAAAGATGTTCAGTAGGGTTGAGATCTTGAGTTTTTCCACTCTAATACTAACACACAATATCTTAATTGAGCTAGCTTTATGTACAGGGGCATGACATACAGTGGCATCCTATAGATTTGTCGTTTCTACTTACTTTGCCTCAAGTTTGTGGAAGAATCACATATGGGTGTGAAGTTCGGGTGTATAGTAAGTGCACTGAGAGAACTCTTACCACACACACACACACACACACACACACACACACACACACACACACACACACACACACACACACACACACAGGAATTGTGGGGTTCTCATTTAACACTATGTATTCACAAACTTATGGAACGGTAAAAAAAAATAATGGGTTAATAAAACAAGATATTGCACATTAAAATATAGTGAAATAAAAGCTGAAGTAATAAATACTCAGCAAAACAATTTCAGTGTGAAGCACCTTTTTTTTTTTTTTTTTTAAAGTAGTTTCTGTTGATTTAAGTCAAATTCAAGTTTATTTTTTTTACTTTTTATAAACGAGGCTCCAAAAATTCAGAGCAACATCCTTTTACCTTATTGATATCCCATCAGGTATAATTTGTATATGTTCATTCTTTAACCTGTCATAATTTAAAAATATGAGGTCAAGAAATAAAACAAGAAAACACACACACATATCAAGGTGCAAATTGGGAATTATTCATTATACCACAAGTCGGATATCGTCCTTGGTTTAACAAAACAAACAAACAAAAAATTTAAATCACACGAGCATTGACAGGAATGTTCATCATATTCCTACAGTCTTCTGAGCTCTGTTCATTATACACATAGTCAAATTCAGTCAGAGATAAGCTTTTCATGCTAAATATTTCTCCTCAATCAACTAAGCATTCAATTGTTCTCTCTCCAAAGTCGTAGGTTCTCATCTGCGATTACACAGAAGAAAATTATAAAAATGCCCTTCATAATTTCAAATTTGATAAATTGTGCATTTCTACTTCAGGGTCCATAGCAGCCTTTATGAGTAGGTTCAACTGAAATCATTACATCTTGATGCAGTCTGTCAACGCTGAACTTGGATCAGCTTCTGAAAGCGTGTTCTTGGTGTTAATCATGGCGGAGAAACAGAGTCTGTCCATCAAGCCTTAAAAGTACCCAATACAGACATTATTATAACTATTATCACTAGTATTATTATCATCATCAAGGATATATAATGAGCATCATTTCATATCAGTGAAATACTTTCGAAGTGTGCAAGCTGGCACAGTGGAACCTGCATTGCGGTCCTTACTAACAGGATTTTACCGAAATTATTATAACTGCTTCGACTGGCCTAAGACATTCGAAGTCCTGGACCAATTCTGGAGCTCAAGGTAGGAGCTTGAAACAGACGCCTATATTAAAAAAAGGAACGTTTAATGAATGCAGGAAAATCACGGCGATCAGTGCACCATATACATGTAAGGATCTACACTCATTAGGATTTCATGAGTGTAGATCTGTAATGATCTGTAGGATCTCTCATTAGGAAGCTGTACGCAGATGCGTCAAATATGAATGGAACTAGATTCTACTGCAACATGGAGCGCAATGGTGGTCGGATAACAGTAGTGTTACGTACAAGGGCATTAACAGAGCTATAGCCTTGAAGATCATTGTGAGCTAAACAGTAACTTTCAATGGATGAAGGTCTTCCTGCCTGCCACAGTCAGAAGCTAATGAAAGGTAGAAAGGACTTGTTGACCTGAGATATCCATGGCTTGGTGACTATCATGCAGATTTAGAGCGAGAGTAGAGCAGCAATGGCCTACTTTCTCTCAGAAGAATTTTAAATAGGGCATAGAGCCAAAAAGATATAATCAAACCGGACTGGACAATTGTTTAAAATCTAAGCATACTCAAAACCTATACCTTTTTTTCTGTGTATTATGCCCTCATTAGTCACCGTATGCGAAATGTAAAATGTAACTTTTATTTGTAATGCTCCATGATGCAGTTTAATGCACGAATTGGTGACTCAATCCCTAAAGAAAACAACGGGGAAAAAAATCTTGCTTTGGTTTAAAAAAAAACTAACAAAAAAAACCCCACATGATTTCTTAGTTAGCCAGAAAACTTTAGATCTGAAGGACTGAACATACATATAAAGACATGAACGCATAAAATAACAAGGGATATGACCACACTGATCTCCAAGAAGAAACCTAAATCACTGCAAAGACGCAAAACAAATTCTCTGAAGGTTTGGGAGCGGATTCCTAAAGTTTCCGACTTTTTTAATGCTGATATATTATATAGTGATTCAATTCCTTCCTTTCAGGGTCCTGACACGAGTGATGTCATTCAGCTGTCTTTTTATTTGTTCTTTCGTTAGTGTTTGTCACTCTGTACTGTTTGTTGATGCTTTTTGTTCATAAAGTGCCTTCCATATGCAGGTGACTGACCAAGGGTCAGTTTTAAGCCCAACCCAACCCCCCAAAAAAAAAAGATTCTCACTCACTCAGACACTCACACAGACCTACCCCAGAGTGCAGTAATGACATAAAGAAGGGGATTGTAAGAAATGTAGTATTGGCAAAAATGAGGTCAGGGTGCTATTGGCACAGCTTTCAGAACTTGCTCCTGAGTGAGAGTGTGAGTTTGTGAGACTAGGCTGTGGGCTGAATGGTGTAAGTGATTGAACGACATTTTCTTCTGGTTTTTTTTTTTGTTTGTTTTTTTGTCTCCTACTTCCCACCCTCTCTGCACTTTTAGCTCTTTTATTTTCGCTCCCCGTTTGTCCGTTCACTCTCGGGACTGATAAAAAAGGATGTATCCTGACTCAGAGTTCTTAGAGATGTCTGAAGTCAAACCGTAGAACTCCTCGATCGCCTGGGCGTCAATTTTCTGTGTGGAAGAGAAGCGAGAAAGAGTCGATTACAGGCATTCAGTACAGCACTTACAGATGTAATAAACAGGCGCATACACACACACACACACACACCTCCACGATGTCATCGTCGAACAGCAGCCAGAAGCCATGACTCTTCACTATGGTTATGTAGTGTCCTCTGTTTGGCCCACTGTCACAAGATTAAGCACAAGAAGGCGATGTGTGTAAATAAGGTAAGCAATCAGTAATATATGGTCAATATGCTATGCAAAATGTATTAACGCAGTGACGCGTTAAGACATAAAAAATATGTGTGATGCTTTGATTGATTGACTGAATAGTGACATTGTTTTAGACGCTGACTTTCAAAATACTAAAGAGAAAGTTTGTAAAAAAACAAAAAAAAAACCCCAAAAAAACAAGCAGCTCGGTGACAATGGCCAAATAATACACACACACACACACACACACACACACACACACACACACACACACACACACACACACACACACACACACACACACACACACACATATATATTATATATATATATATATATACAGTGAGGAAAATAAGTATTTGAACACGCTGCTATTTTGCAAGTTCTCCCACTTAGAAATCATGGAGGGGTCTGAAATTGTCATCGTAGGTGCATGTCCACTGTGAGAGACATAATCTAAAAAAAAAATCCAGAAATCACAATATATGATTTTTAAACTATTTATTTGTATGATACAGCTGCAAATAAGTATTTGAACACCTGTCTATCAGCTAGAATTCTGACCCTCAAAGACCTGTTAGTCTGCCTTTAAAATGTCCACCTCCACTACATTTATTATCCTAAATTAGATGCACCTGTTTGAGGTCGTTAGCTGCATAAAGACACCTGTCCACCCCATACAATCAGTAAGAATCCAACTACTAACATGGCCAAGACCAAAGAGCTGTCCAAAGACACTAGAGACAAAATTGTACACCTCCACAAGGCTGGAAAGGGCTACCGGGAAATTGCCAAGCAGCTTGGTGAAAAAAGGTCCACTGTTGGAGCAATCATTAGAAAATGGAAGAAGCTAAACATGACTGTCAATCTCCCTCAGACTGGGGCTCCATGCAAGATCTCACCTCGTGGGGTCTCAATGATCCTAAGGAAGGTGAGAAATCAGCCCAGAACTACACGGGAGGAGCTGGTCAATGACCTGAAAAGAGCTGGGACCACCGTTTCCAAGGTTACTGTTGGTAATACACTAAGACGTCATGGTTTGAAATCATGCATGGCACGGAAGGTTCCCCTGCTTAAACCAGCACATGTCCAGGCATGTCTTAAGTTTGCCAATGACCATTTGGATGATCCAGAGGAGTCATGGGAGAAAGTCATGTGGTCAGATGAGACCAAAATAGAACTTTTGGGTCATAATTCCACTAAACGTGTTTGGAGGAAGAAGAATGATGAGTACCATCCCAAGAACACCATCCCTACTGTGAAGCATGGGGGTGGTAGCATCATGCTTTGGGGGTGTTTTTCTGCACATGGGACAGGGCGACTGCACTGTAGTAAGGAGAGGATGACCGGGGCCATGTATTGCAAGATTTTGGGGAACAACATCCTTCCCTCAGTTAGAGCATTGAAGATGGGTTGAGGCTGGGTCTTCCAACATGACAATGACCCGAAGCACACAGCCAGGATAACCAAGAAGTGGCTCTGTAAGAAGCATATCAAGGTTCTAGCATGGCCTAGCCAGTCTCCAGACCTAAACCCAATAGAGAATCTTTGAAGGGAGCTCAAACTCTGTGTTTCTCAGCGACAGGCCAGAAACCTGACTGATCTAGAGAAGATCTGTGTGGAGGAGTGGGCCAAAATCCCTCCTGCAGTGTGTGCAAACCTGGTGAAAATCTACAGGAAACGTTTGACCTCTGTAATTGCAAACAAAGGCTACTGTACCAAATATTAACATTGACTTTCTCAGGTGTTCAAATACTTACTTGCAGCTATAGCATACAATTAATAGTTAAAAAAAATCATACATTGTGATTTCTGGATTTTTTTTTTTTAGATTATGTCTCTCACAGTGGACATGCACCTACGATGACAATTTCAGACCCCTCCATGATTTTTAAGTGGGAGAACTTAGCAGGGTGTTCAAATACTTATTTTCCTCACTGTGTGTATATATATATATATATATGTATTATTTGGCCATTGTCACCGAGCTGCGTGTTTTTTTTTTTTTTTTGGGTTGACCTTAGTTAAAGTTACATTTTATATGCACATTTAAGTAAATATTGGATCAGGTTGGGCCTCTGATGTAAATTTTGCCTTATGGATTCCAAAATGTCTATAAGCGGCCCTGGTTGAAGTTAAACGTTGTAGAAAGCCAGAGAGACAAACTATTTGTTCTCAATCGAGCCAAGATAACCTGTCCTTCAAAAAAAACATCTTTCTTTCTCTCAACTTTCCCATGATTTCAAGATTACTTCCCTAAATACACCACACACACCATTGATCATATGTTTTAACTTGGTGAACAACACTTGTATCATTAGTCTTAATAAATGCACTGTCTGCTTTACAACTGCCATGTGCGAGCTGTTTCTATAAGTATGCTGTAATACAAAAAAAAGACGCACACCTCCTGACCGATCAGAGACGTGGTATCAGGTTTTTGGCATCATTTTTGCAGACTACATTGTAAAAAGAGTATGTGTAGCCATCGTGTATCATTATATTTGCGCACCTGCCACAATGTACCACTACGGCCACGAGGTCGTACATGCGGTCGAGGTTGACGGCGTCGGCGGACGTGTTGAAGAGGCGCAGCTCGAGCGGAAAGACGACGCGATAGCTCAGCTTGGTGTAGCGCTGCAACTGCTCCATGTACTTAAAGCGTTTCAGGTGCAGGGCCAAGATCATGGGCAACTTCTTCACTCGCATGCTGGAGAAACACATGACATAAAAAAAATGTCATATACAATCTATTGTGGAACCATTAAACGTTGCACATGATCACAGTCAGAGGTGCATATAAAAAAAATAAATCACTGTAATGTAAAGTGCAGGATGAGCCCACTGACCGTTTCTGAGCCTCTTGTTTGCTGCAGCAGGTTTCACAGTAATACTTATACTCACTGCACAGCGTCTCCGTGTTACTGAAGTCCCTGCAGACACACACACACACACACACACACACACACACACACACACACACACACACACACACACAGACAGGATGAATCAGATCCTCCTCATTGAAGCCTCCAAGACTGTGCAGCTCTTAGTTATCTTGGGCACATGTGCTATATATAAATACCTGAGACAATGTGTTATTGAAGTGTTTTGCTCGACATCCACAGACAAATCCAGGAAGTCCTCGTCTTTACTGCTTACCTGTAATTGGAAAAACGTATTCGAGTTCTATGATCTTGTCAAATTTATTAGCATCAACTCACTTTAACATCAGTCCTGAAGAAAGTTCGAACGGAACACAAATTAAGGAAGGTCTCATCAAAACCTCAAAACAAAGTGACCTCAAATGACCTCCAAGTGACCGCTTACATCATAATACCATTCAAACCATATGTGATTCTTCCTCTAACTGTTCCCACAAAATTGGAGGCATGCAGTTGTACAAGATGTCTTTGGATGTGGTAGAATTATATTCTCCTATCACTTGAACTAGGAGACCCAAACCTGCTCCAGCATGACTATACCCCTGTGCACAAAGCCAACACCATGAACATATGGTTTACATGGGATGGAGTGAAAGATCTCGCATGGCCTGCTACAAAGCTCTCAACTCTCAAAACATGTTTTGAATGAATGTGAACGCTGACTGGACCCCAGGCCTCCTCACCTCACCTACATCAGTACCTGAATTTACTTACATTCTTGTGGCTGAATGAGCAGAAATCTCAACAAGCTCACACAGAATCTTCCCAGAAGAGTGGCGGTTATTATAACAGCAAATATATAACCTTTGACTGTACAGTTCATGGTTTTGAGGATGAATATTCATGCCAATGTTAATTAGTGTATTAAAAACTTGAAAAGTGTTCATTTATGGTACATTTAGAATAGATACAAACATGCGATTAATCACGAGTTATTAATTACGTTAATTGGTTTAAAAGCAAAAACACAGCTGCAAAATGTCTTAAACAATCACGCAATTTAACACCTAGAGAAACAACTGTGTGTCAAAGCTGTCACCGTCTCGCAGTTGAGGCAGCGTGTCTCGTTGGTCAGCGTTCCCTGGAAGATGTCGTGCACCCAGGTGGACTCGGTCTTGTTCTCCGTCTCGGTTTCGGCAGTGACGACGCTCCCATTGTTCTTTAGTCGGCCGTTTTCTTTCTCCTGTTTCTTCTCCTCCTGCAGGATGTCCGCCACCGTGTTCAGCAGGTAGTTGAGGAACTCGTGAGCGTCCTGCTGCATGTAGTTATCAAACAGGTCTGCAGGGGGGGACAGAGAGCAGAGCAGCGGCACACGCTTTAAACACTTCACAAATCGTGATGTAAGAAATCAAAATATTATTCTGCGTAAGATGTATACTGAATATTAACATATGATTGAGTGTACAGTACATGCAAGTTCTATAATAAACCTTTACAGACAGCATTTTTATGGACAAATGGAAACCACCTTGTGTTATATGGTCATCAGTGTTAAACTTGAAATCACCCTGTATTGTATGTGTGTGTAGTCAGCTGACTGATTCTTTTCTGACAGAGGCTGGTATTATTCATTTACTGAGAGAGATTCAGAACAAGTATCTTTTCATATACCTCCCTCACACACACACACACACGCACACACACTTACACACTCCACCACCTGTTCCACATTCCACAGATACACTGTATTACAAAGATCTACTGTTTGTAAGCAAAGGTCAGGTGCATTACTAGTCCATCTATATACATTAGATCAGCTCTGCCCCTTTGCCCACATCATTTCACATCGTTTCTCTACATAAAGCAATGCAATACAGTATAGTATTTTTAGGCATCGGTATTGTGTGTTCATAATGTTAAACCTTTTGTTGTTAGGGGGTTCCATTTTCACTAGGATCTGGGCACTATTATGAATGCTGCTCTGTGTATAATGTCACCAAAAAAAAAGGGAAATTACAGCTTCTACATGAGCTTAAAGTAGGATAGAGCCAATTCTAGTTTGATTGCAGCCTACGACCAGATAACCCTACGATTATCTCCAAACCAGCACTTTTTAACACTGGAAGCGTTTTCAGTTCTTGGTGAACCTTTAAACTCAAGAGACGTGCATTTTGTTCTCGTCTCCGTACCTGTCATGCTTTTAAATGCAACTGTATCTGTATAGAAAAGATTTAGTGGGCATTAATGAAAGAATTTTACTTTGTTACTGCACTGAAGTATATACAATGACCAGGGATAACTTTACGACCACATTGCTAATATTGTGTTGGGTGTTTGCTGTTAAAACAGACGTGACTCATTGAACATTAACAGCATTCATTTCTTCAGCAGTTTTAACTACAGGATCTCGTCTGTTGGATCGGACCACACGGACCAGCCTTCGCTCCCCACATCACCACTGTTCCTTCCTTGGACCACTTTTTGGACCACTGCACACTGGGAACATCCCACAAGAGCTGCAGTTTTGGAGATGCTCTGACCCAGACGTTTAGACGTCACAATTTGGCCCCCTGTCAAACTCACTCAAATCTATACAATCGCTTCTGAACCATCAACATTGAGAACAGTTCAGGTGAAAGTGTGTTTGGAGTAAGGTTTCTTTCACTGTATGTCTGTAACTATAGAAAACTCCCTCATTAAAAGGTATTATGTGCAGGAGAATGGAACACTGAACTGTATCCATTATTCATAGAGTTCTCATAGAGCACTCGTTTACTTCTGATACTCGAGTCTATTTAGAAGCAAGAACTTTTGTACGTTTACTGATGCACTTATAGTAATGAAAGTGTTTCACTTTTTCGGACTCGTGTAGGCGGGGGATTTGTAGCTTTACCCAAGTACAAGAATAATGTGGTTTATTCACCAATAAATGAGGTATAGCAGGTCCCTGAGTAATGTAGAAGATGCGTTGTGATGACTCCATTGTAACTTAAAAATACGGTAAGTCGAGACATGGCCCAGCCTACTCAGGTGTCTTAAAGAATGGTGATCAGTATGAGGTAGTATACTGTAATGTGTTAATAATTTAATACATTACAGCAGTGGTCCCCAACCCCCGGTGCCGGTCCGTGGGTCAATTGGGCCACACAGAAAGAATACATAACTTACATTATTTCCGTTTTATTTATTATCTGATATTATAATGTTATAATGTTGCTCTTGGCTGCTTCTCTGATTAGTTTTTATCTTGTCATTAGGTCGATATTTGAGGGACTTCATGTTTTTGGTGGTGTCAGTCAATATTTGTTGTACTTCTATATGTAAAGTTTTGACAATCAGATGCTGTATATGCTGTGTAAAACCTTTTTATAAACCGTGGCTTTGCTAATCACATGAAACCAAGAATGTGTTCATCCGAATCACTTCACTAATGGCCTACGAGTTTTAAAGTCATTGATAAATTTTGAGTCACATGTTCAATTTTAAGTTCAATTCCAGGGTCTGTGACAGGAAAGTTTGCTTGCTTACCATTTTCTTTTCTCAGGCGAGAGATGAACTTCTTGGGGGGAATTACTCCCACCTTCTTCTTCTGGGTGGCAATGCTGTGGAAGAGGTCAGCCAGGCAGGTCAGCAGGTTCTCCTTCTTCTTCTGCTGTGCCTTGTAGGCCAGAACGCTCTCCCTGAACGGCCTGCAGAAATACAGCGCCTGCAGCACTGAGTTACAGTAGCATGTATTCCCAAACTGCAAAAGGAGACACAGAGAGAGGGGAGAGAGCGAGAGAGAGAGAGAGAGAGAGAGAGAGAGAGAAAGAGAGAGAGAGAGAGGAAACTTTTTTGATGGAAATTTTTATGATGCTTTCAATGCATCATTTAAGCATATTTATATAGTTTTTAGGTTTTTTTTACAAGTCGCTCAGACACTTGGTTCATTCGTGACGCAGAGTAAATGTTCTCATACCCGGCCTGCTCTCTCATCGTCAAAAGAACATCCTCCACCTGCTCTCCACTCTCAGTCACTCACTCTTTCACATTCAGCTGTTTGCAGTTTGTTTGATTCAATTTCCCAATTATCACTTTATTTTATAGCGCCAGAGAGAGAGAGAGAGAGAGAGAGAGAGAGAGAACGACAGATAGATAGATGAGAGAGACAGACAGAGAGAAAGCCACAAAGAGTGAGAGAGAGAGAGAGAGAGAGAGTCTGGCAAACAGAGACAGAGAGAGAGAGAGAGAAAGCCACAAAGAGTAAAAGAGAGAGACAGAGAGAGAGAGAGACAGAGAGACAGAGAGACAGAGAGAGACAGAGAGTCTGGCAAACAGATACAGAGACATAGAGAGAAAGCCACAAAGAGTAAAAGAGAGAGACAGAGAGAGAGAGAGAGAGAGAGAGAGAGAGAGAGAGAGAGAGAAAGAGAGAGAAAGCAACAGAGAGAGATAGAGAGAGCAAGATAGACAGAGAGAAAGCCACAAAAAGTGATAAAAAAAAAAAAGAGTAAGAGCGAGAGAGAGAGAGAGAGAGAGAGAGAGAGAGAGTGAGAGAGAGCGAGTGAGAGAGAGCGAGAGCACTTTTGGTAAAGAAGTAAATCTGTAAAGCAATCAGAGCTGAGGGAATGAGGGAACAAATTTGAACATAATCTTCTGTTTCTAGACGTGGGGTGAAACCAGTGCATTTTGGCATTCTCGTAATCGGGAAAAACTTGGATCAAAACCCTGTCATCTGCTATTATTCAATAAGACAAGACTTTCTTTGCCAGAAAAAGAACCGTGGCCTGCCTTAATTCACAAAAAAATGCAGTGAGTAACAGTAGGTTGTCTTGGCCTGGTTTCAGAGAATAGATGGGAGAATTAATGGGGTTTCTGAAAGCTGCTGATTTTCTACTGATGGTTCTCTCAAACAAAGGCATGTGCATGTGTATGAAACACTATGGACTTTTTAAATGCATTTTTTTTCCTCTTGACAGCTTCAAACAGAAGCTGATTGAAAGGCTGCTGTTAAACAAGTGAGTACAGGAAAGCACTTGCTTTAAACTATAAACATAAAAAATATAAATAATTAAGTTTGGGGCATAACAGGGAATAAGATGTACTGCTTTAGGGGAAAAATGACAATCCAAATGACAGGATTCCTTCTTACCTCAGAATTACGTCTGTTCCGATGTCAAATCATTATATGGCAATCAATATATGGCATTTCTTACCTATACATGAGCTACACTATATATACACTAGTATAAGCATACAATTAATACATAACATATTCCCATGTTAAATCTGTAACACTGACTCTACAGGTTAGCTGACTTCACAGAGGCCGTTCCGAGCTCTAGCATTTTAACTTCTGAGGTACAACACAATTCCAAAAAAAAGGTGGCAGAGGGCCATGTTTATCACTGTGTATCATCACGTCATCCATCCATATACATCTGTGAACTGAGGAGACCAGATGCTAATGTTTTTGAGAGGAACGTTGTTCCATATGTATCAGATACAGAATTCTAGCTGCTCAACAGTACACTTTGTTGTATTTTCAATTCATGACAAGGCAAATGGACTAGACTGCAGGCAGGCCCGTTTAGCACCTGGACATTTTTACTACGAAGTCATGCTATTGTAAGAGATGCAGTTAGCAGTTAGCATGGTCTTGCTCAAATATGCAAGGCCTTCCCTTAAAAAGACGTTTTCTGGATTGAAGTAATTTCTGCTCTAAAACCTGTACCTACTGCTCAGCATTGATGTGGCTTTATGAGCGCTGATAAGCCATGAGCGCTTCTCTCCTCTTTATTCATATTTCCATTCATCTAACTACAGAACAGGTTCCCAATTTGCCTCAGTAGATTTTAATTTGTGGATCATGTTCACGCATGCCTTCTTCTTTGCATGATAAGATTTAACCTGCATTTGAGGAGAACATGGCAAAATGTGTTCATAGACAATGATTTCTGGAGATGTTAATGAGCTCAGGCAGTGATTTTCCTTAGAGAATCATGAATGTTTAAAATGCAGTTCTGCCAAAGGGCCCAAAGATGACAGGCATCCAATATTGATTTTCGCACTTATCCCTTGTGCACAGAGATTTCTCCAGACTCTGAGACTGTTGATGATATTATTTACTGTAAATTATGAGATATTCAAGTCTTTTGTAATTTGATGTTGAGGAATAGATTGGTGAAGCTCTGCCAAACTTTACTTCTAACAGTCTCTCAAGATTTACTATTTATACCCAATCATCTTACTGACATGTCAATTAACCTCATTAGTTGCAAAATATTTCTCCAACTGTTTCATTTTCATAAAACGTATAATAAAACTTTTTCCAGACTTTTGTGAAAAGCTTTCATCAAATTAAAAAATTGTTTTTCCTTCAAATGGTACATTTCCATACATTTTATGTATCCTACGTTATATTGTAAATACAATATGGGTTTATCAGATTTGCAAATCATTACATTCTGTTTTTAATTACATTTTACACAATGTCCCAACTTTTTGGGGTTGCAAGTCGAATGCAGCATTATTGCATACATATTTTGAAAAGTTAGGAGTTTTAAACACTGCCACAAGGCTACAGGCTAATATACTAGTAGCTGTGTGCTTATCTCTTGTCCCTCTAGCAGCAAGAAAAATAAAAACAGTGGAAAATTAAAGCCATTAATCGCAACAATTGTCGGTTCAAACTAGCGCTGAAATGATTCCTCGAGTAATTTGAGTAATTCGATTACAAAAATGCTTTAGACAGGTAACACAGGAGACGCTGCAGAATGAAAATATGGAGGAACGGCGAGAAAACAGTGAGTTTGGTTTGGGATCATTTCAAACTAAAACAAAAAGTCTTTTGAAATAAATTTTTATATTTGTATTTATTTACAGTGCGATCAAAAAGGCCCCTCAGCAGTAACCGTGAGCAGGTAGTGGAGCACGTTTTTTAAAGATGGCGAAAATTTAAAGGGTATTTTTTTTTTTTTTTTTTTTTTTTTTCATACACAAGAAAACCACAAAGAAATTCATGTGAAAATAATTTTATTAAACAAATATGTTTCTATTCCCTTCTTTACTTGGCCACGGCGGAGGGACTTTTGGAACGTATTTATATTTTTAAATGTTTCTAAAAAGGAAACAAATTACTTTCATTTCATTTTAAGAGACCTGTGCTATTTTCTCTCTTATTTAGTATTGCTCTTTAATAAAAAAAAAGTACTACTTATCTGATTAATCGATGGAATAATCGTTAGAATACTCGATTACTGAAATAATCGATAACAGCAGCCCCAGTTCAAATATTAAAATGAGGCAAAAATCTCCAGTATATCCTCAGTTCCTTTGGAAAAAAACCCCGTAAAACTATAAATGTTTGCAAAAATCTGTTACTGTTTACTGTAAATGCTAACTTTGTTAACTTGTAGTGTTTGCTAAATGTGTAATCGGTGCTGAAATGAGGCTTTGATTGAGCTTAATCCAGTGAAATGTCCCAGTGTCAATTTGACCAAGAACAACATGGTGCCATAATCATTTCATTTAGTCACGAAAAAA
The DNA here is from genome assembly GCA_039877035.1 of Silurus lanzhouensis. NCBI lineage: Eukaryota > Metazoa > Chordata > Actinopteri > Siluriformes > Siluridae > Silurus > Silurus lanzhouensis. The sequence goes on along the minus strand of JBCEWE010000159.1, from coordinate 5,142,541 downwards.
AAAACCCTTCACCAATGTGTGTTATTTTGTACTGTTCAGTACAATAATAAAGTGTGCAGATTAGGGTTAGTTGATATGTTTTTGTGGTACATGAGCATGAAACAAATGAGCAACACAACGTGTGACACGCATGAAATAAGATCCCTTTTTTCCTCCATGCGGTGCTTTCGCATGCAATATTTTGCCTTATTGGGCCAAAGGCGGACACGCTCTTGAATTGCTTGGGCTCGCGAACAAAAATGTGGCTTAATCAGACTGAACGATACTCACGTTGACCAATCCAAAGTAGTGCTCATTAATGGGGAACTGCTCTGGACCAATGTCTTTCTCCAGAGCAGAGGCATTGGTGCCCTGCAGATAAAAAAAAAAAAAGAGATGAATCATCAAATAATCCACATTTCAAATCACAGATTAGACATTTAGACATGATTTGTTTTTAAGAACAACAATGCTTGCAATGAATGAAGATTGGATGACTTGAGGAGAAATGCCATGGCACTAAAAACACGTGTCAATGTGACAAAGTACATTCTGTTCCCAATCCGAAGCACTCAATTTTAATAGTCTGTAATACAAAGCTGTAATACTCTGAGCCTTAAGAAAACACTGTGTTAGACTTCGGCAATCGCTATAAATATTCAAGTATTTGGATTTGGTCACGCGTCCAATCCCCTCCTCTGTCTGATCCGTAAGCAAGAGATTCAAGAGACATCTTACATTCTGAACCTTAGGTCACGTATATCACTGGACTGCCAGTTATAATAATAGTTAAGCTTTCTGAGGAAACAAGTCCAGAGACGTGTGACTTTAAAACACAAGTATTTGTAGCTGGCAGCTCTCATCTCAACAGGTTTTGATGGGCACAGTGTGCTCTATCTGTAGTCCATAGTTCACATGATCCTGGCAATGTAAATCGAACTCCTTCATTTAGAAGCAAACGCAGACCAAAAATAAAGCCTGGTGGCAGGTACCAATTAACACGTGTTCTTGTGTAGTTTATTACTGATAACCGTTTTTCACAAGAATTAAATCAAGGAATATTTAATTTTAAAATTATTGAAGGACTTGTTGATTTCTAGCATTTTCTTTTTTTCTCCTTTTCTTAGGCTTAAGCACTTTATTTGAAGCAAAAACAAGACCACACCCACAGTGACTGAAACGCTTGCCAAAATACAAGGAATTATGGCTAGCTCCAAATACCAAATTTTCAAAAACAAGCCAAAGTACAAATCCAAGAATGGAATGAAGCACCATTTAGGAATGGCCTAGTCTGAGCTCAGATCATGAAAGGGGCTTTAACAAAAATTACTGGAATATTTCTACAAGAATGGTGTGGTAGAAAGTTCAGAATAAAGGTGCACTCGATTGGTAGACTCCTACCCAAAAAAAAAAACCCTCACTAAATACTATATTACAAGCAAAAGGGTCATTTAAGAAAGTATTAACTAAAAGGTGTGCACATTTACACAAATATTTTTGTATAATTTGTATGAATTATGCTGGGTGCTAGATCACATTAAAAGATTGAAAGTGCTGAAAGAATTTACCTCAGTTTCCTTTTAACATGAGGGTGTAGTCTTTTGTATACATTTACATGATTTGGTAGATCCCTTTGCTTTAAAACCCCTAGCAATAAATACATCCTGATACTGGATCAGTGGGTCACATACTGGGAATACAATCAGTCTAAAAACTCTGTTGGGAAAGTGATATAGAACAAAAAGCACTTAGAAAACGTTTGGTTTTTTTTTAACAAATGTAAATGCTAATTCAAGGGCTTCTGGAAAATCTAGGTTTTTGGACACGGTTCAAATACTGTTTGGGACATCAAGTGACTCAAATGGACATAAAGAGCATTCCAGCAGCCAGGTGTTAGAATAGAGAAGAGTCTTGATGCATGTCTTCCTTGTACTCTGAGAGACAGTGGGACCAGTCATACAGAGGTAAAGTCTCAGAGAAAGCGTGGTACAATACAAAGTGAGATAAGAACTGTGTGTTTGCTGGGTTTTGGTTTTGTAGGTGAGCATCAGTGTTTTAAATCTGATCCAGCAGCTACAGGAAGCCCGTGGAGAAAGGGTAGCCATGGAGTGGTGTGGGAGAAGATTTTCGGAAGTAAAATGAACACGAGTCATGCAGTAGTTGCAGTGATTGAGGGTTGGAGTAGTTCAACAGTAAACAAGCAGTATGAATCAGAATTGGAGTATAACGTGATTCCACTATGCCTGTATATTTTTTCTCTCTTATTAATTACACAGTACTCTTTTGCTCTCTCAGTTCTCCGATTGGACTCCTGCCATTGTGTAGTCATAATTTTTTTGATTGAAGTGGAGACAAAATAGCATTTAACATATTCGAGCTGTATGATGTGTGTGTACAAATTCCCGACCCGACCCCTGCTGCCACTGCGCTGGCTCTGAATTACTGTTACATGACTGTCAATTCGACTCTCTATAGAGTTTTTATTGCCTGCCTTGACAACTCCATAAATCTCTAAACCTGGCACCAGGGACAAGAACGTTTCATGTCTGGTCAATTCGTTTCAGTCAGCTTCATGCTATAACTATGAATTTAACCACAAAAAACATTATATTCATCATTTTGGTCCAGTGAACACCAGCTCCACCATCATCCAGCGACAGTGTAGCTCTCGTTCAGGATTGTTTCAGGACAGGACATTAGAATTTAACATGGATTTTGGTCCAATAGAAATCAGGTCCACCATAATCCAATGTCAGTGTAGTTCTCGCTCAGGACAATTTTAGGACAGGACATTATATTTTTTTACATTCTTTGGGCCAGTGGAAACCAGCTCCACCATCCTCCAGCGACAGTGTGTAATAGTTCTCGTTCAGGATTATTCCAGTAATTTATAAATTAAAACATGCCTAATATTCCTCCGAGGCAAGTCACAGTATTTCGTGTACAGAATTAATAATGCATAAACTCACATCATTTAATAGGATGTGTTGAGGAGTCATAAAATAATTATTAAGCAGCAAAGGGTGCAGGGTTTCACTTCCGTTAAGCGAGAACACAGATTTCATTAAGGATGTCAGTAACGCTAAGGTAAAAATTCAATCATGAGGTATACGGGATATGAGACATTTAATGAAACAGAATGGAAATTATTTGTTTCATCTTATTTCATTGATGGTGCTCTATAAGAATTTAGCACTTTGGGCATAATAATAATTTAAAATGAATAATAATATCAATAATAATATCAATGATAATAATAATAAGTACCATGATTATTTACGGTGTACATTCAGGCAGCTGGCTGATTTTATTTGAATTTTTCATCGATTCAGTTTCATTTCTGTCTTTTTGTTTGTTTTTGCTCATGGCCACACTTCTATTCAGCTTCTACAGACATAACAAAAAGCCATTCTCGGAAATGACTTTCTAGAATCCAGACTGGATTCATTTTTGCATGGTGAGGTGGCATATTGCTATTGTTACCAGAAGATCTCTGACAGTTAATTCAGATCTTTATCTGCCATTTCGGTCATGTTCTTATCCGTGTGCATAATTTCCTGTAGGATCAATAAAGTATTCTAATTACTACATACTACACCGTAGAAGGACCAGTACAAACTTATACAGTACAGTACATTCCTTCTGGAGATATGTAGATTTTTTCATCTTTTTTGGGAAAAAGAATTATAATTTTCACAATTTTTCACATCTTTGCTATAGTTTCTCAACAAATTCCAATCCAACACCAAAGCAAAGTAAAACAATACACATAGTTTAAAAAGACTCATTAGGAAACATCAGAAACAACATTCTCAGTATAGGTGAAGTCTTCATGTTCTGGTGCCCAACAACAACTATAATAAAGATAATAATAAAAAAAAACTTGTATTGTATTTAAAGGTGCCTTTCAAAACACTTAATGACACCTTACAATTACAGTATATTATTATAGATAATTCATAAAATCAAGACAAACAACAGTTTAACTGTTAAAATTGATCAGAAGAAGCTGAGTTTTAAGGCATGTTTTAAAAGTGGTCATGTGCTCACTTTCTCGTATTGATTGTGGAAGAGAATCCACAAAATGAGGAGCAGCCCGAGAAATGCCCGAGACCCCATTGTGATTAAATGAACAGAAAGAACGATGAGGGAAACGGATGAAGAAGATCTGAGAGTACGCTTTGGAATTCAAGTATGAAGCAGGTCAGAGAGATATGAGGGTGCAAGATTATAAAGAGTTTTAAAAGTGAGAAGCAGAATCTTGTACTCTATTTGATATTTGACAGGAAGCGAGGTAGGTGAGGTAATCCAAACAGAGTTCTGTAGCATGTACTAGAATAGCTGTGGAATTGGATGTGAGGAAAGGACAAAGATGGCTGATGTTCCATAGATGGAAGTATACAGATCGAGTAATATTGTTCGTGTTTTTCAAAAGACTTTGTACTATCAAGGACGACACCGAGACCCCTAACCTGAGAAAATGAAGAGATTATAGAATATTCAGTAAAAAGTGAGAAACTATAGAATTTTGACCAATTGGGTTTAGTGCCAACCAGAAGAACCTCTGTTTTTCCATATTCAGCTTGCAAAAAGTGCACAAGAACCAAGATTTAATTTCTTCTCAAAAATTTAAAAGAAAAGGACAATTTGGTCTGGAGGACAAATAGAGCTGGGTGTCGTCCAAGTAGCAATGAAAATTAATGGCATATTTCCTTAAAATATAACCAAGAAATTATAAGTAAATGATAAATAAAAGAGGGCCCAAAACCGATCAAATGCTGTTTAGATAGTCACAAGCCCTAAACAATCACTTATAGTGAATCTAAAATAATCTACACAACAATAATGTCTTTTTCCAACTATACCATGATACAGCAACCAAAATATTTCAAAGCCAGCATGTAGAAACGAAAGAAAAAAAATGGCACTCTGGTGCCCTGTTTAATAAGAACCAAAACTGACTAAATCATAAGAAGAAAATATAAAGTATCAGAACAGCGTTAAGAGATCGATGGCAATATTAAGGAAGCTAGAAGCAGTCTTTAGAGATCTGAGCTATTGGGTAAATCCAGGGTAGTACTTTTTGGGCAGAATTCAAACAAATGTTTGATGCAAACATAAAAATCCATAACCAAAGTTAAGCATGGTGGTGGCAGCATTATATTACCAGGCTGCTTCTTTTCAACTCTAGGTCATTAGTAAAGAGATCATGGATATCTTTAAATACAGATCTGTATTAGCACAAACTATGAGTCATACAGCAATGAGACTGAAAGATGAATCAGTGATATCCACCACATTCTGAAATGTCTAGGATGAGCAATAAGCATGACTGACAGCTGACTTGGTGCTAAAGAGCTGCACTGTGCATCATGTGACAGTAATAATCTGAGAACGCAATTCAGCTTCTCGGCCCCATGAGGAAATCCAAATCCGGCAAGGTTTGTATTTCAGTCATTAGAGGCCTAAAACGCCCTTCACCTCGAAGGTACATAAGTGCCACATTGTCTCAGAGACACTAAAGACTGGACATTTTTTGCTGAAACTAGCAGGCACATTATACTCATACAAAGGCTATTGATAACCCAGAATCTCAAAGGCAGTGGAAATGAAGTGGGATCATTGTAGAAGGAGTGCGACTGGACTTTCGGCTCCATCGTTCAAACAGGCGTTCAGGCATTTCTGCCCTTTAAGTTTCTGTTGAAAATGAGGCAGAATGTTTCGCTTGATCTAACCTACAAACACATTTGTACACAGACAAGCTGGATACATTCATACTAACGTCCTTATACACTACATAGACAGTGGTCAAAAAGTAGTGTGTAAAAAGCAGAAATCAGTCCAGATAATAAACCATCACCGTTTTCTTTAGGCACAGTTACATTTACAGCATTTAAAAGAGATTTTATTTAGAGCGCCTTACATTAATCTTATTCATGCAATTGAGTAGCTATGGGGTTAAATGCTTGCTCAGGGGCCCAGAATTGGCAGGTTGGTGTAACTGGGATTAAAATTTACGACCTTCTGACCACACTAAGCTTGCACTTCCTAACACATATCATTAGGTCAAAAGTAGAACTGCGACACTGAGCTCCATTCAGACAGTCAGGCTAAAAAACCCATAATTCCTGGCCAATATGAAAATTCCTTTGAGAAACAACTCAAAAACATACAGATGAAGTTTCCGAGTGAACCATATTTTATATGAAATGAATGATCCATCCTCCTGTAGCCCTCCTAATCAAATGACTGTGGATCATGTGATCATTACAAACAGCTGTATTAGATTATAAATTAAATTGTCTTGGATCTGGATGGCAGATCTCCAGAAGGGTCGTAATCATCTGCTTCTTCTTCTTCTTCTTCTTTAAGGACGCTACAGCAACAGCAGATAAGATTCACAGGCAAGATCGAAAATCAGTTTAACAAGATCGAAAATCATCATGAGACAGTTGGGTGTAATTTGCTTGGCATCTGCTTGACTCTGTATAATCATACAGTTGATCATACACAAGTATTAATTAGCCCTGAGCCTGGTTTCATGGAATCGTGGATGATACGGGCAGGAATGCAGGCGCTTGGAAATGTCGATGTGGATCCCATGAAACAGACATAAATCTGGGATCTACCTAATCATCATGCATGTAGTATAGTGCACCGGATCCCTAGAAAACCTAAAGTCCCGGGGTGTTCATGAGATGATGAATCAGGTGTGTTGGAGAAGATACAGGAGAAGATACAGTACAAGATGCAATACAAGATGCATTCAAATATGCAGTGTAGAGTGGGTTTGTCCCCTGTAGTATAGTGTATATGGAGTAAACCTAGTTTTGGAGGCTGGGCACTGGGTCTGCAGGGGAGGGAGCAAACCCATCCATGCACACTCACACACACCGGGCTAGCAAGCTAGGACAGTAGCAATTCATTTAAAGGCTTGTGCACTTACCATATTACAAATGGAGGCGATATTTCTGACAGTCATTTAGTTCACAGGTTACTCCTTGACGCCATCGTTATGAAATAAACATGACTGCCAGTGCAGGAGCAGCAGATCTTCTGCAGCTTGGACCAAGAGGCCAACTGCAGTCCTTGTGATGGAGCACTGGCATATGCAGCACGATTTTATTCCTTACTGCAAACAATCCTACGCCTAAAGTGCTCTCAATTTCTCAACAATCTTCTGCCATTCATTCTGCTCATTCAAACCGGACCATCAGAGTAAAAGTGTTTTTATTCCCAGTAAACATCACACTGCATGCGGCAGGTAGCAAGCTATCCCAGTCCGTCCAGCACCAAAGCCCCGCCCACTCTGCCATAGACGCTGCGTTGATGTCAGAGAAACAGGGCGGGATTTTATTTTGATTTACACACAGTTTGTCCAATCAGAGCTCGGAATTCTCTTTTCAGGGATCGCATGCTAACCAATAGTAGCAAACCAGGAAGTGATATTTAAAAGAAATGGAAAAGACTTGTATAAGTCGCAAATGTGACTGTCGTTGGCGTATTCGTTCTTATTTTATATTTTATTTATATTTGTTATTTTTTATGCACAATTAACATGCAAATAGGAGTAGGAACACCAAGCAGATATGTTGAACTTTTCCTGTGTCCTCTACAAAGCCTGTAGTTGATCTGCATGCTCTCTGCGCATGCGCAAGACACGCTTCCTTTCTTCCCCGGCTCTGCATGCTCTCTGCGCATGCGTAAGACCCACTTCCTTTCTTCCGGTTTCCTCGACTACAAGAACTGGTTACAGCGTGCTCTCTTTCCTCGCTTGGTTGGGGGATCGAGGTGAGATTTTCTGGTGAGTTTAATGTTTGTAAAGTGAATAATGTGCCAAAAAATTGTCACGTATTTAACTTTTCATTGACACGTGAGATTAAAAAGAAGAAACAATTTAAGGGGTCTTGGCTATGCAGTGTGAGCATGCTCTATGAGGACGACCACGTGTCTGCACGTGTATAAACTCTCCTTAGATTATACCAATTTTGTTAGGAATAGTGGTTAAATTGAATTGTTTTCACTTCAGTGAACTTACACTTTAGTCTTAATGGATGTTCTTGATCCTGATAAAAAAGGTATTGTACAGATTTTCTTTTTTGCACAATGGGTAGAACATTTAACTGGGTGGGCACTTTTCTTGTTCCTGGTTGTCCTGGTAATAAACAATTCAGTAAGTTTATGGATGTGAGGGATCTAGAGTTGTTTTTTGAGACCCTTTTCTCATTCTGGAAATATAGATTTCTTCCATGGTGGACAGAGAAGAACCAGTAATCATTTCAGCAGTCTGATCTGTGGTCTTCTGATATCTGATTGTGATTTAAATAAAATAAAAAAGGTTTATTTCTATAATGTATTATTTCCTTTTAGTGATCAGATCCTGATTGTGGAAACAATGAGTGTCAACCTGATTTCAAATCTTTTGAAAGTCTAATATAAATGAAATATCTAATATAACTCGTTTTTGTAGAGTGTGGTTGTTTCTCAGTTGATTTTTTAGCCCCTTTTTTGCCCATTTAAGACCACTCATGTCTTAAATGATTAACACAGGGGGGTAGAAGAAGTCTCTCAAAAAACCCGAAGTAAAGGCAGATATTTCCTCGCTTCGGATCCTGTCGGGAGAAACAACTTTTTTGTATCTCATGTTAGTCATACAGTATCACCCTGCACTGTAGCTATATAAACCGTTTGTCTATTTGTCCACAGGAGCTGAAACTGGACATCATGACCACAAAAAGCGAAGCACCTCTCATCCTAAAAGTAGTTCGGTAAGCAAGTTTAAGTGTGAAAAGCAAGCCACGGTCCTAACAATAAACCTCAATCACGTAGAGGGTGGTGGTTTATATTTATTCCTCCTATGCTTTGCCCACTGGAGGCTGCCAGTGTTTCTAGTGGCCATAACAGGGGGATACACTAAACTCCTTGCATAAACAATGGGGTCAGAGGGCTTCAGCATGTGCCCAGATCCTGTGCAGGGGACATCGCCTTAATAGACAAAATCTTCCTTAAATATACTTAAAAGCAATCTGTTTCACACTTCTCAGCATTCGGCTGAGAATATTCAGAGCTGAAATGCCTGTGGGTATACAGTATTTGCTTACACTTATATATTATCACACGTTTCTTGATTTCTAGCAGCATTGGTAGAGGAGGTCTACACTTCATGACAATATGCAAACCTTTGGAAGTTGTGCTCGCTCATAAACCCCTCACTCTCACAATGCAGATGCTTCGGCTTTCTTTGAGGCACAGGTTTAAAACAGTGTGATTAGAAACTACAACCAAACAAAAAAAAGACCTTTTATTTTAACCTGTCCTTTTATTAAATATGTAAATATGTATAGAAAATCGAGATCCTCTCTGTCAGAGGGGTTATAGCTAGTACAGCATGTAGTATAGCATGTGCTGCTAATCTACTTAGAGCTAATACAGCCTGGAATAACTTATTTATATATATATATATATATATATTTTTTTTTTTTTTTGGAGGATGGAAGGACATTTATCTCCTTCCATCTTCTAACTAAGCAGACTGAAACTGCTTGAGGGTCTGTATATGTATGTTTAGCTAGTATACGTAACATGCTAATTAAAGTAATAGCAGGCTGTAAATTTAAAAAGGGTGGTGGGAGAGTATCTTGTTTTACTTTATTTCTCTATGATCTTGAATTAAGTGTAATAAAGACTGTAGTAAATTGTGCTCCTTAAGCTACATTTTGGCTGCTAGTGTTACTTTTAGATCAAGTTACACTTGTATGTCTGTTATGTTTCAAGGATGTTTATTCAAGATTCTTGAGACGAATGGCTGAAATGTAGGAATTTTTATTGTAGAATTTTTATTATAACCAGTAGTGGGTTTTTGTAGTTGAGCCAAACACTGTCAAGGTCCCTGCAAGGTCAGATGCCTGATATATTATTATAATTTTTTTATTTTATTTTTTTAACATCATTCCAGTTTGGAGTGTGTGTGCGTGAAGGATATTTCAGGCATACAAAATTAATAACTAGATTTGTTGCCAGAGGAGACGCCAGTTGAGGTTATTTGTCAAATTCAGCTTGTTTGCACTTGCTTTTATTTTAGTCTTAATACTTAATAAAATGGTGCTTGTTTCAGTGCAGACTTTCAGCCACCTGACTGAGATGTTTTAAGCTGAAATGTAAAAGGTAAGAATGAAATTTATGAATTACTGTGTACATTGTAATATTCTCCACTCCACATTGGGGGGGGGGGGGGGAGGAATTATTTGGGGAAATATCTAGAATACATGCCAATTTATCTAGTATCTTCTATTTGTTCTATATCATAAAATAACTAAAATTATAACTTTTTAAACCTAATTCTTAGTTTTCAGTTTCTATCAGCAGATAAGTTTGCTTCCTTTCTGAAATAAATGCATTTGCTAATAAAACTGGAGAAATACAAGCTTGAAATATGTACAATAAAACAAAACTCTTCAACCTACTGTAAAACCGCTGGTATTTATTTTTAACATGGATCAATTTGACTTGGCATGGTATTTGCTAAAACATCATTGTTTGGCAAATTGCGTTTGAGTTAGTTGGTTACGGTAGAGAATAAAAAAAATCTGAGGTTCTGATAACATTTGGCGAGCGTTATTTATTGAATGAGTGTTAATTCTGTGCTTGCAGGTTGTGAGAGTATCCGACTAAAGCACCTGGTCTGAAGAGAGCATCAAACCTCAGCAGGTACGTGTCTTGAATGACATTTCGCAACAAATGTTTTAATTTTATGGTTTGGTCTCGTCCCCTTTATTGCCCATTTAAGACCGCTTATGTCTTAAATGATTAACACAGGGGGGAAGAAGAAGTCTCTCAAAAAACCCGAAGTAAAGGCAGATTAACTTCCTTGCTTCGGATCCTGTCGGGAGAAACAAAACTTTCTCCGATTAATTTTTTTCTTCTTGCTTGCTCATAACACCCTGATTTACTGTATAAGCCTTGTCTGTTTGTCCACAGGAGCTGAAAGGAAATGCATGTGCTGAAAATGATGTCGTGTATCCAGGTGAGCAAGCTGATTACTTCCAGATTTATTGGCACCCTTTGTGAAACTGAGGGAAAACGCACACTAACATATATTTGACGTGTTTTTTTTTAATTTTTTATAAATGACCAGTACCTTTTTATAATTAACATGCAGTAAAGTCTCTCAGTCAAGAGTTTAACAGCATTGAAACACTTCCTATAATGTTTGACAGGTTAAGCTATGTCAGGGTACCAATTTCGAATAATAATTTAATGCAAGTGCTAATAGTTTTGGCATGTGGAATGTAGAACCTGTACATGTAGGTTTTTTTTTTTTTTTTTAAATTTTATAAAAAAAAATAGATCTTTCCTCCTATGCTTTGCCCATTGGTGGCTGTTTCTGTTCTTAGTGGCCATAACGCAAGGATACACTACCTGCTTGCAAAAACTGGATCAAAGAGCTTCCTGTGTCTCGATCCTGTGCAAAACACAAGCAAACTTTCCATAAACTGCAATTTTTAGGCATTGACTTGAACCCAATGACATTCCCAGACAACTGATATCGCATTGTGTTTATGTAATACATTTTATATACTGATGGCTTCATTTTTTTCCACATCTTTCTCACTAGGTTCTGCAGCAGTGTCCTGAAGTCTAGACATATCCAGCACTTACTTTGTCAGCCTTTGTGTTTTAACAAATTTGTCATTGTGCTACTTGACTTGCTGATTTGTCAGATTTATTGTTTAAGTTAATAAAACAATTTGAAAATTGTGTACGTGTAAATGTATTTGTATATTATATAAATAAATACAGCTGTAACGATTTCTCGAGTAATTCGAATACAAAAGAAATCATTGTCTTTATGTACAGTGTGTTCTGACCTGCCAGCAATATGTGGTCTTCTCTTTAGCTTCCACCATGGGGACTGATATATAAAACTAAATAAAAATTCCCATAAATATAAAACATATGATGCCCTACAGGACACGCATTCACTATTAAGCGTACGGCACTAATTGCAAAATTACTACCACTTTCATACATAGTGTCTGCCACATTAGAGTTCCAGGGAATTTTCGGATTGCCCTTTGTATATATTGAGTTTAAATAAAATTAAATATTTTGTAAATAGTTTCATTTTTAAGCCCTTCCAAGGATACCTTTTTTAGTGAAGGAGTTTTCACTATCATGCTCTCGAGAAGAAGAAAGGGAATCCTCTTGTGCTGTACACAGCTTGCTTTATTGCACATGGAATTTGATTTAGAACTGAATTGCATTTTTACATTTTGAACTCTTGACGTACATGTTGCGGGTGGGGCCAATAGCCACATCCAGTGTAATATTTAACTAAAGTCTATCTGTTGGTTGAGTAAAGTAAATAATGTATTAATATTTATTGTAGGGATGGTAAGATTCACTGATTCATGTCACTGCATCAGCATAAAAGTTAGTGATTCATCCATTAAAAAAAAGAAGTGTGCATAGATCTAAGTTGGCTTTAGCATTCTCAGTGCTTTTTTTTTAACATTTGCATTGGTAAAAAAAACATTACTTCTATACAATTATTAGATTATTATTTAGAAAGTGACCAATAATTTGTGACCAAAATGCAATATTCAGATCGATTTAATCGATCGACTAGATGACAACTTTCTCAAGCGCGTTCTCTCACTGCCGCTACGTAAATGACGTATCGCAACACTACGTAGACCAAGAGTCACAAAGAATACAGATTAACATGGCAGTAATAGAACTGCATCTTCCTGGAGACAACAAGAAAAGACCATCTGGTTTTATTTAATCTTTTTTTTACTACAAAGGCCTGTTTGTGAAAAGAGTTAGAAGTCATGAGGCACCAGTAAATTTATGATTTGCTGTTTGTCTGAATCAAAGAAATAAAAGTGAACTACTTCTTTTGGTTGCCCCAATTAGGGGTCGCCACAGCGGATCATCCGTCTCCATACCCCCCTGTCCTCTACACCTGCCTCTTTCAAACCAACTACCTGCATGTTTTCCCTCACCACATCCATAAACCTCCTCCTTGGTCTTCCTCTTTTCCTCCTTCCTGGCGGCTCCTACAGATATACCCCAAGTCCCGCCTCTGCACATGTCCAAACCATCTCAATCTCGCCTTCCTCACCATGTCTACAAAACGTCCTACATGCGCTGTCTCCCTAATAAACTAGTTTCTAACCTTGTCCATCGTCGTCACTCCCAACGAAAACCTCAACATCTTCAGCTCTGCTACCTCCAGCTCCACCTCCTGTCTTTTACTCAATGCCACTGTCTCTAAACCATACAACATCACAGGTCTCACCACAGTCCTATAAACATTCCCTTTCACTCTCACAGATACTCTTCTATCACAAATCACTCCTGCTATCACTCTTCTCCACCCACTCCACCCTGCCTGCACTCTTTTCTTCACTTCTCTAACACACTCTCCATTACTTTGCACTGTTGACCCCAGGTACCTGAACTCCACCTCTTCTCCCTGCAACCGCACCACTTCACTGCCCTCCCTCTCATTCACACACATGTACTCTGTCTTACTCATACTGACCTTCATTCCCCTTCTCTCCAGCGCATACCTCCACCTCTCCAGACTCTTCTGAACCTGCTCCCTACTCTCACCATAAATCACAATATCATCCTCAAACATCATAGTCCATGGAGACTCCTGTCTGACCTCGTCCGTCAACCTGTCCATCACCACTGCAAACAGAAAAGGGCTCAGAGCCGTTCCTTGATGTAGTCCAACCCCCACCTTGAACTAGTCTGTGATTTCTACTGCACACTTCACTGCTGTCCCACTATCCTCATACATGACCTGCACCACACTCACATACTTTCACACCTGACTTCCTCATACAATACCACAACTCCTTTCTCAGCACTCTGTCGTACGCTTTCTCTAAATCCACAAACACATTGCAACTGCTTCTAACCTTCTCTGTACTTCTCCATCAACATTCTCAAAGCAAATAATGCATCTGTGGTGCTCGTCCTCAGAAAAAAATTATATTTTTTCCATTACATTGAATTGAATCAAATTGAAATTGAATCACATTGCATCGTCATAGAGGTAAATCGCATCGGTAGCTGCTTCATATGTATCTTTAATGTATCGAGGGCATCATTTATGGAGATGCGCATCCCTAATGTACAGTATGACACATTTAAATGTAAGAAGTGCGTTTTTTTTTTTTTTTTTATCTTTTTGTCGTTTCCTTTGTTTTATTTTTATATTCGTCACAACCCTTGTTGAATGTTGGAAAAAAATAAAATGCTCCATAAATAGAAATCTGGCGATAAACAAGCTCAAAGCGCTCCTTTTGTATGCAGCCATTTTAATTTTAATGAATTGCCAATTTCCTGAATAGGAATTCCGAGATATTGCGGTTTGGCTTTTCCTAGTGAGATGTTTGAATTTATGAGACTGAATGAATGCAACAGTAACTGCAGTAACATACAAATGTGACCTCATTAATGTACACAGACAAACATTTTTCCTTGCAGAGGAAATGCCATTGACTGTCATTTTACAGTTAAGACTTAAACAGACTGCAAAATTATGAATGAGGTTTTTGTGGTTTGTTTGCTTATTTATTTATTTATTTATTTATTTATTTATTTATATTCGTCACAGCCCTTTGCTAAATGTTTGAAAAAAAAAGAGCAAATGCTCCAGATCCAAAACAAAAATTCCAAGGAAATTATGACTGCATGACAAACTCTATCACAATTTGTTATAAAACAGAGGACAGAAAACCTGTTGCACATTGTTTGACCAGACGCAGTTCCTGTTTTGATCCAAGCTAATTTTGTTCATTTTGCGTAATGTTCACTCTGAGAATCAGCGCTGCTGTGTTTATGAAAATGAGGCAAAATATGGTCAGTAAAGGTTCAGTAGCATCTGTTTTTACTGAGCAAGGTGTCACACACTGCTTGTGTTTAAAAGTGTGTGTTTGCATGCTGGCAGGGACGACATAAACGCTGCAACCTCATGTAGATGTATCACACACATGCACCCGCACAACCCGAGATTTAAGCTTGTGAATAGGTTCTAGTACTTTATTTAAACTTTGGCTGTCCTTGGGAGGAAGACTAATCAAAATAAAGCTAGTCTGGTGAATGGGTGTTCTGTGGCCGTGCTGGATGGAAACAGATTCAGCTGGTTTGAAATCTGAAATGTAACACTGGTTTGTACAGGCTTTAGACACATCTGTTTACACGTCATGTCTGATTCACAGCTGGAGAGATGAATGGTTGGAGACATCTGTCAGACCTGAGAGGAAAATTCTTCTTGTAGGAGAATCAAAGAGAATCTTAGGTGTATGGAAATCCGTATCTACAAACGGTAAGGTGAATGTGTGTGGCAAGAGCACAAGTGTTTACAGTCTGACCGATGACTGGGAGCATGTTTGGGTTCCAGACTGGATGATGTTTTTTTCTTTTCTTTTTTTTTTGCAGTTGGTTTATTTGTTCTTGATTGGTATAGGATTCTGGGTTTAGACTGCTTTCAGGCATAAACTTTAGTGCACACTGTTTTTCCAGTGTGTGCCTGGGCAACTTTTGTTATTTTTTAAAAATGCACCTAAAACTGTATGTGCGATATGTAGAGGGCCAAACAGACCATGCATTATTTTTTTTGTGGTGTTGTGTGAGGCATGGTGTCTGCCATCTCCATCATAAATATAACAACTAATTGTAGAAATGTATTTATCTCTGTATTACTTGCTTATTTGTACTGTACTGTGCTCTACAGCAAAGATTTCGTCAAACGTCTTAATAGTTCAATTAAATTTAGTTCAATTCAGATTTATGTGGTAGAGATGAAGCAGGCAAATCCATAAAGAAGAAAGGGACAGGATCACTGGTCTCTCAGGAGTACTACAACAGAAAGAAAGAAAGAAATAGAGAAAGAGAGAGAGTAGAGGGATGATAAGGATAGAGAAACTCTGGGATAAGAGACGGCCCACAACACCATCAACAAACCTGAGTGAAGACGTGAGTGTGAACGGACGACAGCATCCAAACAACCCATTTCACCAATATACTCTCTATACTCTCTATATACTCCTATAAACTCACTGAGAAAAGGCTTCATTAAACATATATTTTCAACCTAAAAGTCAAATATTTTCAACCACAAAAGCACAGATTCATGCAAAAGAAGCAAATTTTGAGTGCAAATGAAATGCAATATTTAGACTAGTTATTGGAGCTTGTTTATCATTTGATTCTCTATTTGGAAATTTCAATTGTCATTCAATTCCATTTGACTACAGACTGGTGAAGTTCACTGAAAGACGTTGTGAGTGTGAGTTCATCTCGGATCAAAGTAAAAACCAGCGTGTTAATCCATGATGTACTAAACTGCAGAACTATCAAAACATTCAGTTGAGTCCACACAAAAAAATAAGGTGATCGTGCGGAAAACAACTTTTGTTACGTCAAGATCCCAAGCAAATAAGAGAAAAAAATGTATGCATGGCCTGTTGAAGCTGCCGTAAAAATGTAGAAATACTGTTTCGAGTAGGCCTCTAAACAACTGACATCTGTATTAAGGACAATAAAAGCTCTTAATACTGCCCACCCTCTTACCCCAAATAGACATGAACAGCACCTCTCACTGACATTTACCCCTCTGACATTTATTATTCTTTTGAAGTGTGTCTGTAGAAATCTGTGAAAAACACTATCGACCTTTCTCAGGTCCCATTAAGAACAAAGAGATGAATTCCAACGCATTTTCCCCCTAGTTCTGTTCTGAAATAAAGAATTCCTTTCTCTCTCTCTTTCTCACACACACACACACACACACACAGAGTGTTGTGAGTGATGGCGGGTCACATGGATAAGCTCTATGTCCCGTTCTGAAGCCGTCGGCTCTGTAACTGTCTTCCTGTAGACTCTTCGTTGTTTTGCAGTCCTCTGGACACATCTGCCTGAGTTTGCTCCCAAAACACACAGCTTCTTGGAGGCAGACCAGATCTACTTTCACAAATCCGCTTTTGGAAAACTGACTTTAGCCTAGTTTTCATGTCATGCTAATACGTTATGCTAATATCGCTGAGAAATACCTGGAACTCATGGAAATGGAAATAGTTTCCAAATCATGAATTCCTGAAAATAACTCAGAGATTTCTTTATTTAATAGTTTTAAGCAATTATTAATCCTTAATTTAATACGCTAATCTGACAAGTCAGAGGGTGTTCATTGAATTTTCGAAAACATTTTTTAAATGCTGTACTATAATGACTGATATGAGGATTCTTTTAAGCAGATATAGATAGATAGATAGATAGATAGATAGATAGATAGATAGATAGATAGATAGATAGATAGATAGATAGATGTGTAATGTAGACACAATTAAACGACGTACAGTTGTTCTCACTTCTTGTGTACTCACTTGTTGCCAGCACACAAGAAGTGAGAACAACTGTACGTCGTTTAATTGTGCAAAGCCACATGTCCTATTTATCATGTTCATGTTTTTGTCTGCTTCACAGGACCATACAAATTTGTTTATCTTGTATTAGAGCAGTTAAAATTTGGTTATTTGAGTACAATTTTCTCATACTGACACTGGATGTTCAACATGCACCTCATGGCAAAGACTCTCTGAGGATTTGAGAATTAGAATTGTTACTCTACACAAAGATGCTGAGGCTGTAAGAAGATCAGTAACACCCTGAAACTGAGTTACTGTACAGTGGTCAGGGTCATACAGAGGTTTTCAAGTCGGTTCCACTCAGAACAGACCTCACAAGGGTCCATCAAAGAAGTCGAGTCCTCGTGCTGTGCGTCAGGTGCAGAAGCTGCTCCAAAAAACAGATGCATGAGTGCTGCAGCATTGCTTTAGAGGCTGCAGAAGCAGAAGGTCCGCTTGTCAGTGCTCAGACCATACACCGCACACTTCAACAAGTGAGTCTGCATGGCGTCGTCCCAAAATAATAATAATAATAATGCATTTTATTTCATGGCGCCTTTCAAAACACCCAAGGTCACCTTACAGACAATATACAGGTCATTGCATAAAACAGAACACACAACAGAGAAACAGCATATGCATGTAAAATTCATTTAAATCTCAATAAAACATTTTATAAAAAGGCCTGTATAAAAAGATATGTCTTAAGACGCTTTTTAAAGGTCAACAAGCACTCGCTATTGCGAACATCAAGGGGAAGAGAGTTCCATAGTCGGGGGGCAGCATAACTAAAAGATCTGGCACCCATGGTAGTCAGTCGAATCCAAGGTGCCACAAGAGAAATTGAAGATGCAGATCTAAGTGCGCGTGAAGGAGTGTAGACATGAAGAAGTTGAGTAAGATATTGTGGTGTAAGATTATGAAGTGCCTTATAAGTGAGTAGCAAGATTTTAAATTCTACTCTATACTTTACTGGAAGCCAGTGTAACTGCTGAAGAACCGGAGAGATGTGAGCCATATAAGGTGTTCTAGAGAGAACACGGGCTGCAGAGTTCTGAACCATCTGAAGTTTATTCAGCAATTTGGAAGGAATACCTGTGAGAAGTGCATTGCAGTAGAAAGAAAGGGACGAAGATGGTTAATATTCCGCAAATGAAAGTATGCAGTCCGCGTGATATTATTAATTTGTGCTTCAAAAGATAGTGTACTATCCATGATGACACCCAAGCTTTTAACGTGAGAGGAAGGACAGATTGTGGTATTATCAATGGTAAGAGAGAAACAGTTTAGACATAACAGATTTAGTGCCAACCAGCAAAGCCTCAGTTTTGTTGCCATTTACCTTCAAGAAGTTCGCTGAAAGCCAGTCTTTAATTTCAGATAGACAGCTTGTTAAGGATGGTGGAGGAAAAGAACCGGTGGGTTTGGCAGACAGGTAGAGTTGGGTGTCATCCGCATAGCAGTGAAAATTAACACCATATTTCCTTAAAATGTAACCAAGAGGGAGCATATATATATATAATAAAAAGAAGCGGGCCCAATACAGAGCCCTGGGGTACACCAGTGGTGACTGTTGATAATCTTGAACTAAAACCATTTAATTGAATACGCTGACTGCGTCCAGATAAATATGACATAAACCAAGACAGAGCAGTGCCAGTAATACCAATGGAAGCTAACCTGTCAAGAAGTATTTTATGTGAGACAGTATCAAAGGCAGCGCTCAAGTCAAGGAGGACAAGTATAGTTAAAAGCCCAGAGTCGGCTGCCAACAGCAAATCATTGGTTATCCTGACGAGAGCAGTCTCAGTGCTGTGGTGGGGACGAAAACCAGATTGGAATTGTTCATACAAGTTATTATTGGAGAGATGTTCATGAATTTGAATTGCAATACACTTTTCCACTACCTTGGAGATAAATGGTAAATTTGAAATTGGACGGAAATTGTCAAAATTTGATGGGTCACCTCCTGGTTTCTTAAGTATGGGTGTAATAATAGCAGATTTAAGAGATGGAGATACAAGACCAGAACTAAGTGAAGCATGAACAATTTTTGTAATCAACGGCAAAAGAGCTGGTAAACAAGCTTTCACTAAGGGGGTTGGTAGAGGGTCTAACTGACAAGTTGAAGATTTAGATTTACCTATCAGACCCATTATCTCTGAAGGAGTAGGTAGTGTAAAGTTAGAGAAAACAGAATGGGGAGCTGTGTGCAATATAAACTGAGAGGAGTCATTGTGAAGAGTACCAATAAGTATTTGCTGATGTACATTTTCAACCTTAGATGCAAAGAAAGTCAAAAAACGATCGCACAGCTCAGTGCAATACATATCAGACGGCAAATAATCAGGTGGTTTTAGAATATTGTTTACCACTAAAAAAAGAGACCTAGAGTTCCCATTGCTAACTGCAATTCTGTTGGAGTAGTAAACAGATTTAGCTTCAGTCAGTGCAGTTTTATAATTTTGAATATGTTCAACATACATTTCCTTATGAACAGTAAGGCCAGTCCTGGCGCACAGCCGCTCTAACCTACGGCCTTTAGTTTTAAGTTCACGCAGTTCAGGTGTGAACCAGGGAGCTGAATGTACAAATGAAACAGTTCGAGTTTTCAAAGGTGCGAATTCATCCAAGATCATGTTCAGTCCGTCATCATAATATTTAACTAGTTCATCAGCAGTAGAGAAATCAGATTTACTGGAGAAGATGGCAAGTTCATCAGCAAGAGTAGGCAAATCAATGTTCTTAATATTCCGAAATGAAATCGGACGGCACAGGTTTGCCTTAAAGATGGCCAATTTGGCATAAAAAGACACCAAAAAGTGATCTGATATAGAAAGATCAGAGACAATACAATTAAAAGGTAATATACCGGAGCAACAAACGAGATCAAGAATATGCCCCTTGATGTGAGTGGGCAGTGTGTTAAATTGTTGTATACCAAAGCAATCCAAACATGATAAAAATTCGCTTGTAACTGCATTACTGGTATTATCTATATGAATGTTAAAATCACCCAGAAGGATAACATTTGGAGATATGGAACATAGATGAGTCAAGAGTTCAGATGGTTCAGTTAAAAAGGCATTATTGCTCTTGGGGGGGCGGTAGATAGTTGTAAGGATTGTAGGAATCGCACCATTGATTTTTATGGCAATTGATTCAAAAGAGGAATATGTGGAAAGAGTTAACTGGGATACTTTAAATTTCTCTTTATAGAGTATTGCTAGTCCCCCTCCCCTTCCTGTATCGCGAGGAAAGCAAAAGGAAGCATCTTCTGAAGCTGGTTTACAAGCAAATCTAAAACAGTTTGCTGAAGGTGACCTGTCCAAGAGCATGAATTACTGTAACATGTCCTGTGGTCTGATGACACTAAAATCAACATGTTTGGCTCAGATGGTGTCCCGCATGTGTAGCGACGCCCTGGTGAGGAGAACCATGCTGCAGTTCATGAGCTGCAGTTTATTGGGGGAAACATGGATTTTAGTATGTACTGTGATATTCTGAATCAATACATGATGCCCTCCTTTCAGAAACTGGGCTGAACAGCAGTTTTCCAAAATAATAACGACCCCAAACACACCGCCAAGATGACAACTGCCTTGATGAGGAAGCTGAAGGTGAAGGTGATGGAGTGGCCAAGTATGTCTCCAGACCTGAACCCTATTGAGTACCTGTGGGGATCCTCAAGCAGAAGGTAGAGATGTGCCATGTGTCTAACATCCAGCAGCTCCGTGATGTCATTATGGAGGAGTAGAAGAGGATCCCAGCAACAACCTGTGCAGCTCTGGTGAATTTCATGCCCAGGAGGATTATGGTAGTGCTGGATGGTGCTCACACTAAATATTCACACTTTGGACACAGTTTCGACTTGTTTACTTAGTGTGTACTTAATTATATTGCCAGTTATTTAGACAATAATGGGTGAGTTATTTTCAGAGGACAGTAAATCTGTACTGCTGTACTAGCTTCACATTGACTACTCTAAAATATGTCCAAGTTTCATTTCTACAGTATTTGAGAAGATACTAAAATGATTGTTGAAATGTGAGGGATGCACTCACTTTTGTGAGATTCTTTACACTATATTCCACCCACTTACAGGTGCCATGATGAAGAGATAATCAGTGTTAATCACTTCACCTGATCATAATGTTTTGCCCGATCGGTGTATATACATGGTTCTGTACATATTCTGTATCCCTGCTCAGACAGCAGTCCATCACAAAGCATTCACTCTTTCATACTTAAGGGCAATTTACAATTTATGTTAAAAAGTATTCAGACATTTGACCATTGAACATCAATATATAAATCCAAAGGCATTATTAAGAAGTGTTTCCTCCTGTGCTTTTATAATAAGCTCCGATCTTCAGGAAAGACTTTCCACTAGCTTTTGGAGTGTGTGGGGATTTGTGATTTGTGATTTTGTATATCTACAAGGCTTAGGAAAAGATCAGGCATCTCTGTAGGACACTTCAGATTTCACAGGTTAAATGTCATAGGGACATTGTCATGAGTTCAGAACTCCTAGTTCCAATGAAGGGAAACTTCTAATGTTACAGCATACAAAGAAATTCTGGAAAATTGTATGATTCAAACTTTGACATATGCTCTCTAATATCCAGGTGTCTACACACTTTTGGTATTGTATTGTATGTATACAGTATATTGCAGGAAATGGGAAGAAACCAGAGAACCCAGAGAAAACCCATGCAGCCATGGGAAGATGCACAGACATTCTGCATAGACAGTAACCTGAGTTAAGGAATGTAGTAAGGACCCTGGAGCTGTGTAATGCTCCATGCTGCACCGCTTTCATTAAAACAGATTCCTTTTCAGTCGCTAGACGAGTAGTGAGTCAGTGAGTTAAACTGCCAGATATGGATACCAGATTTAGATGTGCAGCCTGTTTTTCAATCATTGAAAACATGCATAAAACTGTTTGTGTGTCGGGCATGTGGTTTTTATTATGTGTTCTGTAGTTTGTTCAAAGGGTTCAGCTGGAGAGGGAAAACTGCATTTTGCCTTAGAAGTTCATTTCCCTTGACTTTCACTCCATGTCACTAATGTACAGTCGAGTAAATTATGAGTTGTCTGATTTATAATAGTTACACCATCACTGTCTTTTTTAACAGGTTCCATCATTTTAAATAACCAATTAGACAACCACAAAATGTTATGGGTGACCCTTAGTGTAGGATTTCAGTTCATACGGCTGAAATGTATCCATTTAGTGTACATTTGAGAATATTTTGTGTACCAAAGCTTAATGTAAGACTAACAATGATCAATATACTGTTTGTTTTTTTTAATTATTATATACACTATGTAGACAAAAGTATTGGGACACCTGACATTTCCAGAAATGTTACCACAAAGTTGAAGGCACACAATTATATAGGACGTCTATAAATGTGGTAGCATTACATTTTCCCTCCACTTGAACTAGGAGACACAAACCTGTTCCAGCATTACGATGCCTCTTATACGAATCCTATGGACAATTGTCCACAAACTTTTGTCTATATAGTGTATCTATTATAATGGCATTTACATAAATGTTTACATAAAAAGATTTTATGCATCAAGTTACAATATCAGTAGTAAGGATGTAGGAAGTCAGGAAGTTATTTCCACCAAAAGCATTTGTTTATATATCTGTGTAGCAGATATTAATTTATTACATCATGCTTTGAAAAATAATGCAAAGTTAAATAAACCTTTCTGTCCATCGATAGTGAATAGTGAACTAAGGACATGAAAGAAAATGCTGGCTATCATTCATGTTCAAAGAACACATATATAAATAAAAGGGCGCTCAAGGTTCAGAATGTCCTCATCTAACCTGGGCTGTGAGTTCACCAGAAACACTCTGAGAAGTGTTGGAAATGTTTTTCCACAGCAGAATGGTGTGTGTGTGGTGCAGCGAGAAGCCATATGACTGGAGTTCAAAAACACAAATACCGCTGTCAGGTACTGAATGGAAAAATCGTAAATTAAATTTTTTGGGTTTAAAAGATCATAACATAAAACTTGATGCCAAAATGTAATGTTATTTAGGAATGTTGAAAATAAAGCAAGCACAATGGGAATGCGCGCAACATCTTAAAAGGGTAAGACAAGAGCAGGAAAAATATCATTTCTCCTCGATTCACCTCCGTCTAAAAGACGCAGGTCAATTCATAGAACAGACATAGGAACGTTGAGAAGAAGGAGAACACACACAATAAGAGAAGTGTGTCATTTAACTTTAATATACATAAAAGTTAAATATTTTATGCAAATATTCATGAATGAATGCAAAATAAACACACACATAGGCCACTTTTATAAGGAACACTTATACATCTGCACATATAGGCAAAGTCACTCTAATGACTACAAAAAAAATCTGATAGAGAAATAAACGTACAGTATTAGCATAAAAGCTACTTAAATGTGTGAATAATCAACTGATATATACAAATGCAGTGCTGTCAAACCCTCGCCATGATTTCAGATTCGACATCTCTGTGAGATTCTGTTACTTATCTGGTTCAGGTTTAAGTGTGTGTGTAGGAGTAGGTGTGTGTGTGTGTGTGTGTGTGTGTGTGTGTGTGTGTGTGTGTGTGTGTGTGTGTGTGTGTGTGTGTGTGTCAAAAGGAAAAAATAACCACATATGCAGAGCAAGGGGACTCCAGGACCAGACTTGGAAACCACTGCACTCTCTTCAGCAGCTTTGTACATACTGTTCCAGTGCAACATCTGGAATCCATCCCAGCATGCCCTCCTGCACTTCACAGTATAAACACTCAACTGTGCACGTGTGTGTGAGTGTGTGTGTGTGTGTGTGTGTGTGTGTGTGTGTGTGTGTGTGTGTGTGTGTGTGTGTGTGTGTGTGTGTGTGTGTGTGTGTGTGTGTGTGTGTGTGTGTGTGTGTGTGTGTGTGTGTGTTGGGATATTTTTGGCTCTGCTGGTAGAGACCACTGAAGAAAGCAAAGTTATTCAGCATTTGGCTTCACTCCACTAAATAAATAAAGGAACTCAAGGCTGCATGTGTTGAATCACGTGTTAGGGAGTACTTTACATGCTAAAAAAACGTATGTGCAGCCCTGTAAATTCACACACTTGCTTTTTGCATTTTATTTGAAGATATGCATTGGCACAAAAAAAAAAAGAGAAAAGTACAGTAATAGGGGGATTGAGGGGGAGTAGGGTGGGTGGAGCTGGAAAAAGGGGACATCTTGGGTGAACCTGAAATCCCACATATGAAAATCTAGTCACCTGAGAGACAGAGATGGCTGCCATGGCAACAGTCGAACAAAGACCATAGTGTGTGTCTGTGTGCAGGAAAGGGCGCAAGAGTTCAGCCTCACCAGCCCATGCTAACTGGAAGGGTGTCTATGTGTGAGACAAAGAGGTGGGTTAGTGCATTAGTGACCTAGAAAAGAGAAAAAGAAGCCACTGCAACAACTGATAATTTGCTTAACTATTTTGAAGATTGTAAAAATGTATCGCCTGTTCCATGTTAAAACAGAAATGAGACTATTATTAGAATTTTCCTCTCCTTTGAAACATTAAAATTGGGAAAATAAATAACCTGCAAAGAAAACAAATCTTAATCAAGCTTGAAATGTGTTAAAGTTTCCAGAAATAGGTTTAATAATCTTACAGCCCAAATAAATAAAAAAAAGGTTGGGACACTGTGCAAAATGTAAATAAAAACAGAATGCAATGATTTTCAAATCTCACAAATCTATATTGTATTCACAATAAAACATATCAAATGTTTAAAGTGGGAAGTCATTTTTAATTAAAAAATAAAGTCATTTTGAACTTGATGGCTGTAACAGGTCTCAAAAACAGGGGCACGACCAGTTGCCGACTTTTTGGGAGAGAAATGTTGTCCCATATGTGTCCATACAGGATTCTAGGTGTTCAACAGTTCTGGGTGTCTTTTGTTGTGTTTTTCCATTTCATGATATACCAAATGTTTTCAAATGGCGAAAGGTCTAGACTGCAGGCAGGCCAATTCAGCACTCGGACTCTTCTACTACGAAGTCATGCCATTGTAAGAGATGCAATATGCACTTAACATTGTCTTGCTCAAATATGCAAGGCCTTCCCTGAAAAATACATTTTCTGGATATCTGTATATATTGTACAGCATTGATGGAGCCTTTCCAAATGGGCAAGTTGCCCATCCTACATGCACTAATGCACTCCCATACCATTAGAGGTGCTGACAACAACCCTAACACACACACACACACACACACACACACACACACACACACACACACACACACACACACACACACACATATATATATATATATATATATATATATATATATATATATATATATATATATATATATATATATATATATATATACACTCACCATCCACTATTAGGTATTAGATAGCATCACACAGTTGCTGCAGATTTGTCGGCTGTTTTTTGCACCTTTACTGTTTCTTATTACACTATACTGTTATTATACTATACTGTTTACATGCTGTCTTTCGCACCTCTTGACTGCTGCTGTTTTTTGCACTACATTGTGTCTGTTTATATTCACTCCCGGGTATAGTTTTTACACTTCTCCTCATACAGCACTGTATATTCAGAGTATGCAGTAGGTTTACTAGCTGGCGCTATCTCAGGTTTTGTGTCTTGTCTTGTGTTGTCTTGTGTTTTCTGTCTGCGCTGTCTGTCTGTATTGTTTTTTGTCTGCACTGTTTGCACTTGGTTGCACTCGATGCACTTTATGTAGCTTGTTGTTTAGTGTAGCACCAGGGTTCCGGAGGAACGTTGTCTCGTTTTTACTGTGTAATGTGTACCACTGTGTATAGTAGAAATCACAATAAAAGCCTCTTGACTTGACTTGACTTGATGGTGAGGATCAGGGTTCGAATCCTGCTTTCTTCCTGCTATTTACAATGTAGGTTCAACTTGTGCTACTTACATCTGTATTCGCTTCCTACATCTTTATTTAGCGTTAAATTCTTGTGTTGATGGTTTGAAAAGAATGATAGACCTGCTCTAAGCAAGCTTCCCATCCTGATTTTTTCTGATGGCTTAGTGGGTTAAGGCTGGTACTTTGCTAATGTTGGTGATCAGGGTTCAAACCTGGCTTTCTGTCTGCTAGTCATGAGGTAGGTTAAATTCCTGATACCTACATCTTCATATTCTTGTTTTGATGGGTTAAAAAGAAAGATAGACCTGCTCTAAACAAACTTCCCAGCTTGTCCTTCCTGATGGTTCAGTGGGTTAATGCTGGTGCCTTGCTAATGGTGTGAATCAGGGTTCGAATCCTGCTTCGTACCTGCTAGTCATGTCATGGGTTTGCTTCCTATGTCTGTCTTTAGCATTATATTCTTGTGTTGATGGTTTGAAAGAAAAGATAGACCTGCTCTAAGCAATCATCACAGCCGGTCCTTCCCGATGGTTGAGTGGGTTAAGACTGGTATTTCGCTGTTGGTGGGGTTCAGGGTTCGAATCCTGCTTTCTGTGTTTCTGTCTGGTCTGAATTTCTTGCGTTGAAGCATGAAACGAAGGATAAACCCCCCAAAAAAAGAAGGTGTGTTGTGGGACTTGATGGCTTTGTGATAAAAGCCTTTCCTCTGAGTTCAGAGGTTGCTGGTTCAAATCTGGCTTGTCCCCACACTGGGTAAGCTGTGTGGAAAGTAGTCTGTGGTGAGCAATGGAGTGGTTGACTGTGAACAAAGGGTCTAACGACCTGCTGCTTCACAGACTCAGAAAAAGTGAGGGTGATAGGTTTTTGGCAGAATTTTTCCCTATATATGCAAAACTAAGTTGATACTTTTTTGGACGTTTTTGCTTCATAACCCCCTGTTTTCAGCATCTCAGACGCTGGGGGGGCAGATGCCCGGATATTGCCCCCCTGCTTCAGGATACGCCCTCCGAAACCACATCCAACCTTCCACGCAGCCATTTCTGACACCTTCCTTACTACGGCCACCGGAACCTTCCACACTCTTAACTTTGAGTCCTGGCCGGGGTTTGAACCAGCAACCTCTCAACCCAGAGGTAAAGCTCTTCCAATTGAGCCACAGGATCTCCTGCAAGAACCTCATTTTTAGGACCTTTTATAGTTCTTTATTAAAACTTTTTAAACAATTTAAAGGAAAGCTAAGGGGTAGGAATTGAACCAGGTGAGTCAAATAGCAGCGACTGCATCACTAACCACTACACTACCACAGGGGTGGCAAACAAGACTTTGCTTATTGGACTCTTAGTTTTCTATAATTAAGAGACCACTGTTTTCTCTTAGATCATAATTTTAGAGGGTCAACATTTTTCCTTCCTGTTCATTCTCTTAGTAACTCGAAGTCTATGAGAAGTGACTCAGGTACAAGAACCACATCTCCAACACCTGCACCACTGATATACCATGATTTACCAGCAACCAATTTTAATGATCTTTCATTGTTCTGTTTTTAAAAACTTCTTATAATGTTCAATATGAAACTAGAGGTAAGAATCGAACCAGGGAAGTCTTTCATCATAGATCACTAATGACATTACTTCAAAACTCAAAACTTTGTTAGACATGTAAATAAGCAGGAAAGACAAAGAGACACAGACACAGCTTTAGAAAGAGTGAGAAACAAATAGAGAGACAGCAAGAGAGAGACATATACAGTGAGACAGAGACATTTACTAAAAGAGACACAGAGACAAAGATAGCGAGATATAGCCACTTCCTGTTGGAAGTGTTTATCCCGAGCGACTCTTAATGATCTCATTTACTAAATGAGCAGTAGTGAGTTAAGGGCTTGCTCAGGTGCCCAAAACTGGCAGCTTGGAGGTGTTAAACATGTATCATATGTACAGCATGTGATTAAATATAAAGGCTATATCAGTGAAGAGACGTGTGGACATCATTTAGAGCCTTTGCTATGTTTCCACACGGACAGTTAATGAGGTGATACCGGAGAAAATGCACCTCTTCAAGTCAAGTCAGGAAGCTTATATATATATATAGAAAATTATAGACATTTTACAGATTTAAATGATGTATTGTTTTTATCTGTATGATCAATAATCTGATATATGTGTTTCTACTGTGATGATCACAAATGTTGAGCTCATAAAACTAGGAGCTACTAACCTTATAGACTGTATAAGACTGTAGGAAGAACATTACTTATAATCTTATACTCCAGTACTCATGTTAGTTCTCACTCTCCAGTGTTCTGTATTGTTGAAAGATTAATGATCAAACTCTTGATGTCACCCAAATGAGGATGGGTTCCCCTTTTGAGTCTGGTTCCTCTCAAGGTTTCTTCCTCATAACATCTAAGGGAGTTTTTCCTTGCCACAGTCGCCACGGCTGCTCATCAGGGACAAATTCACACCATTCACCATAACTGTTGATTTCTGTAAAGCTGCTTTGAGACAATTTCTTTTGTGAAAAGTTCTACAGAAATAAACTTGACTTGACTTGATATGTAAGCATATGTACAGTGATTAAATATAAAGGCTATATCAGTGAAGAGACGTGTGCACATCATTAAAATCCTTTGCTATGTTTCCACACGGACAGTTAATGAGGTGATACCGGAGAAAATGCACCTCTTCAAGTCAAGTCAGGAAGCTTATATATATATATAGAAAATTATAGACATTTTACAGATTTAAATGATGTATTGTTTTTATCTGTATGATCAATAATCTGATATATGTGTTTCTACTGTGATGATCACAAATGTTGAGCTCATAAAACTAGGAGCTACTAACCTTATAGACTGTATAAGACTGTAGGAAGAACATTACTTATAATCTTATACTCCAGTACTCATGTTAGTTCTCACTCTCCAGTGTTCTGTATTGTTGAAAGATTAATGATCAAACTCTTGATGTCACCCAAATGAGGATGGGTTCCCCTTTTGAGTCTGGTTCCTCTCAAGGTTTCTTCCTCATAACATCTAAGGGAGTTTTTCCTTGCCACAGTCGCCACGGCTGCTCATCAGGGACAAATTCACACCATTCACCTTAACTGTTGATTTCTGTAAAGCTGCTTTGAGACAATTTCTTTTGTGAAAAGTTCTACAGAAATAAACTTGACTTGACTTGATATGTAAGCATATGTACAGTGATTAAATATAAAGGCTATATCAGTGCAGAGATGTGTGCACATCATTAAAATCCTTTGCTATGTTTCCACACGGACAGTTAATGAGGTGATACCGGAGAGACTGCACCTCTTCAAGTCAAGTCAGGAAGCTTTTATATATATATATAAAATTATAGACATTTTACAGATTTGAATGATGCATTGTTTTTATCTGTACGATCATTAAAGACAGTACTGTATACCAGAAAAATCTACTTAAGTACAGTAACAAAGTATTTGTACTTCATTACTTCCCACCTCTGGGCAGGAGAGATGACGGACCGATATTTTCAGATTGTGAGAATGACAGGACAATGATTGTATCAGGAATGGAGAAAGAATTAATTAATTAATGCTTAAAGAATAGCCTAGTTAAGAGAAATGCAGTGTCCTACTTTTTTTTATTAGACACACACCACTTAACACAAAGGGGCACAAAGAGTCTTAAGTGCTCTGGGCTATTATTCATTACAACCACTGAACAATAACATGTGATAACAGTCATATCTAATTAAGATTTCTCTTGAATCTATTAAAAAAATTTTCTTCTGGGAAGCAATGAATAACCCAGAAAATAATAATAAAAACCCACACGTGTATTATTAGACCAGACTATAAAAGTAGAAGGTCAGGACTGTTCTTTGAAGAGTTTTATTTAACTAAATGTAATTACCCATGCTAAGCTCAATTAAATAAAAGATCATTTACATGGCCTGTATTCATCATCATGTTTAAAAGCTGTCCATTCCTTTATGTATGAACGTTTATATAATCTCCTCATGAAGACAAGGCAAACAAACACCTCCTGTTGCTTTGACCTACTTTCCCAATTCCATAATGCTTTTCATCCTAAATTACCTGAACGCACCTACATTTTTCTGATCCTGTCTTTATTTATTTTGGCCTTAACTACATAATTCTCTGTATAATACTCCTTTCTGCCCATGGAAACTCCTCATCTGAATCAACACAGGTAATGTATAACACAAGTTAAAAGAATTGGTGCCACACTGTGCCATTTTCCCTGAGCTCTTTTCTCTGCTTGTATGTTTGAAGCTTAATGGTATGATGTGCCTGGCATTTTATCTGTAATTCCTTCAATGCAGTAGTTTATTACTGTGGATTTTATCAGTCTAATTTACAGACTGTTCCAGAGTAGGGGTATTGTGTAAAGATGCAAGACATGGCTACGTACCAAGGTGTTCTAGAATCTGCGTAAGCAATTTAAACTAGAGAAACATTAATATATATATATATATATATATATATATATATATATATATATATATATATATATATATATATATATATATATATGGTGTATGTGAGACAGCCATTTCCTGATAGAAAGTGAATTGTGTTTTTATATTGCTTTATCTTATTATTATTATCACATCTCTTGCCATGAGAATTCATCATAACACACATTCTTTGTGTGTGTGTGTGTGTGTGTGTGTGTGTGTGTGTGTGTGTGTGTGTGTGTGTGTGTGTGTGTGTGTGTGTCTGCAGTCTGTACTATTTCAATAAATGCCCTGTCATTTTTTGGCTACTTTCTAGTTTTACTCTACTTTTACTCCATACTCAACTACATTTATGATTCAATATATGTACTTTTTTTTTTTAACTCTGTTTTAGTTCAATTGACAACGACCATTACCATTTACATTTTACACCTCTTTTGAAGATGCTTGTGAGCAGAGGTGGGAAGTAACGGAGTACAAACACTTCATTACTGTACTTAAGTAGATTTTTCTGGTATCAGTACTTTACTCCACTATTTATTTTTCAGACAACTTTTTACTTTTACTCATTACATTTTTACACAAATATCTGTACTTTTTACTTCTTACATTTTCAAAACAGCCTCGTCACTGGTGTATAAAGTCCTGACTCTCACTCACCACAGAAGGCAGTAAGAAGTTTGGGGTTAATGTGGATGAGACAGAGGGAGTCAGTGATGTAAACATGACTGAGAACAGACACATTCATGATCATCATCATCTTTTCTCTGCTTGTGTTCTATATGTGGATCTTCAGCCTGGATACATTCATTAGGTAACAACATTTTTAATTCGTTTTGTATTAATATATATATATATATATATATATTTGGCTGTCAAAATTTAAATTATTTTAAACGGCACGAAATTTTTTCTTTCATTACTTATATATAAAATAAATAAACTTTTGTTTTATTTCTGAGTCTCAAATCAAACACCAAATCCGCCATGTTTTACACAATTAACCCTCTGGGTGGCGTTTTGTGGGTTTTTCCCTCATAATGGCGACACAAACTTAAATTACTGTCGTTATTGATTGTACAGATAAAAACAATACATCATTCAAATCTGTAAAATGTCTATAATTTTATATATATAAGCTTCCTGACTTGACTTGAAGAGGTGCAGTCTCTCCAGTATCACATCATTAACTGTCCGTGTGGAAACATAGCAAAGGCTCTAAATGATGTCCACACGTCTCTGCACTGATATAGCCTTTATATTTAATCACATGCTGTAAATATGATACATGTTTAACACCTCCAAGCTGCCAGTTTT
Organism: Silurus lanzhouensis; assembly: GCA_039877035.1. NCBI lineage: Eukaryota > Metazoa > Chordata > Actinopteri > Siluriformes > Siluridae > Silurus > Silurus lanzhouensis. Next base: position 5,110,450 of record JBCEWE010000159.1, on the reverse strand, counting down.
GGGCACCTGAGCAAGCACTTAACTCACTACTGCTCATTTAGTAAATGAGATCATTAAGAGTCGCTCGGGATAAACACTTCCAACAGGAAGTGGCTATATCTCGCTATCTTTGTCTCTCTATTTTCTCTATCTAATTGTCTCTGTGTCTCTTTTAGTAAAGGTCTCTCTCTCACTGTATATGTCTCTTTCTTGCTGTTTCTCTATTTGTTTCTCACTCTTTCTAAAGCTGTGTCTGTGTCTCTTTGTCTTTGTTTCTGTCTTTCCTGCTTATTTAAATGTCTAACAAAGTTTTGAGTTTTGAAGTAATGCCATTAGTGATCTATGATGAAAGACTTCCCTGGTTCGATTCTTACCTCTAGTTTCATATTGAACATTATAAGAAGTTTTTAAAAACAGAACAATGAAAGATCATTAAAATTGGTTGCTGGTAAATCATGGTATATCAGTGGTGCAGGTGTTGAGATGTGGTTCTTGTACCTGAGTCACTTCTCATAGACTTCGAGTTACTGAGAGAATGTACAGGAAGGAGAAGTTTTGACCCTCTACCATGATGATCTAAGAGAAAACAGTGGTCTCCTAACTATAGAAAAGCCAAGAGTCCAATAAGCAAAGGCTTGTTTGCCTCTCCTGTGTTGGTGTAATGGTCAGTGAAGTGGTCGCTGCTATCTGACTCACCCGGTTCGATTCCTACCCCTTAGCTTTCCTTTAAATTGTTTAAAAAGTTTTTAAAAAGAACCAAAAAAAGGTCCTAAAAATCAGGTTCTTGCAGGAGATCCTGTGGCTCAATTGGAAGAGCTTTACCTCTGGGTTGAGAGTTTGCCGGTTCAAACCCCGGCCAGGGCTCAAAGTTAAGAGTGCGGAAGGTTCCGGTGGCCGTAGTAAGGAAGGTGTCAGAAATGGCTGCGTGAAAGGTTGGAGACCCCCAGGTGTCTGAGAAGCTGAAAACAGGGGTTATGAAGCAAAAACTTTCAAAAAATTAAAAAAAAATTTCTGCCAAAAACCTATCACCCTCACTTTTTTCTGAGGCCATGAAACCACCAGAATTCACAGCCTTTGTTTACAGTCAACTACCTCATTGCTCACCAGACACTTCTTTCCACACAGCTGACCCAGTGTGGGGACAAGCCAGATTCGAACCAGCAACTTCTGAGCTCAGAGGAAAGGTTTTTATCACAAAGCCATCAAGTCCCACAATGCACCTTCTTTTTTTGGGGGGTTTATTGTTTGTTTCATGCTTCAAAGCAAGAAATTCAGACCAGACAGAAACAAAGAAAGCAGGATTCGAACCCTGAACCCCACCAACAGCAAAATACCAGTCTTAACCCACTGAACCATCGGGAAGGACCAGCTGCCAAGATTGTTTAGAGCAGGTCTATCTTTTCTTTCAAACCATCAACACAAGAATATAATGCTAAAGACCGACATAGGAAGCAAACCCATAACGTGACTAGCAGGGACAAAGCAGGATTCGAACGCTGATTCACACCATTAGCAAGGTACCAGCATTAACCCACTGAACCATCAGGAAGGACAAGCTGGGAAGTTTGTTTAGAGCAGGTCTATCTTTCTTTTTAACCCATCAAAACAAGAATATGAAGATGTAGGAATCAGGAATTTAACCTACCTCATGACTAGCAGACAGAAAGCCAGGTTTGAACCCTGACCACCAACATTAGCAAAGTACCAGCCTTAACCCACTAAGCCATCAGAAAAAAACAGGATGGGAAGCTTGATTAGAGCAGGTATATCATTCTTTTCAAACCATCAACACAAGAATTTAACGCTAAAGAAAGATGTAGAAAGCGAAAACAGATGTAAGTAGCACAAGTCGAACCCACATTGTAAATAACAGGAAGAAAGCAGGATTCGAACCCTGATCCCCACCACCAGCGAGATACCAACCTTAACCCATTGAACCATTGGTGATGACAGGCTCGGAAGCTTATTTAGAGCAGGTCTATCTTTCTTTTCAACCCATTAAAAACAAAAATATATCACTAAAGAAAGATGTAGGAAGTGAATCCTGATCGTGACTGGCAGACAGAAAGCAGGATTCGAACCCTGAACCCCACCAAAAGCAAGAAACCTGATTTAACCCACTGAATCATCAGGGAAGACAGGCCAGGAAGGTTGTTTGGAGCAGGTCTATCTACCTTTAAACCATCAACACACGAATATAAAGCTAAAGAAAGATTTAGGAAGCAGGAACATAACCTTCATCGCAACCAGCAGGATTCAAACCCTGATCCTCACCATCAGCGAGGCATCAGCCTTAACCCACTGAACCATGGAAGAGATCAGACTGGGAAGAATGTTTAGATGAGGCACAAGCCTTAAACCACTGAGCGACCACTGCTGAAAAGCATGTGTGATTTTGGAGGGTTCATACTTTGTTTCATGCCAGCGCAGTAAGAAAGAAGGCATGTAGGACTGGCTTTGAAACCTTATCACTAGCGTGGACTATATAAAGGACCATGTTCAGGCACAAGCCTTAACCCACTGAGCTACCACTGAAGTGCCGTTTTTTGGTGGAGTTATCTTTCATTAAAGACCAGGAAATCAAGAAATTAATCCAACACAGAAAGGACAGAATTGAAATGTTTTCAGAGGGGACAAGGTCCAGAAGTTGTATTTACCAACACAGCAACCAGGAATCAAACTCTCAAACTCATCCTTGTGGGGATACTGACATTAACCTACTAGGCTATCACATCCATCCATCCATCTATCTATCTATCTATCTATCTATCTATCTATCTATCTATCTATCTATCTATCTATCTATCTATCTATCTATCTGTCTGTCTGTCTGTCTGTCTGTCTGTCTGTCTGTCTGTCTGTCTGTCTGTCTGTCTGTCTGTCTGTCCGTCCGTCTGTCCGTCCGTCCGTCCGTCCGTCCGCTCAAAAGGCTACATCAGCAACACAAAGACAGACTATCTATCTATCTATCTATCTATCTATCTATCTATCTATCTATCTATCTATCTATCTATCTATCTATCTATCTATCTATCTATCTATCTATCTGCATTAAGATGTCTATACTCTTGTGATTTTCAGGTCGTCTTTACACCTCTGTACACTGTTATATATCTCCAGTACACAATGCTAAAGCCCCAATTAATTCTTCTTGACCAGGGAGGTTACAATCCATTGCCACTTTGACAAAATGTTGCATTAAACCTATTGAAAATAACCTAAATGGCATTTCACATTCAGTTCTTTAAATAACCTGGACAAAGCAGGAACCAGGACAATGCAGGGCTGTAGAACATAGTGAAGATTCATTGAGAGGATAAACAGATGATGGCTGGCTTACAGGGTTTCAAATGTGAAGCTTCTTACCATACTAGTTGAGGTAAACTGGTGAATGAGAGATAAACAGTCTTTTGCGTGGTTGTTCCTTATTGAAATTTATTTCTTTTGTAGCTCCCCTTAAACATTATTCTCTCTGGACCTATTTTATATATATATACAATTATATATATATATATAAAATCAAATATATATTTTTTTTTTAATTAGTAGAACATTATTTTTGTCATAGCTGTATTATCCACATCTGTGCAATCTACTAATTGCATAATATTCACCTCATTAAGGTGCTTTAGATTCGGGTGAAATGTAGATGTATATGTATAGAAGAATAAGATTCTGATCAGATGTGCCAGTTCTGGGCTGAACAACAAGTACAAGCATATCCTTTTTTTCATCTGAATGGATTTCGAATGAATAAGCTGTTCAGTTAAAGTGGCATAGTACAAATGTACTTTTCTGCAATTTCCTCTGTTACTGTTCACACAAACGCTACAGGGTACAAGGGCACTTTAGAAAGAGTGCATGCAGCTGTGGATGGAACGCTTCTTTTTTTTTCTGTGAATGTTTTTCAATTTCTTTCTTTTTCTTGCTTAGAAATTCTGGCATTATGTGTTTGTTGAACATGGACAGCCTAAAAACACATGAAATGCTTTTACTTTATAACCATGAAAAATATTTCAGTCCAAAATCTATGTGCACAGTTTTGCTATGGGGTTAGTTGTGTACTCAAGTGAGAACTTCTAACTGGTCTAAATAGAACTATGTGAACTACCTACATAGACTTTGTGTTAAAACTATAATTCATTTAAATAAATTATAATTAATAGCTCTAGAATGAACACATTTGCACTTTTTGACCAGTTATAGAAGGAATTTATAAGAAAAAAACACTGTGACCTCTCAAGTTTTCTTTCTTTCAAGATTTTCATCTCAAGGAGTGTTTCTTCACCACTCTCACCTATGGCTTGCTCATTAAAGATACATTTATTCATTTAATTTATTTGTATTGAATTCTATTCATTTATATAATCAGTCTATTTTTTTTATAAAGTGCTATACAAATAAATTTGAGCGAACCAAATAAATAAAACCACTCATTAAAAAAATTATTTTATTATCATTTGAACCATTAACAGTTGTTTTAATGTTCAACACATATGCACAGAAGAAACACATATGAAGTGTTGCAGAATCTCCATTAAAAATGTAACAACAGGTAAAACAACAACCATATAGAAAGTCTTTCACTGATCTAAAAAAAAGCTAACATAACAAGTATAAAACAATTGTAATATGTATATTAATAAACAATTCTGCAACAGTAGACCTCTTTTAAAGCAGGAAATGTTTCACTTTTCATGATTACTACCATTTTACAATAAAACAAGACAAACTTGAGCTTTTCAAAATCCTTAGCTGTTTGTCACTGGTTTTAGCTGATTGTTAATTCTTTATTTATATCTTTATATTTGAAAAGCGAAAGTGAGTCAGGTGGTGTGATGATTATTAGATTGACAGTAATTTAGTAACTAAGATTTTTATATAAATATTAATATAAAATCTCAAATCTTAATTAAACATTCAATTAAATCATTTCAAATATTTATTTTGCCCACCTGTGTCAGTACTTTTTATTGTTAATTTAAAATAACAGTTATGGTGTCAAATTTAACCCACCAATAGGACTAAATTACCTTTAAATGAAAATTATATACTGGGTTGACAGTAAACTACTAACAAGTCTTTTAACATGTTAGCTGCAAAAAAAACCAAAACCCTAGTTACACTGGAATAACCACCTAGATGGTGAGCATCACCAGGAAATCTTAATGGCTCTCTAATGTTTAATTTGCCGGTTTAAAGAATTTACAAAATTGAATCATCTGACTGTGGGCAGAAATATGAGTTTAACCCCCGATAAGAGACACCTGGCAACCAAAGCATTTAAGTCAATTTATCACCAGATGATAAAGATATCACAATCAAAAAGACATTTTTCACAAAGACAATGTCAAATCTTGCATAGCACAGTATAGATGGAGCACATTGCTCACTAGCTACTAAAGATGGCTTCCATAGTTACCTTACTCTGAAGGGTAGACGTCCACAAGCTAACCCATTTATTAGAACTGAGATGAGGACATGGCTCTGTTCCTGGAACTTGGGGTCTAGCTGTGAGCTGATAATGTACTTTTGCAAAGCTCATAGTTTCATCATGCCAAAGAGATTACCCCCGGGGTCTTTCGTCAACATTCTTATAATCCTCGAAGGGAGCCAGTACCACACATAGCAATCTGGATGAATCTGATTGGCAAACAAAATAATGTTTGCCTGCCACATGTTGACAGGGTGGCCAGCTTTCTCAGTAAATCTAGTTTGTGGAATTGTGTGACCTGTTTCATTGTTAAAAACCTCTGAGTTCCCAGTGAGACTGCAATGTGTGTGAAGAGGGTAGGCATGTCCTGAATGACCAGTACCTCAGTGGGGGCAAACAAGGCATGCCGTTAAAGTGTTTTTGTCTTGATGCTCATGGCTATCAGAGGTCTCCCTGTAATCATATACCTTAAAAACACCCTAGAAAGGATGGAGGGTTGGTTGAATTTTAGTGCTTGTCTCTTTTTTAAAAGTAAATGAGTTTGGGTTTTTTTTGCAATCTTTAGACAACTCAAATCTAGAAGTAGACATAGTGTACATAGGAGCAAAACCCTTTGTTTTAAACCATGGGGTGTACCATTTCAAATGCACCACTGTTCATTAAAGAAGAAAATACTTGGGAAACCTGAGAATTGTGTCTGCAGTACAGTAGCTAAGACCCACTGTAGTCACAGCCCAAAAAAGGTGTATAGCACCCCATAAACAGACCCTACGCTTTATAATGTGATTTATCTCATTCTATTATCAACAACTATTATTATAACATTCTATAAGAAAGATTGTTTAGGAGCTTCAAAACAAGATGGACAGGGGGCGCTTAGTCACCTGTTCTGGACCTGACACTCCCTGTTGTAACACTTCCTGCCTGAAACTTGTGCAAGGAAAGAGAAACAAATGGTTAGTTTGGCCATTCTGAGGCTAGCAATCACCTTTCCCAGACTTATTCAGTAAAAGGTTTAAAAACTGAGCTTGGCACACACAGCTGATTTCACATGATTGACATGCATATGCCTGAGAGAGGTAATTGTGCAAAGCATATTTGGCACTGTGAGTAAACAAGGCTGGTCGAGAGTCACCCCATATCCTGCCAAGAGCAAGAGTCTATCAGGTCCCCACTTGGAGTAACTGTTCCAATGTTGGCTATAAACAGCTATATTAATATTGCGTATATAATTAAACACAATGCAATATGGCTCACTAGAGTTCTCACTAGAACATTGTCAGTGTAACAGCCTCAGTTACTAAGTGCCCAGTCACATCTAGAGACTGGAAGGCATGAGATCCAGACAAGGCATGAAACCTGGCTGCACTTGAAATGTCTGTTCAAATCCTTCTTTAAAGCTGCTGTTGAACACGGTTTGGTTTTGAACTTCTATGTCATTATCAGCCTGAACAAATCTCACAAATGTCTTACAATGCACATCAGGGAATATGACTAATCATTAGACTATAATAAGGGCTTTGTTGGAGGACAGAAGTCACAGACTTTTGCAGTCTCGGCTGTATTTCCATTGAACCATGTCTGCCTAGAAACTGAGACCAGTTTCTTTCTGGACTTCTTGTAATCCGTCTGTTGAGTCTATTTAGACCAGCTGGGTTCTCTGCAGGAAATTTGGATTGGACAGTGGTATGAGTCTTGCAAATATGTATTATAAAAATCTAATTGTAATACTACACATTATCCCATTTAGATTTTTCCTACACATTATGATGATGAATCCATTCTCAGATCTCAATATTATGACTGTTTAAATGAACAATATCTAATATTATCTAATCATTTTTCCAGTTTGGCTTGTCATTAGAAGATAAAAAAGGGGAAAGTCAACATAAAAATTAATTGATATCATTAATTTACCTTCATTAGGGTTGCACAAGCCAGTGCACTCTTAGTGCCGGCCCCAAGCCCGGATAAATGGGGAGGGTTGCTTTAGGAAGGGCATCAAGCATAAAAACGTGCCAAATCGAACATGCGGATCACGAATACTGATGATCCGCTGTGGCGACCCCTAATGGGAGAAGTCAAAAGAAAGTTTTTTATTAATTTACCTTTAATATCAGCTTTGTGCAAAGCAGGAACATTTGGTGGTTGGATACACCAGTATCATGTCATGAAGTAGAAGAACCATTAGTATCCAATGGGATACTATTAAATTAGTATTCAAATAAAATAGCAATGGCGACATCACCTCTTCTGCAGAATAAATAAGTGACTGCAGGTCAAGCTGAAGCAAAATATAATCAGTATCCATCACTGTCAATTAAAATAGGAGAAGGAGTAAAAAGAACATACACTATATTGCGAAAAGTATTCACTCGTCTGCATTCATATGCAAATGAACTTAAGTAACATCCGATTCTTAATCTATAGGGTTGAATATGATGTTGGCCCAATGCAGCTAAAACAGCTTTAACTCTTCTGGGAAGGCTTTCCACAAGGTTTAGGAGTGTGTTAATGGAAATTTTTGACCTTTCTACCAGAAGCACATTTGTGAGGTTAGACACTGATCAAGTCAAGTCAAGTCAAGAAGCTTTTATTGTCATTTCAACCATATATAGCTGACTCATTACACAGTGAATTGAAACCACGTTCCTTCTGAACCCTGGTGCTACATACAACAACTAATGTTGGATAAGAAGGCCTGGATTGCAGTCTCCGCTCTAATTCATCCCAAAGCTGCTCTATCGGTTTGAGGTCAGGACTCTGTGCAGGCCAGTCAGGTTCTTTTACACCAAACTCACTCATCCATGTCTTTATGGACCTTGCTTTGTGCACTGGTGCACAGTCATGTTGGAACAGGAACGTGCTGTCCCCAAACTGTTCCCACAAAGGTGGGAGCATGAAATTGTCCAAAATGTCTTGGTATGCTGAAGCATTAAGGAGTCCTTTCACTGGAATTAAGTGGCCGAACCCAACTCTTAAGAAAAAAAATCCCACATAATAATCCCCCTCCACCAAACTTTACACTTGGCACAATGCAGTCAGACAAGCATCGTTCCCTGGCAACCGCCAAACCCAGACTCGTCCATCCGATTGCCAGACAGTGAAGCGTGATACGTCACTCCAGAGAACACGTCTCCACTGCTCTAGAGTCCAGTGGGGACGTGCTTTACACCACTGCATCTGATGCTTTGTATTGCACTTGGTGATGTAAGGCTTGTATGCAGCTGTTAGACCATGGAAACCCATTCCATGAAGCTCTCTACGCACTGTTCTTGAGTGAAGCTGGAGGTCTGTAGATATTGACTCTGCAGAAAGAGAGCTGACCCGCTCTGTGATTTTACGTGGTCTAACACTTCGTGGCTGAGTTGCTGTCGTTTCCAATTGCTTCCACTTGGTTATTATACCACTAACAGTTGACTGTTGAATATTTAGTAGTGAGGAAATTTCACGACTAGACTCATTGCACAGGTGACAACCTGCCACTATACCATGCTGGAAGTCACTGAGCTTCTGAGAGCGAACCATTCTTTCACAAATATTTGTAGAAGCGGTCTGCATTCCCAGGTGTTTTTTTACACCTGTAACCCTGGAAGTGAATAGAACACCTAAATTGAATGATTTTGTGAGGTGAGTGAATACTTTTGGTAATGTCGTGTATGTAGTTGCGTGAATAGTAAATTTTGCTTATATCTTTGATACATCGAAAAACTAGAAAGTAGCCAAAAAAATGACAAGTACAGTAGTGAAGTAGATTTACTTAAATACTTTACACCGCTGTCAGCAAATTGCAGGAAACCCAGAGGAAACACTTGCAGATACTGGGAAAAGAATGAAACTCCCCAAATACAATAACACTGAATCAAAAAGGAACACATGCTTTACAAATAAATTTCCTATACAAAAAGAGGTTATTTTGCAAAATAAAATAAAACACTGTGCATCTATTTGCACATATACACTGCACCATTAAGGGCAAAAACTATTACAGAGAGTTGAGCACACACTCAACAATCCAAAATGCATACTTCTGCATTATAACATACACACACACACACACACACACACACACACACGGCTGGGTGGGATGCTCCCTACAATTAACAAAATGAAAGGGAAAGGATGTTTAATATATGCGTTGGAATTCACTCCCTCGTCTGCTGTACTATATTTACGAGGGACAAACTGCTTTCAATGTAGTAAAAAGTGCATGTGTCTCGACAGTTAAAGAGTGTTTTCACGTTTACAGTTTTGCGTCAGAGTCCATGTCACTATGGTGACGATCTGTGTCAACAAAAACAGATATGATGAGACACCTACAGTACATAAAAAACTATTCACACAAATACAAAAGAATCCTTACCATCATGATCATGATCATCCCTCAATATCAAACAGTGTTATTGTTTAAGATTGCTTACTAAAATGTTTTATTATTATTAGCAATCATTTTAACTGCTAGCTGTAATGACACAAAAAAAAGTTTTTTAAATAAGCACAAATATTACCAATTTTACATAATATTACCATTCGCTTGATTTCTTTGAATTAGTTGTAAAGAAGGTTTTGAGCTCATAATAATTTGAATAGATATCAATCAGTGTTTGACTCTTTAAAATCATTCTATTAATAAATCATTGTGCTGAGAGTAACAGAGTCTTTTCACATAAACTGAGTTGATTGAGAGTCTTGTGATAAAAATGATAATAGAAAAATTATAGCCATAATAAATCATAGCACTTTGGATACTTATGCACTTTTTAAGGGAAATACTTTTGTACTTTTACTCAAGTGAAAGTTTTACTTTTACTTGAAAAATATTTTACAAAGCATATCTCTACTTTTACTCAAGATCATAGTTTGTGTACTTCGTCCAACACAATATTACCATTAATATGACAGGGATCATTTAAAATTCATCTCCTCGATCTCTGCTAATATTTCATTTTTATTTATTTTATACCATGATGGATTGGACCTTTGAATTGCCTCAGCAGTCACCCGTTGAATGTATTCACATTTTTTTCCCAAGTCAGATTACTTGAAAACCACAAACAAAAAAGAACTAAAGACAACTACTGCCCACACACAGACAAAACAAAGCAAACTCCCATATTGACACACACCCTGTAACCACAGCAGACTTTAAAGCGCCCAAGGGGAAACCCTTGATGCTCCGATAATGGCACAAAAACACATACGGACATTTTAATACAGACGTAAACAGTCTCTCTCTCTCTCTCTCTCTCTCTCTCTCTCTCTCTCTCTCTCTCTCTCTCTCTCTCTCTTTCTCTCTCTCAAAGCATTCGTGAGAAGCTGTTTTCCTTAAACAAATCCTGCATTGTGCAGACAGCTGCTGGTTTGAAGCTAAAGTAGAAAACGAGCCATGATGTTTAAAAGATGGTGTGTGCTTCAGCGAAGCATGGTCTGGTCTTTCAGCTAAGACTTTTAAGCATGCCAGAGTAGTCTGGTTTGTGTCCACATATCATCTTTTTCACATCTGAATGCGCTTTTGCAAGCAGACAGTTGTTCAGACAGAAGAATCTGATACACACACACAGAGACAAACACACACGCACACACACACACACACACACACACACACACACACACACACACACACACACATGCTGACTTAGCAAAACACCCTACAAGATGTGAGTGCGTATAAAAGCAGATGGCGTGGCCTCACACTAAACCATATGAACAGCTAAATCCTGTGATACCATACACAAACACACAAACACACACACACACACACACACACACACACACACACACACACACACACACACACACACACACAGAGCGCAACCGTTATAGTATATTTTCTCAAGGGACAATACTATAGAAATAAAACTTGGATATATTTTAGATGTGTATGTGTATGTTGTGTAACCATGCAAAGCCACACGTCCTATTTATCATGTTCATGTTTTTGTCTGCTTGACAGGACCATACAAATTTGTGTATCTTGTATTGGAGCATTTAAAATGTGGTGCTTTAAATACAATTCTCTCATATTGACCACTGGATGTTCAACATGCACCTCATGGTAAAGACTCTCTGAGGATTTGAGAAATAGAATTGTTTTTCTCCCCAAACATGCTGAGGCTATAAGAAGATCAGTAACACCCTGAAACTGAGTTACAGTACAGTGGTCAGGGTCATACAGAGGTTTTCCAAGATGGTTTCCACTCGAAACAGACCTCACAAGGGTCCATCAAAGAAGTCGAGCTGCTTTAAAAAACAGATGCATGAGTGCTGCAGCATTGCTTTAGAGGCTGCAGAAGCAGAAGGTCCGCTTGTCAGTGCTCAGATCATACGCTGCAGACAGCAACAAGTGGGTTTGCATGGCGTCGTCCCAGAAGGAGCCTCTTCTGAAGCTGTCCCACAAGAAAATCTACAAACAGTTTGCAGAAAACAACCTGTCCAAGGTTTACTAGAACCATATTCTGTGGTCTGATGAGACTAAGATAAACTTGTTTGGCTCAGATGGTGTCCAGCATGTGAAGCGATGCCCTGGTGAGGAGAACCAAGAAAATTGTCTTGCCTACATTCAAGCATGGGGGTGGTAGCATCATGGTCTGGGGCTGCATGAGTGCTGCTGATACTGGGGAGCTGTGGTTCATTTAGGGGAAACATGGATTTCAACATGTACTGTGACATTCTGAAGCAGAACTTAATGCCCTCCTTTCAGAAACTGGACTGAACAGCGGTTTTCAAACATAATAACGACCACAAACACACCGCCAAGATGACAACTGCCTTGCTGAGGAAGATAAAGGTGAAGGTGATGGAGTGGCCAAATATGTCTCCAGACCTAAACCCTATTGAGCACCTGTGGGGATCCTCAAGTGGAAGGTGGGGAAGCGCCATGAGTCTAACATCCAGCAGCTCTGTGATGTCATTATGGAGGAATGGAAGAGGATCCATCAACAACCTGTGCAGCTCTGGTAAATTCCATTCCCAGGAGGATTAAGGCAGTGCTGGATAACAATGGCTATCTATTTATAACTTAGGGTATAGCTTCATCTTTATCTTTGAGAAGAGGGTGAAGTCTGCAGGAGACAGATCTGATGAGTAGGGTGGGTGTGTCAGTAAGATCATGTGGATTGTTCTCCGATAATCATCCTGCACAAGTTGCAGGTCTTCCTGATCTCTTGTCATATTCTAGTGATGTTCTTTCTGTCTTGAAGTGTGTGTGCTACTTAAAACACCTCGAACGACTCATTGCAGCATCACTGTATGTCAAAAATGCATATCGAATGTCTCTGTGGCAGATTTGCCAAGTTTCACACAGAATTTTACATTTGCTCTCTGTTCTAACTTGCTGTCCATGATGAAATCGCACATGGTCTGAATAGCACCAGTTAGCACCATTAGTCTCTAAACTTTTTTATACCAACTCGTATGTACAGTATAAGCATTCATTGACACATTGATACATCAAATACTGTCAATAGTCATAATAATGTCAAATACTGTTCAGGACTGTAAAGGGTTAGCTCAGTAGTTAAAGATCTGGTTTACTGATTGGAAGGTTATGAGTTCAAAGCCCAGCACCATGAAGATGCCACTGTTGGAACCTTGAGTAAGACTCTTAACCGTCTCTGCACAGAAAGAATTTCACTGTGTTTTAATGTACTGTACAAGTGAGCCTTTAATAACACACAACCATGTTCATCTTTTTGATATGATACTGGTTTCTCTGGTGAAATTAAAGCTCCTGTAAAATTCTGATTTTGAAATTCATAACCAATGTTTATAGCGGCCAAAAAAAATAGATAGTAGATGTGTTTCTCTACTGTTGTTGTGTAATGACATTTTCTATTTATTATGTGCCATTCTTTAATTATTTGGTAACACACACACACACACACACACACACACACACACACACACACACACACACACACACACACACACACACACACATGCAATTGTGCAACATTTGATTGATGATAATTGTTCTTAGCCAGTATCTGACACTTTAGGTTTGTACAGGTATGCGAAAGCTACACAGGCGGCCTGAGCCCCAACATATCCTTCATACTGTAATAGCCTCTGGCACATTCCACTGTGTGTGTGTGTGTGTGTGTGTGTGTGTGTGTGTGTGTGTGTGTGTGTGTGTGTGTGTGTGTGTGTGTCATTGTAATTCAGTAATTCAGGCACAAACCCCCAACCACCCCTTCTCACAATCGACCCTCCCTCACTATGTTGACATGCTGAGGAATGCGAATAGCCTGACACGTTTGAATGTTAACATTTCAATGAGAAAAAAACAATCTCTCATCCTTTGTCAGTACAGAGGAGGCAAAAGAGTTTCCATCGGCTGCAGGGAACAGTAACGGCCATGTGATTGAAATGAAAAGATCGGAAGAAAAGAGCTATCTGGGGGCTCTTTGCATTCTTTAAGGAAGTTTTGTGGGAAAAGTGCTTCAATGGCTCAACAAAGCAGCCTGTATGAAAGAGATCTCTTATCAACAACAATAACAACAACAACAATTATAACAAACCACACAAGCATTGTCAAATATAAATAAATCAATATTAATCCAGTAAGCTAATCATTAGCGCTAATGATCAAAAATAGCCAACAATTCAATGTATAGTAGCTCTGATTGCGAAACAAATCTAGTATTGATAATTATACTCAAATATATATACTACATTAAATGATTCAACTGAATAAACAATAGGCTTTATTTGTTTGTGGTTTTCCTCATGAACTTTGTAGCATAGAACACATATTAATAATAAATTACTAATCAATTTCCTATTCTATTACACATAAAAATACAAACTATTAGAAATAGTAAATAAACTTTACCAATTCACATAGAATATGTATTTTATTATGCTCAGGCTTAAGTATATCAAATGTACTCAAACACAAATGTACTTTAATATTTTCTATTACACTGTATAGACAAAGTATTTGGACACCTGATTTTTCCAGATGTATGTGGCTCTTTCCCAAACTGTTACCGTGAAGTTGGAGGCACACAATTGTATAGGATAATTTAAATTTTCCCTTTACTTAAACTAGGAGACCCAAACTTGTTCCAACATGACAATGCCCCTGTGCTCAAAGATATGAGAACCTGAAGATATGCTTTACATGGGTTGCAGTGGAAGATCCACTGCTATAGAGCTCTGGCCTCAACCCTATTGAACACCTTTTGGATGTGAATACTGAATGTACCCCAGGCCTCCTCACCCTACATGACTTTACCAACACCCTCATGGCTGAATGAGCAGAAATGCCCACAGGCACACTCCAAAATCTAGTGGAACATCTTCCCAGAAGAGTGGAGGTTATTATAACAGAAAATGGAATGGAATGTTCAAACAAATCTTATGATCAGGTCAAACATTTGTCTATACAGTGTATACCATTAAACACCAATATAGTCAGATGTAGTCAACTATACCATATAGTTCTGTTTACTTAAACCTAAATACACTTTTAAAGTCCAATATACTTGTTGATTTTTAGTTAGAAAGATTCACTTTTTTTGCTGTTTAAAGCAGTCTTGAAGACATAACCTGACAATGTATGATTGTTATATTATTACAAATGATTTTACAAATAATTCATCTTACTATTCACAATAGACACCTACTTAGAGCTTGTTATATTATGCAGAATTTTGTTATATATTTGTTTTGCTTTTCTTGTACTTTACACATTATAGGTGAGTATGGAGATCCTCTAAGAGCATTGCAAAACGTGACCTCAGCATGATCAGTCAGAAAATGATCAGTGGAATTTGATTTATTGAGGTTAAATCAGAATCAGAATTTGATACTTTATTGATCCACAGGGAAACTGTTAGGTTGCAGTTCCTCACAGCACAATTAAATGAAAATAAAAACCAAAAAATGTGAATTAAAGTAAAAAAAATTCCTTAAAAATTGTCCAGGATATTAGCATTATATAGGTGTGGCAAGAAAATCTATATAACTATATCTCTATCGGCTATATCTATAAAAACTTTGGAAGCTCATATTAAATGCATGGATTTTTCTTTCTTTATTAATTTTATTACACCTTATAATAAAGTAAATACACCTGAAGCAGTCTAAGAGGCCTTGCTGTTGAGTTATTCCACATTAGCACATGAAACACTTTGACAAACTCAACAAATTGGTTGTTAAATTCACAAAAGTCATTTCATTTCCATGGTTGCCAGTATATGCGTTATAAACATTTGTATGTTTTCGTTTGAAACGTCTGAATTGATCTTTGTAAAAGATGATTGCCTTGATCAGTAGCTGTTGGTAGCAATTTTTTTTAAGGACAACTTGATAGAGAGCTCCTTTAGACCAAGATCAAATGGTGTTTGTAGTTATTTCAATGACAGCTTCACACAGACTCACACTTCTAAGAGGCCAGTGTAGGTTAATGCTTTGTCATTGCTTTTGGAATATACACTGAGCAGTTTGTTTCTGCTGGTCTGTCTCTCACACAATGTATAACAGCATCTCAGTAACAATCTAGGTGGTTTCATGATATAATATTTCACAATTCATGTACAATGCATAAGCCTGCTGAGGCAGCACACAGCACGGATGTACAGGAAAACTGAAAAGAACAGCTCAGGTGACTGGATTAGAGACTTTGACCCACATCTTACAGAAATATCACTAATCCTGCACACAAACCGCATTATCTGCTAATTGTCCAATGACAATTTTTTAAACACAACATTCAGGTATTAAAGGCTTCAATTACTTCAGATTCAATAAGGTTCATATTTCCCCCCCCTGTATTTCATATCCCTAATACCTGCTTCTTCTCCCCCAGTTTAGGTTTTACCCTACCCCCTTTCCCTGGTGTGTGTTTGTTCTATTACCCCACTGGTCATAGGCCCCCTATGGTTCCATTGTTATTCCCCTGAGTGACACCTCCCCGCTCATAACCCAGAAGCTTCTCCTGACTCGATGTGGATTCCTCTTTCAGTTCCACCTTGTTAGAAAGTGTCTAATACACACACACCCACGCACACACACACACACACACACACACACACACACACAACAACAACTATTACATCTATTGTGACAGCTTTTTTAATCAATTGTACTTAACTCACTCTGATTTGCTGTCTTTCGGTAACTAAAAAACCTTTATCTCTGCAGCCTGACCTTGCGATAAAGCACCTCACTCCACCGGAAGCAGAGATTTGATGTGTCTCTACTCATTACAAGCAAATTAGATGTTCTGTTCCAGCCTATCTTTCTATTAAACACAATGGCCTATGTCCGGAACACAACGTCATATTGAGTTTGGACAAATGCAATAAAAGGATCCCGGTACATTGTGCCATCACTTCCTCAGCCTGAACTTATAACTATAGCTTAGAAAAAAAAAAAAAAAAAAAAGCTGGAAGATGCAAGTCCATTTCACACCTAGCTCGTGTACCACATCTGGGTGTCAATGCAGAATAGACTGATGTGACGCGTTGTATTACCTTACACCTACCGCTGAAGCCTAGAGACACCTGGGGCTTTTGTTGGCGAGTTAGCATTCTGATACTTAGCATGCGTACATTAGTGCTAGCAGCAATCTAAGCATTGTTGCTAATATCACCTCTATTGAGCTGACAGAATTAACACTGAAATTGTGAAGAATTGAGCACTGGATGTTAAATTTTACACAGGTTGTTCGATAATCAATACTGACCCTATGATATAATAGGCTACTTTTCGTAGTAGGGAGACACGGGTTTGCAAGATTCAGAGTGAAGAAACAGAGACAATAAAATTCAGAAGTCTTGGCATCTTAGATTTTTATGGTGCAGCATCTGTATAGTTATATATATCAGGAGAAACGTGATTTCCGAGAACTCTACTATGAAGAGCTTCGCTTCGCTGAAGTAAACAGATATGATGAGCTCAGCAGAGGTCTGAAACATTGACCATACACTCTGTCTGAGAGTAGTTTAAAAATAGAAGTAATACAGAGTCAAAAGTCTGCAGAAGAACTATGAAGCCGATTGATTCCCTTATAAAATCGCACAACACTCAAGTACTTAAGAGGTCCAATGCAATTTAAAAGACACTTGTTTTTATTTTTATATATTTTTTATTTCACTATTTTTGAAAGCAGATTAGAATTTGCTTGTACTGTTTGAGGTATGGGTTTGTTTATTCATTTTACATCTATTACAGGCTTGTTTTTGGTGGTGCACATGTTATTTTGAAATCATTATCAGGTCCTTACATGAATTGGATTTGTAGGTTGCCATGGATGAAAAAAATACTCTTTTCAATGATTAGATGTTAAAAAACTACCTACTAAGAGATACTATTTAAACCACACTATAAACCATTACTTTTTGATATTACCTCGTCTGACTCGCCTCGTTACTTTTTGTTTTTAACCTCCCTCATCATTCTCTCTGGTCCTGTCCTGTATCATCCCACCCTCACTCTTTTATCACCTTTCCACTGTGCTGACACATCCATGGCAAACTTCCAGGACCTGGAATAAAAAAAAAACCACTCAGCTTTTTTTGGGTCACAATTTTCCGATTGCACGAGGATCAATGTGTGAACATACATGAGTAATTAATACAGGAAGAAGAATGGAAAAAACTGGAATGCAGGTGAGAACCAACAGCCACAATTAGTCCAAACTGCATGTATTTATTTATCACGTTCCTTATTCCCATGACAGACCCGTGTCTGGGAGACAAGAACACACACACACACACACACACACACACACACACACACACACACACACACACACACACACACACACACACACACGTATATATATATATATATATATATATATATATATATATATATATATATATATATATATATATATATATATATATATATACACACGTGTGTGTGTGTGTGTGTGTGTGTGTGTGTGTGTGTGTGTGTGTGTGTGTGTGTGTGTGTGTGTGTGTTTGTGTGTTTTAATGGCATGAGCCTGGCAAATCAGCCCCGTTCATTTTGAATTTCACCAGAAGCCACCTGTCAGCATGCCTCTTATCAAATACACATACCAGCCCCTAATCACATGGGGCCTCCTGCCAAAATACCTGCACAGGCCAACGCATGAGCGCAGGTGAAAGACACAGGAGTGAAAGAAAGTGAGACAGAAAAAAAGGAGAAAGTATTAGGTTATTTAGGGCCAGTAAGTAAATCACTAGATAAAGCAGTGGAATTGCAACAATTCCTCTGACACTGTGTTTTTATGGGCGGAAAGGAATATCGCTTACTTTAAAAGCAAAAAGCATGTATAAGACTTAATACCTTCTGATTAAATCCAGAGTATAGAGTGCAACATGGCCAGAAATGCTTTAGTGGTGGCTCCAAAAACAGAAAAGCATTTACAAAGACAAAACAGAGTCTGACCTAAACGGACCTTATGCGAGCCTGCACAAGCAAAGTAATGGGGACGCAAATTGGGGTATATTTCAGCCTAAGGTGACTAATTGCTGTAAATGAGGGCTAAATGCCGGACAGTAATTGCGCTTTTGTAGCCGGCGAGCTGATAGCAGCGTGACACTCCGTCTGTGGAATGATTATGCTCGCAGTTGAGTTTGCAGAGTACGGTTGTGGGGGATTCACTATGCAAAATGGCGGTAGGCATTCCCACACACGCTCACAAACACACCTTAGAAACTTTTCTACACCCCCCTTACCCATTGCTAAGACTTAGAGGCAAGTCTGAACATGCCAAAAACACCAGATCAGACCAAACAGTGAGATACAAGAAAGCTGCAGCAATAAAAAAAGCAAACTTCATCCAGTGAACATTATGTCCTTCACAACAAGCAGTCACCTCAGGCCTACACACATACACACACTATTCTTTAGTTTTACAAACATATTCTGGAGGTGTGCTATCACAAGCCATGGAAATGATGTCATTGAGAGAGAGAAAAAAATAAAGGAAGCAGTGAGTCATGAAGTATGTTTTATTATAAATTGATAAGCTTTTGTTTACATGTTGAAAAAGTGGCAATTCTAATCACAATTATTCCCTTTAAGCACAGTTTAGACAGGATAACTCTCAGGATGAAGATAGCAAGAGTATGTTTATGTGAATGCAGGGTGGATAGGTTTGGTGATAAATTATGTTCAAACGCAGAGATGTTAAGAACCATACTGCTGCATTTCCAAAATTAGAAATAAAAATTAATGATCTACACAGCTGGTGTTGGAGAGGTAGAGGGTAGAACAGAGATACACATAGAGTTATATGTACGGTGAGTCGCATTCGATATACAACCACAATTCCAAAAAATGTTGGGGCACTGCATTAAATGGAAATAGAAACAGAATGCAATGATTTGCAAATCCCCTAGATGTATGAAGACGTGTAGCTACACGGTGGTAAACATGGCCACGTCCCAACTTTTTATGAAACCTGTTTTAGTCAATAAATTAAAAATGACCTTATATTTTTTTTCTTAAAATGGTATATATTCTCAGTTTAAACATTTCATATGTTTTCTATGTTTTTTGTGAATAAAATATGGGTTTGCAAATCATTGCATTGTGTTTATTTACATTTTACACAGCGTCACAACTTTTTTGGAATTAGGGTTGAGCTTTGGCAAGAAAGCAACCAATCAGCGAACAGAGAGTTTCATGGCTAAACTGGACGTATCCAGACACAATTAATTTTGCCGTCTCATAAGAAATTATGAAGAAATTGAAGAACGCCTAGTTAACCAAGTCAAGTTCGAAGTCTTCTTTGAATCACACCAAGCTGAACTGATTTAGCTCATAGTAAGGATATTGGTGCACCGACCCAGGAGAGGAAGCTGACACATCAGCATCAATTAAACACTTTCATCAGAAGCAGGTTTTGTTTGAACATGTTAATGGTGTTGGAATCACACCTCTGTGACACTTCAAGAGTGAAGAGTGTAAGAAAAAGTGGAAATTAGAGTTAAGAAAGAAATGGCCTTAACATGAAAGATTATCATGTTTATAATGTGTCTTAAGTCATGTATATTACTCAGGTACTAAAGTGGTAGTAGATGGAGGCCACAGACAGGTCATGGTTTCTGATGCTGTAGTCTTGAGATATCATGATTTAATGGGGTGATTAAATAAATAAAATAAAAGTCTATTCATTTTGAGAATGTGATTGATGTGTGAGAAAGGCAGGGACTCCAGCATGGCAAAAGTAATAATATAAATCATCCCAATGACTGGTGGTCTCTAGAGTGACATCATTCAACTGATTTCAATTCAATTGATTTCTTCTGCAAATCACCATTGAAGAATTCTTACAATTTTTACCATCAAGTAAATGTTTCGCCTTGTTGCCAGACCTAATTAAAATAACCACCATGTTCCCTCAGTTGTTATTTACTTACACTACATTATCAAAAGTATGTGAAGACCTCATCATCCACCTGTCTGTGTTCCTTCTCCAAACCTTTAACACAAAGTTTAAAATACACAGTTGAACAAGATGGAATGCTGTTTCAATTTAAGTTTCCTGCAGTGAAACCACAAGCCCCGCATTTGTTCCAGCATGACAACACCTCTAGGCACAAAAGGAGTTAAAGGCAGGTAGTGTCAAGGTTGGTCCCACACAGGTCCCAGACTTCAAACCACCTGAACACCTTTGGGATGAGTTAGAGCATTGATTGAACCACAGCCTCTACATCAACACCAATACCTGATATCACTAATACTCTTGTTAGTGATATCAGCTGAATGACCTCAAATCCCCACACGCCAAAATCTATCTGCAAGCCTTCCCAGAAGAGTGGGGTTATTAATGCAGTAAATGGATGCTGAATCTAGACACTGAACACTTATATCAGTCTTAGTTGTGGCTTAATTTATTTCCAGTATAATAGAGGTTACATTCGATGGATCAGCATAAGGTTCAGTGCATAACAGCAGGAACGCGTATGACTGTGACATTTGGAAAAACTTCCTGTCACCCTTAAATGCAGCTGCTCTCTAGTCGTGCTGTTTGGCCGTAAAGGAAAAGTAACTGTGGGAAAAGTCGTGTTTTTGAGTAGCTCGGAGACGACAGGTGAAGGAATGTGCTTAAAAAGGGAAAGAAACAAGAGTGAAAAAAGGCCTGTCTCTTGGGTTTGTTTAGTTAAACAGGTGCACACATCATAAAATGCATAAAACTCAGAAGATGATACAAAAGATGATTCGGCACTTTTAGGTGGAGGATCGAAAGGCGACTTGTGGTGTAATTGAATAGGAATGACTCACTAAAAACATCTTACCATCATCTGTGCTATTTCTTAAAGCAAGTGATTGGATATGTATTTGATTCAACTTGAAGGTGCCTGGCAGAGCCAAAAATGTTTTTTATTCCTCCAGTAAAACACTTTTTCATAGTGCTTCAAAGAACTTACCGCAACAAACTCTTTCCAAATGTTCTTTGTAGACGCATTTTTGATCAAATTAAATCATCCGGGAAGCAAACTACAGTTAAAATCATTGGGGAAAAGTTGGGCTGTGATTTTTCCTGTCATGCCAAATATGACAAGATGAAAAATCCTTTTTTCTAATTTAACAGAACATTGTTTCTGTTTTATTTTTAAGCTGTAAAAACGTTGGTACCTCCCTCATTAAACAGACTTTCAGACCGGTGAGTGTAAACCGAGAAGCAAACTGACCTATGCGGTATCCTCACTTTATCAGTAAATCATCTGCAGCCCAATTTGGAAAAACTTTTGAAAGATAAGGGCCATGTCTTTCATTAGAGGTCACTCATATTACAAAAACATGGCATATTGCTTATAACTCGAATAGATGTATTAGGAAAAACATTAAAAACAACACTGCATTGGTAATGCAGATTACAGTGTCAGGTTTTATATTGATTGATTGATTGATTTCAAATTATCATAAAATTTGTAAATGTGGGGGAAACCATGTAACTTTAATTTGACATTTTAATAATAAAATTGTTAATATAATTCAAAATATTCTTTAACAAGACTGCAACAAGTCTGATTGTTGACCCTTCATAGAAAGTCATTTGGGCAGAGGGTGAAAAGAGTTCATGCCTTCATTTCAGTCATATTTACACAAAGAAATACAATTCATGGTCAAAAGATTCTTCTTTTACGTTGAATCCCTAGATCACCTGTCAATTCCTCTTATCAGCCTCCTGATTGGTTCGCGGCTCCACATGAAAGCAAAAGTAGGCGGGGACAGGCGAGCGACAACAACCAATTACAGACGAGCGCTTTCTTGGGCGCTTATTAATACCACCGCAGCCGCTGGAGAACCGCACAGAGCGCTGAATCCTGTTCAGAAGAAGGGAGCAGAGCAGGTTCAACATTTTATTGCGATTATCTATTAATGTAATAAAGGAACAAGGAGACATAATCCACAGAGGAGAGACGGAGTGAATTTTACTTGGCTCGAATTGAATGACGGAGTGGATTTTACTTGGACTTGGTATTAAAATCTCTTTTTGCAGTCACAATGCGCCTCATCCAGAACATGTCTACTATAGTGGAGTACCCGAGCTCAGAGTGCCTGAACAACCGGGTCATTAAGATAGCCGTGCTCGGGGGGAGCGGAGTGGGCAAAACAGGTGAGTTTTTCTTATTTACACACCTGTATATTAATATTTATACTGTATTCTCAAAATACTCACAATAGCTGCTGAACGCGTATAAACTGTGGTGCGTCTCTTCTTTCCAGCTCTCGTCGTTCGCTTCCTGACCAAACGTTTTATTGGCGACTATGAAAGAAATGCAGGTAAAAAAAAAAAACAAAAAAAAAAAAACAACCCTACAAACGTTTTAATGTCTTTTTCACCTTGTCACTATGCTTACATGTGTTTTATAGGCTGTTTGTATTTGTGTTTTTGTAGGAAACCTGTATTCCAGAGAGGTCCAAATCGACGGAGAACAAGTGGCCATTCAGGTGCAGGACACACCTGGAGTTCAGGTGAGCTGATGTTTGTGTTAAAAACAATAAATATTAATGGTCTTGAAGTATACAAAAAGAATTTTATTGAGATGTTTGCTTTATTTCTTGGTAAAAGGTTATCCTGTTATTAGTCAGCTTCTAGACTTGCATCACGATTTTTCTAAACCCACACACAGTGGGAGACTGAAGAGCGTGTCCCTGCTTTCTCCTCTTGTACACGACTGAAAGACGTGCAGATTACAATAACTCTACTTAAACCTTTTAATTTTACATACAAGTCATTATTGTGCTGTTTAAAAAAAAAATAAAAAATGTTCCCTTTAGCTCGTTTCCTGATCCCGGGCAGCGCTCCAAAAACCACAGAATGTCTGCACTTCAGACTGCAAGTCTAGCCACCTCATTTCCCCTCAGTCCGTGTTTTGGCTGTCCAAGCCAACCCGAGCTTTCCTTTCACCCTCCTCTTTAGGGCCGCCTGAAGCTATAAACCGTACAGTAACACTGCCATGGGATACACACGGGGGGGGCCGAAGCGTATATCTTTTGGTAGAATCACCTTTTCTAAAGTGTGAAGGTGCTAGACTTTCACACCTGAACTTCCCATTCAAAGTCCTAAGTTACTGCCAAAATCTTCTAAAAAGGTTTTGCACTCGATTTTGGAGAGCGAATGGGGATTTGTGATCATTCAGGGCTCTGTGCAGGACACTCGAAAGTCATTGTGTTAATGGAGCTGGATTTGTGCACAGGGGGATTGTCGTGGGTTTAGCTTTTTAGTGCCACTGAAGGGGAAAATGTAAAGCTACAGCACACAAAGACCACGTACAATTCTGTGGTGTTCAGATGATTGTCAGGTGTATAAATAGTTTGAGTGATGTGTTCAATTCGAATGCTGATTTTTGGACACTTTTTAAAATTTTCGACCCGCCAACAATTAAACCTCACATGTCTCTTTCAGGTAAACGACAACGGCCTGAGCTCTGAAGAGCAAGTTAGAAGTTCCATCCAGTGGGCGGACGCCGTGGTCATGGTGTACTCCGTGACAGACGGTCACAGCTTCGACCTCATCAGTCAGCTCCATCAGCTTGTGAGCCAGGTGTACGCTGACAGATCAGCGCCACCGATTATCCTGCTGGCAAACAAGGCGGATATGGTGCACGTGAGGCGGGTGGAGCCTCAGCAGGGCCCGGCGCTGGCCCTGGCGCTCGGATGCTCGTTCTACGAGGTGTCAGCCAGTGAAGACTACAGTCAGGTGCACGGCGCGTTTCACAGACTCTGCACAGAGCTCGCCAAACGACAGGTGCCGTTTAGCGCCAATGCAAACGCCGCTTCGGGCAGCAACGAGAAGAAAAGGTCACCTCTTATCCCCAGGCCCAAATCGCCCAACATGCAGGACCTGAAGCGGCGCTTCAAGCAGGTGCTTTCGGCCAAAGTGCGCACAGTCACCTCAGTGTGAGGACGAGTGCAAGCGACATGGCCCAGGTTTCGGGGCCCGACAAGGCAGGTTGAGTGGCGGGGCGAAGGTCTGAAAGGCAGAGGCTCACTGAAGCGTTTTTTTTGGTCTTTCTTCTGAGCTAATCAGCAGACCAGATCTTAAAAAAAGGAAAAAAAACAAAGGGGTGCTGAACTATGACCTCTAAAATAGCCGACTTGTGAACTTCGACCATCTTGGTGGCGGAGGTTAAGCCACCTGTGCTGCTGCGACTGACTTGTATGACGGCAGATGCAGCAGGAGACTGAACCGTGGTGTGAAAATTGACTTAAAAAATGAAGAATGCTAAAACACGATTGTACGCACACACTGCGTTCTATCTGTAGACGGCTTCACCTGGCAACAGTGCTTGTGAAGGACAGAGGGCTGGGTATTTTTATCATCAGAATATATATTTTTTTCACCAAGGCTTTTCAGATCTCAGCAGAAACGATCTGAACGCAGGCTTTGTTAAAGGAACGAGGCACTAAAGCTGAAGGGCACGAGCAGTGTGTTTGTGTTAAACACTGGTGCCAATTTGTGTAAAAAAAAAAGAACATAACTGCACTTTACATCATGCCCCAGGGCTAAGGCTTGATTCTTATTTATTGTTTTGTGACTAAAAAATAAAATCTATTTGACTGAATATATATTAAACTTTTTATTTTTCTTCCCATAAATATTGTACACGTTTTGAGACATCTGCAGAAAAAGAACAAAAAAACCCTGCAAACGCTGCAGTGATGTAAGTAATAATGCTGGAGTTGCCTGTGGCATCAGTTTAACAGCAGTGATTTGGCACTGCCAGAGCACGAGGCAGCACAATGAGAAGCAGACCGATGCTGTGGCAACCCTAAGAAACCGGACTTTAGATTATAGATGTGGTCAGAATTGCTTCGTAATATGTTTTTACATCTCTATAAAAATGTAGAACACGTTGATACCATCCTATTAACAGTGTATGAATACGTCCCTCACACTCTTGCGCACACACCAGTCCACGCTGAGTGAGGAGAAGGAATGAAAGTTTTATTTTAAGATATTTTTACAGTAAAATCCATACTTTATTTTTTTACCAAAACCCTTGTGTATACACACACACACACACACACACACACACACACACACACACTGTATTGTATATACAAATACTGCAGTGTGTTTTCAGGAATGCTTATGCTTTACTGTGTGTGTGGTCTTGTTTCTCTTCTCACACTCCTATATCAGGTGAAAGTCTGTCAGTGCAGAACAGCAGGTGTGGAATATCAGCTTGCTTCAGGAGCCTCGTCGAGATCACCAAAACCTACACGAGAAACACACACATGAGCTCACACAGCACCTGATATGTACACATACACACACTTGTATACACCCATTCACCACAAGGACAGTAGAATGCTATGAAAGGAAAAGCAGATTTGACATAATGCTACTATAAACTCAGAACCACGAGCAGTGGTCTTTCCCTAGAACCCAGCTGAGGACAGTTCCGAGAAAGAGAAATCTTCAAACTGAAGGCATGAATGGCGTATTATTATCGCTGTTCCGAAGGCATTCATGGTGTGTCATCTTAATTCCTCTTAATGATTATTCTATTATCCTTGCTAAGCTTAATTTAGTTTTTACACTTAAATATCAAAACTGTGCCTGTGTTTCAAGTTTGAATAGTTGCTTTAACTTACTAAAAAAACACTTCCAACACTTCCAGTAACTGCTTGATCTCTGCTCTCTTCAACACTCCCTCTAGAACAATCTCTAGTATCACAATTATAATCACCGTTGCTATGCAACATTCATGTATCGGCTTCAGATTAAGGCATAATATAAAGGAAAAGTTTGCACGGGAAAAAAAATTGCCTTGATTTTAACATAACATGGAGAGAACATCGCCATCATCATAGAGACACATGCCGAAGGTTCATGCAGATCTCTTGTATGTTCTATCATTCAAACCACAGGTTCTCAGTAAGAATGAAATCCAGATATTAAGATGTTAAGGCCCTTTTTTTTACTTGTAAATCATGAAATAGGTTCATTTCTGTAAAGCTGCTTTGTGTATTGTTGAAAGTGGTATACAAATGAAACTGAATTGAAATTAAATTCAATTTAATACTATATCTTCTTCTTCTTCTTCTTCTTCTTTTGGCTTCTCCCATTAGGGGTCGCCACAGCAGATCATCCATCTCCATACCCCCCTGTCCTCTACATCTGCTTCTTTCAACCCAACTACCTCCATGTCTTCCCTCACCACATCCATAAACCTCCTCCTTGGTCTTCCTCTTTTCCTCCTTCCTGGTGGCTCCATCCTCAGCATTCTCCTACAGATATACCCCATGTCCCTCCTCTGCACATGTCCAAACTATCTCAATCTCGCCTCCCTCACCTTGTCTCCAAAACGTCCTACATGCGCTGTCCCTCTAATAAACCCATTTCTAATCCTGTCCATCCTCATCACTCCCAACGAAAACCTCAACATCTTCAGCTCTGCTACCTCCAGCTCCACCTCCTGTCTTTTACTCAATGTCACTTTCTCTAATCCATACAACATCACAGGTCTCACCACAGTCCTATAAACTTTCCCTTTCATTCTTGCAGATACCCTACTATCACAAATCACTCCTGTCACTCTTCTCCACCCGCTCCACCCTGCCTGCACTCTTTTCTTCACTTCTCTAACACACTCTCCATTACTTTGCGCTGTTGACCCCAGGTACCTGAACTCCTTCACCTTCTCCACCTCTTCTCCCTGCAACCGCACCACTCCACTGCCCTCCCTCTCATTCACACACATGTACTCTGTCTTACTCCTACTGACTTTCATTCCCCTTCTCTCCAGCACATATCTCCTCCTCTCCAGGCTCTTCTCCACCCGCTCACTACTCTCACCACAAATAACAATATCATCTGCAAACATCATAGTCCAGGGAGACTCCTGTTTTAATACTATATAGTTACATTTATGGTAAAATGTACAGCTCACAGCCAGACTGGGTAACAGTATCATCCCTCAACATTACATCACATTTATGACATGTGGCAGATGCCCTTATTCAGAGCCACTTACATTCATCTCATTCATACAACTGAGATGCTTTAAGGCCTTGCTCAGGTCCCCAGGAGTGGCATATTGGTGTGGCTGGGATTTAAGCTAAGCAAATGAACGAATTCATCCAAACTGTTTGCACAAAGTGCTGCTAAAAATTCAATATATGACATACAAATAATTTGCACATCATAAATCTACTACATTGGTCGATGCTGAAATGTCACTGTGTCTACCGTCTCAAAGTCTGGTGTTGTTGCACTAAATGTTGCGCATGAACTCTGTATGTCGTGTCTCATTCAGTTCTGTGTTGTACTGTGCTCATTTATGCTGCTTTATATGAAACGTTGGCCCTGAAAGAAACGTTGTTTGGATTCACTGTGTTTAGTGTATATGGCTCAAATTATTGACTTGTTTTTTTTCTCATGATTTTGTTGAAGCTGAAGAGGCAAACAAGATACAATTCTGGATTCTGTAATATCCTTGCATTTAATAGACATCATGGTGTTATCAATCTTTACAAGATCCCCCGATCCACCAGGAACAAAGTCCCAATCTATTATAAAATCCACCTTTTTTTAGATTTTCATTTTTAATTTTATGTTAAAAAAACATGATTTTTATTTGATCATCTGATCGCGAATATCTCTGAGCCCTTTCCTGTTTGCAGTGGTGATGGACAGATTCACGGACGAGGACAGACAGGAGTCTCCATGGACTATGATGTTTGCATATGATATAGTGATTTGTGGTGAGAGTAGTGAGCAGGTTGAGAAGAGCCTGGAGAGGTGGAGGTACATGCTGGAGAGAAGGGAAATGAAAGTCAGTAGGAGTGAGACAGAGTACATGTGTGTGAATGAGAGGGAGGGCAGTGGAGTGGTGCGGTTGCAGGGAGAAGAGGTGGAGAAGGTGGAGGAGTTCAGGTACCTGGGGTCAACAGTGCAAAGTAATGGAGAGTGTGTTAGAGAAGTGAAGAAAAGAGTGCAGGCAGGGTGGAGTGGGTGGAGAAGAGTGACAGCAGGAGTGATTTGTGATAGAAGAGTATCTGCAAGAGTGAAAGGAAAGTTTATAGGACTGTGGTGAGACCTGCGATGTTGTATGGATTAGAGACAGTGGCATTAAGTAAAAGACAGGAGGTGGAGCTGGAGGTAGCAGAGCTGAAGATGTTCAGGTTTTCATTGGTAGTGACGACGATGGACAGAATTAGAAACAAGTTTATTAGAGGGACAGCGCATGTAGGACGTTTTGGAGACAAGGTGAGGGAGGTGAGATTGAGATGGTTTGGACATGTGTAGAGGAGGGACATGGGGTATATCGGTAGAAGAATGCTGAGAATGGAGCCCCCAGGAAGGAGGAAAAGAGGAAGGCCAAGGAGGAGGTTTATGGATGTGGTGAGGGAAGACATGCAGGTAGTTGGTGTGAAAGAGGCAGATGTAGAGGACAGGGGGGTATGGAGACGGATGATCCGCTGTGGCGACCCCTAATGGGAGAAGTCATAAAGGAAGAAAAAGATCTGATTGCAAAACAGTTTATCTTAAACTGCTTGTTGAAGTTGTTTTAGATGCGTGTTCACCTGTTTCAGGCCTTGAAATTGCTACCTGCACTCGAACACTGAACATTAAAATGCAACCACAATGCTCGTGGGGATGAACAAAATAGATTTTTTTTTTCTGAATGTTCACATTTATTTGAAATATTCTTTCGCCGCCTGTTCGCAAAGCATCTAATCCAACACACAATGTTATTAAATTTTAAATAATCAAGAATAATTCTCCTCATAACAGTCGGTGACATAATGCTGCTACGTTTAGGACGTTATATTTAAATACGGAGTTGACGTTTGTTCCGAGTTTAGACTCACTGCACTATTATAAAGCAGAGACGCTTATAGCCACCATTTACAAGTTCTTTTTTTAACCCAACCATTGATCTGAGCTGTTTCTGGACAGACAGAGTTGGGGTTTTTTATGACTGAGTGCAGAGATGTGAATGATTCAGAACATTTGATTTAACCTTTTTATAAAAGAAAAAAAAACAAGAAAGAAACAAATCTATGCTTAGTGACTGATTTTGGATCTTGGGAATTTTACGCTCAAATCACATCTAATCTAAGTAATGCATTTAAAGTCAAACACACAGTTTATGCATTTGGTCAATCTATATGTGTATATGTGTGTATTTGTGTGTGTATGGGGTGGTTGGGGTATTGGGAGCTTCTCTGCTTTTGTAATTTCAGATTTATTCATGATCTAGAGCTTTGATCAGCATGGCGCTTTCATTAAGGCCAGAATCGACTGCATGTTTATTGAATCTGACACAAACATGTGTGTGCGCGCATGCATACAAGCGCACACACACCCACATACGTTTTAATTTTTAGCTTTCATTCTCCAGGATAATGAGCCATGTTAATAGTACAGGGCCTCTGATGTCCTAATAAATACAGGTCAACATGCTTGTGTGTATGCAAACACACTCAGCCACTCAAACTCCCCACTACAACCTCACACCATTCATCCTGTAACACCACAATACACAATTCATTCCAATTAAAGATGGGTCATACTCTCCCACTTTATTAACCAGATATGCTCAAGGCTAAATGAACTGGTTGTTGGTTGAAACACTTGTGAGATGGGGAATAAGAAGTGCTTAATAGGGTTCATATATTTGCCCATTGCAATGAAACTTACTTTCTGTTAGTGCTGGCACACACACCTACGTGCTTGAAAAATGTAGTGCAGGGATTTAATGAACAGAAGTATAAATGAGATCATTGTAAGAAGCTCTAGAAAAGGGTGTCTGCCAAATGTCATAAATCGTACCTTCTGCTGTAACATAATTCCATACTCTGCCCTGTAATACCACATTATATACTGTATTCTGCTGTAACATCAATCTATACACCCTCTCTATGAAACATCATATACAGTGCATTTAGAAAGTATTCAGACGGGCTTCACCTTATTCAGTTTTTTGTTGCACCCTGATACTATCATTATTTTCCCCAATAATCTACACTCAGTACCCCATAATGGCAAAGTGATGGCATTTATAATCTGTAAATCTATTAAAATAATAAATAGACCCTTTGTAACAACACTTGAGCTGGGATGAGGGAAAACTGGGATGAGGATTCGTCTTCCTACATGAGACGACCCTAAGCACAGAGCCAAGACAACACAGGAGGGCCTAAGGGACAACTCTGTGGATGTCCCAGAGTGGCCCAACCAGAGCCCTGACTTATACCCTATTGAACATCTCTGAAGAGAAATAAAAATGTTTGTCTGCCCCCCCTTCCAATTCAGCTTGGGATCCAGGTGTGCAAAGCTTGTTGCGTCATACCCAAAAAGACTCGAGGCTGTAATCTTTGCTGAAGGAGCTTCAACTAATTACTGAGTAAAGGGTCTGAATACTTATGTACATGCCATATTTAAAGTTTTTTCTATTAAAATTTCAAGAATTTCTCTTGTCATGATGGGGTACTCAATGTACATTAATGAGAAAAAATAAATTTGAACATTTGTGGTATCAAGCTGCGACATAACAAAATGGAAAAAAGTGAAGGGGGTCTGGATACTTTCTAAATAACCGTAAAAATTATAAACTGTAATATCAATTCTTAATCTGCCCTGTTTGCGATGATTGGCAAATTTTAGAAACCCATATTCTATTTACAATAGAACAACAAACACATATCAAATGTTGACACTGAATGATAAAATATTTAAACCGTACCATTTTAAGATAAATATTAGGTCATTTTAAATCAGAAGACCTCAAAAAAATAAAAAAATAGCTGAAACAAGAGCAACAAAAGGCTGGAAAATGAAATGTTAGCAACAAGAGAATCTCTCAGAAATAATGATGGGCAGAGCTTCAGCAATCTGTGAAAAACTGTCAACAAATTGTGAAACAACCTCAGAATGATGTTCTTTAACATTAAATTGCAAAGTCAGCTGTAAAACCACATTGTACGCTTTAGAATAACACTACACCAAACCATCATCATGTAACATAAAATCACAATCCCTTCTGTAACACCACATCAAACTGTCCACATTGTGTGTGTTCAGTGATATACCATAAACCAAATTAACTGTAAATATGTATTTTTTGTATTCTGGAAACAATGGATTATATAACTTAAAAAGTGTTTTTGTAGTTGTCATGTTTAATATTTCTCAATAATCAAAGTGGTAAATGTTATATAACTAGTTTCATTCTTGGTTTCTTGTGTATACAGTAAAATTTATTTAGAATTTAGTCTGGTCAATGAAACCAATACTCCATGCCCATAACACACTTGGTTCTTTGGTTCTTTCTTTTTCCCATTTAGGCCAAACCTTTAAGATGTGATTGACCTAATGTATTTTCAGCCTCAACAAATTCACCTTATATTTAGTAATATCTTTAACACCATTGCAACACCATCATACTATAATACTTTGTAAAATAAAATAAAAACCCCACAATATTACCACTTCACTACATACTCTCCAAATGGTGTAAACATTGTGTTGAGAACTGGAGCTCATTAAATAATGGGTTTCCTTCTAAATCTGTTTCCTCACAGTCGCCAATGTCTCACTCAATAGAGATAAATCTATAAGGATTAAAGTTATATGGACTGATTTAGAATTTTTTTTAATGTATATTCATAATCTATTTACTCCTGTAAAGCTGATTTTGGACAATGCCAAGTTTCATACAAATAAAATTGAATTAGAGTGATTGGCAAAATACATGACATTTTTTGTCCATAACATATTAGAATATTTATATACTCACCCGTGTCCCTGGTTTATGTGTGGAGACAACCTCTCGAATCAGGCGGAGCTCTGATGCAGTGACTCCGCCCACCATGAAGAGAAATAGCAACGAGTGATCACTTGGATGGGGCCGGTTGACCTGCGGAGAGTGTAGGAGTTACACTCATGCAAACTTGTGTTGTGACTCAAAACCCATTCTTAGATGCCTGATGTTTTAATGTGCAAACGGTAAAAGTAAAGGTGGTGATTTATACTCGTTCCATGTACATTACAGCACAGTGAAGTGAACCCCTGACCTTCTGATCAGTAACACTGAGCTATCACTTCCCCTGGCAATGATATGGGCAACAACAACATTATTCTTGGAGTTTTTTTTCCTCCAATTAAATATTCGCTCTCTTCTGGCTGCCCTCTTCTCTTCTAGCTTGCGTATCCCAGGCAACAGTGGCACCAGCTTTCACAATCGCCAGCAGTGCTGTTCAATTATCCAAGTTCTCTGGCTTAATATCTTTATTAAAATGTTGCAAAAAAAAAAAAGACATGCAGCTGTCCTTCTATAGGGAAGATGGTGTCTTTAAATGTGAGAAATCCATTACCATCACATGAATGCAGTGAAAACGACACACCCACTAAACACACACATACAGTACACACTCTTTCCCACATGTAGATGTTCTGTAGGAGTGAGCCATGTTGTGCGTAGCCACCCCTGCTGAGCATGAATGGCTGGGCACACATGAAGGCAGCGTGCGATTGGCTGAGAAGAGCAGCGAACATATGATAATTATCTATCAGATGATCTCCAAGGACGAAATGGCTGCTCTGCCACGTGCAACACTGGACACTAACTTGGGATGGAAAGGGAAATTGAGTTGCAAAGTAAGTCTGGCAAATTGAATATAATTGCCCATTCACATTACTGTCATATCTGCAATTTAAGAAGGCAGTGGATGGGCGAATAAATGTATAAATGTATAAATAAATAAGATTCAGCCTCATTGTTCATTATTAAGCATGTACACGAGTGAGCTTGGTGAGCAAGGATGTATTAGACACCACAGGGGAGGACACGCAGCATGTACACGTGACATCTGCAGCGACACGCTCGTTTCCTTGCATATGAGAGGGAATAAAAGAGGGCGGGAGAAAGAGATAGAGAGACAGAGAGACAGAAAGACAAAGACGTTGAGAGCGTAAAGGGGGAATAATAAAGATCGGCAAAATATGACTAAAGCAACCAACCTCTCACACAACCACATACATGACTTGGAGATATTCAATAAATATAGATCGGAACAAAACCATACATGTTATACTGGCAAAGTAAGAAAGTCCTAAAATGTAGGGGTGTCAACAATTGTAACATGTTCCAAAAAAATTTCTCTCACTAGTAAATTACAAAGATATTTTCCTATCCCTTGTTTTGTAGGGATGTGCATTTTCATAAATGCATTTTCATAAATGAGGCCGACACGTTTCCCATCTCGGTGCACAGCCGACGATAAGATACATTAACTATCTCTGTGTTTATTGGATAAGAAGTACTTTTTCTTTACCAAATATAAAAAAAAAAGTCAGGTATGTTAAAATGAACAAGTAATTTGTTTTCTCTTTAGAAACATTTAACATTTTAATTGCTGAACTTGCGTACAAGAATATCTGTGAAAACTTAATTTAATAATCAGTCATGATTTTTTTGCATTTGAATAACTCAAGCTACTTGCGAAATTGTTTCAACCCTATTTCCATGTGACCGTCAGGACACCCCGTGGACTCTGTAGTGTTGTGATACGTCACATTCACGTAGCAGCGGTGGTGCTTAGAGGATGTGCTCGAGAAACAGTTTAGCGAGGAGAAATCAATCTACATATCAAATATTGGTCACAAAATACTGTTTACTTTCAGTAGTGGACAGTAACAAAGTAAATGTAATTTTTACCGTAATTAAGTAGCTTTTTCTCGTATCTGTACTTCACTGATTTCCGTTTCACTTCACAACATTTCAAAGTCAAATATCATATTTTTTACTCAACTACATTTTGTGAAATCAGTCTTTTTATTTATGAGGATAAAAAACTTAACTGGTCAAACACGCAGCAAACAACCAATCAGGGTCGAGCGTGCTGTTTTGAACTTGTTTGGTGGTTTCTACTGATCACCCACATACAGTTCAGCATCAGTTCAACAGCAAGAACATTATTTAGAGAGGAATAAATGATGGGAGAGACTCCAGACTCGAACTCGCCACAGCACCCGTGACCTTGCTTGATTTCTTTGAATTAGTTGTAAAGAAGGTTTTGGGCTCATGATAATTTGAATATATATCAATCAGTGTTTGACTCATTAATATCATTCTACTAATAGATCATTGTGTTGAGAGTAACATCAGAGTCTTTTCATATAGAGTTGATTAAGAGTCTTGTGACAAAAATATTAATAGGAACAGTATAGCCATAATAAATCATCATACTTTGGATACTTAAGTACATTGGAAGGTAAATACTTTTGTACTTTTAAAACTGTGAAAGTTAAAAGGGACACTTACTTTTACTGCAGTCATGTTTTACCTTTTGTCTCTCTACTTTAACTCAACTACATGGTTTTTGTACTTTGTCCACCACTGGTCACTTTCTAAACAATAAAAGTATAGTGCCTCTACTAATAATTGAAAAGAAATAAATAATATTTTACAGAAATGTGTTAAAAACGATGCATCGTGATACAAATGCCAACTTGTATCCGAAACACACTTTTTTAAATCAATGCATCACATTGTTAACTTTTATGCCGATTCACCGTTGAGAATCGATGAATCACTATTGTTTTGGCCACTTTTCCTAAGCAAGAATGGCAACACTTATGGAAACGATCAGGTTGGCAAATTTCCTTGTGTGTTACCTTCATAAACATGCTGAAACCCGTCTTCAGCAGGTCAGTAAGTCCTCCAGAAGCATGCTCTATGTCTTGGCATTCAGGTCGGCTCGGGTCGAAGATTTCCTCCAGGACCTGCTTGATGAACGGACGGTACGTGGCCTACACGGATGAGAAACAAATGTTAATGTGCATGGATTCAAGTGCCTTTTCTTTTCCAGGAACAGCAACAAATGGGCTGAATGCGGTTTTAAATTGGCCACATGTGGATCCTCAGGGTGTTGCCTAGTGTCTATTGATTGTGAGATTAATATTCATGGAAGGATACTTGTTTCTGGAAGAGACGCCTTGAGTGCTTTGAGGTGAGTACGTCTGTGTGTACGTGTGTGTGTGTGTGTGTGTGTGTGTGTGTGTGTGTGTGTGTGTGTGTGTGTGTGTACGTGTGTCTGTGTGTATGTGTGTGTTTTATATTTCTATTTACAAAGAAATTAAGTAACAAATAAATTGTACTGTGAAAAAAGGAGACAAAATATAACCAATGATAAAATCCCTGTGTGTATGGATGGAGAAAATAGAGGATTGCTGTCCATGTTATTATTATTCTTTTTTTTTTTTTGCTCAAAATGTAAAAAATTTTTAAATACACTACATTTGTAGTTCTTGCCATCTTATTTTTTTTCTTACTCTAAGTGATTTGAATTTCTGGGACTCTTGAACAACCTGGGTATAAAAACGCCACCCTTAACAACCCCACCCTGAACAGACCGGCCCTAAACCACCATGCCCTGAAAAACATTGCCCTGAAAACCCCACCCTGAACAACCCTGTCCTGAAAAACATCGCACTTAAAACCCCACCCTGAACAACCCTGTCCTGAAAACATCGCACTTAAAACCTATGCACTGAACAACCTTGCCCTAAAAACACGTGCCCCGAACAACCCAGCCCTGAAATAATATCACCCTGAAAACCCCTTCTCTGAAACACCCAGCCGTGAACAACCCTGCACTGAATCACCCTGCCCTGAAAACCCCTGCTCTGAACAACCCTGCCCTGAAAACCCCTGCTCTGAACAACCCTGCCCTGAAAACCCCTGCTCTGAACAACCCTGCCCTGAAAACCCCTGCTCTGAACAACCCTGCCCTGAACTACCCTGTCCTGAAAACCTCTGCTCTGAACAACCCTGCCCTGAACCACCCTGCCCTATAAACTCCTGCTCTGAACAACCCTGCCCTGAACCACCCTGCCCTATAAACTCCTGCTCTGAACAACCCTGCCCTGAACCACCCTGCCCTATAAACTCCTGCTCTGAACCACCCTGCCCTGAAAATCCCTTCTCTGAAAACCCTGCCCTGAAAACCCTGCTCTGAAAACCCTGCCCTGAAAACCCTGCTCTGAACCACCCTGCACTAAACACATTAGGTCATTGATCATATTTAGTATTGGGAGATTTTGATTAATGCACAGCAAATTAATAAATAAGACTCTCTCTTTTTATATGTGCTCAGAAACAAAAAACTTTTCTCCATTTTCGACTTCTAAAATAAATAAAAAAAGGTTTGTTTTGTTTTTCAATTGTGAATGAACGCACTGTAAATAGAATACGCTAAATAAGTGAATGCCTTTAACAAATGGTTTCGTACAGGGTCTACTTCCTGTGGACCATAACTGTTTTACCAGTTGCTGATTGGAGAGTGAAAACGATGAGAGTAAAAATATGATGATTCATGTTTTCGAGCATACTGTATGACGAAAAGGAATCCATATTCTGTTTGGCTCTGAGGAGAAGCAGGCAAAAATAGCACCTGAACAGCTCAGTACTGACTTTCATATCATCATGCAGGATGTGAACAATACATTCTGTATTTGTGTATTTGTGGACACCAGGTATATAAACTGACAGAAGATCTTATCGCACAGTCAGGGAACAAAAGTAGTAGTGAAAGTCATACTAAATAAGATTCTACTAGACATTCTGCTCTAATTTAATACAAAATATGTTCATTACATGTTGTATTACTGAGATTTTAAATGAAATAGTCACACAGATTGCAGCGATTTCTAGCATTTGCTTTATTGCCTTTTTTTTTGGCTTAAATGACGATGAAAGGAATCGACAATATTGTGCAAAGGACCGTTTTAAATGAAATCCTTCACAGAAAAAATTTGAACAATTGAGATTAGACATGAGGAGTGTCTAATTAGTCCTGTCCTTAAACATGGTCAAACGAAATACTGCAGAATCATTAAAACGCTTACTTTCTTTTTTTTGTTCAATATTCCAAAATTCTTCTGTTTATTTCCAAAAGAAAAATCCAGATTTTTACAATGTAGTCTCAGAATATTGGACCCCATCATTATGATTCGAGATTTATTAGTCATTTTAGAATTCCTGTAACACAAATAAATTCTCATTACTAGCAATAGATTAAGACTTTTTCAAGACTCAAATGAGCAAAAAATTACAGAAGTAATTTAAATTTTTATACAGAATAAAATTTTCTTATACAGAACAAATTACTCTTTGAATGAAAATGTTATGTTGAATTTCCTTGCATACTTCTAGTAATACTTTTACTTTTACTAATTATTAGATATTGGAAATCAGTATGCTTTTTCCTACAGTCTCTGCTACATACTAAGAACCTACAATTAACAACGTTTTCAAGGAGTTGGATTATAATGCATATCTCTGACCTCCCCCATGTAATATATTTTGCATAATGTACATAATGTAGAATATGAGTAACATTACATATAAATGACTATATTCCTCTGCTATAAATGACTAAAGTACTGCGCTTTTCATCAGGTGCTTCTTGGAATCTATGTCGTGGGGTAAAATTTAGCTCTGAATTATGCCTTACATAGC
Source organism: Silurus lanzhouensis (assembly GCA_039877035.1). Taxonomy (NCBI): domain Eukaryota; kingdom Metazoa; phylum Chordata; class Actinopteri; order Siluriformes; family Siluridae; genus Silurus; species Silurus lanzhouensis. Next base: position 5,072,104 of record JBCEWE010000159.1, on the reverse strand, counting down.
TTTCATTTGTATTTCCCAAAAACATTCCTTAGTTTGCAATTTGAATCCAATCAAAAGGGGTTTTTGAGGTTTGAAAATAAATGCAGCTTGATTATTATCATCTACAGAATTGAACACAGACCCGCTAGAACAACCTTGGCAACTTCATACTTGACACAGATTCAAAGCAAAGCTGGAAACACCATTTGTCCTGTTGATCATGAAAAAAAAAAGCTTTACCACAACCTGAACCTGCTGTGAGTCAGACACACAATGACCCACCCACACATACTACACGTCCGTAAACACAGAGATTACTGGCATCACTGAATACATGAACTAGCTATCATCACAACAATAAGTAGAAATTGAGCCATTTACCGGATTATACAATTCCTACTCTAGGAAAAACACCCATATAAGTTATCATTGACGGGAATCCTATTTCATCAATTTAGAAAAAAGTAACAATGCTCAAATTGTGGCCAATTATCCATGGCTATTAAAGCTGCACTTTTCATCAGGCATCACACACTAAAACAAAAACACTGCCACCATTTAACAGGTGCAAGGCCCACGCAATCAACCTAAATAGAAATGATAATAACTAAAATAATAACGATAATCATAAAAACAAACGGACCGTCAGTGAAACACGCACATGCACTGGGTCATCCCTTAGTCATGTAATGCAGCGTTACATAAACCCCTACAATCTTCATTAATATTAATGCAGTAAAACCATGAATGAAATAATAACAACATGCCCTTCCAGGTCAACGCAATACTTTTCTCAGTGTGGGTTCTTATATAAATAACAGTCTAAAAGCAGGTTTGGGGTATAACATGGGGTATATAGCAGGTTTGGGGTATAACATGGGGTATATAGTGGGTCTGATGTATACCATGAGTATTGGCCTATAGTGGGTATTGAATAGGGACTATAGTGGATTTAAGGCATCACATGCAATCTATAGTGGGTTTGTAGCATAAGATGGGTTTTGTAGTATACCATAAGTAATGGTTTATAGTGGGCATTGAAAGGAGTCTATAGTATGTTTGTGGTATGATATGGAGTCTATAGTTGATTTGTAAAATGACATATTGTCTATAATAGGCTTGTGGTATAACGTTGGCTATATAGTAGTTTTGTGGTAGAACATAGGGCCTATAATTGGTATATTATGGGATCTATAGTGAGTCTTAGTTCACTGATATGATAGTTGTGTTGGTTAAATAGGGAACCTAAAAAATGGAGCTCCTAGTCTTAGTCTTTTAGTCACAAATGTCTTGTTTTGTCTTTGAAAATCTCTGATTTTATATAATGTAATAAAAAAAATAGAAAGCTCCTGCTCTATTTTAAGTTCTTTCAAAAAAAACCTCTTCGGGACAAAACCCAACAAAACGGCTATGAAATTTCTACCAAAACAATACTTACACATTTATAGTTTCTGAAAAAGTTTGCAAACATCTAGTATTTTGTGGTTTCTGAAAGACACATGCATGTTCCTTTCACTTCAATGCAACAAACTAGGTAATTAAACGGTACTCATTTACATCAAACTGTCACCTTAGGCGATAACAGCAGGTTCTGGAAGAAATACATGCCACTATTTGGAAGGACATGCTGATTTATTATAACATGTAGGTCAAATATAGGTTAAATGCTCAAAATAATACTGAACCAACCTAACTACACAACAAGACAATGACCCGAAGCGTACGTCCGGACTCTGCAAGCGTTATTTAGAGAGCAAAAAGTCAGCTGGAGTGTTAGAAATCATGGAATGATCATCTGAATGTTTGGAGAAACGAGCTGTACGGACGCAGAGAATGTGTAAAGCTGCTATTCATGCTTAAGGAGGATTTTACAATGGAAATAAAGTTAAGCATCTGCACTGTACATGTACATATTTGTTTGGTCAAAGTAAATCTTCATACAATTCAATTAGCGAGTTTGAACGACAAAAGAACGAAAAAAAAAACAAAAGAAACATGCATGTGTCTCTCAAAAAGATAAAAGACTAGGTGCCACAAACCAAACTAGGAGTTACTAGACACTGTATATAATGCAGAAGTTATTCCCACAAAGAGACAGACATCTTTGTGTAAGCAGTCTTATGCTAGATTAAATTCCATATGTAGAAATGATTCTAAACTGGACTACAATCTAAACAGTATAAGTAATTTCAGATGAACTAGACGAGGTTTTCTTAATGATGCCAAGTTATAATGGAACTTAAAAAAAAAGCTATTTTATTGTATTTTATTTCCACTTATCAGGATGCCAAGACATTTGCCTGTGGAAATCATTATACTGCAGTGGTTTTGGGGGGAAAATGGTAAATGAACATAAGTGTGTGTGTGTGTGTAAGATTGCTGTATTCATTTTGCAAAGTACAATCCTGCTTCTGTACACGTTAAGCCAAAATCATTCTATAATCACACCTGTTCAATACATCTATTCAGGCATTTCTACATAAAAAGAAGAAAAAAATAAGAATTATGACATTAAAGAGAATTTTAGAGTGAAATCTAATTTTAGACAATAAAACAGAAAATCTGTTCAGCTTTCACAGAGGCACTGTGCCTGGTAATACAATAAACCCCAATTCCATAAAAGAAGCATAAAATAACAGCCTCATTTTCCAATTTTATTAGGTATTACCTATTAAAAAAGGTTCATGATTGAACCCAATCTGTTCCTAACACAATCTGGTATATTGTTTCTGTTGATTGATGAAAAATGTTTGAAAATAGACCAGAAAGGAGACCATTATTTAGTTTTGGGTTATGACATATCATTATAACACATTATTTTTCATAAAATATTTCAAGTAGAACCATGTTAGAAAGTATGGATCTTTACCCATCTGAAGAACACTTGTGTACGAAAGTGTAGGTGTATAAGTTACAGCAAAGCTCTGGAGTGTTTAATCTTCTCAATCACTGCTGAGCTGAAAATAATCCACTACGACGCATTTTAGCACCACGTTAATGTATAAAACTAAAAAAAAAGATTACGAGATTAAAATCGTAGCAATACGAGAATTAAGATGTAATATGTAGAGGAAAAAAGTCTATCTTACGAGAATTCAAAAGTCGTAGCAGTATGAGAATAAAGTTTAAATATTTTGAGAATAAAGTCAAAATTACGAGAATAAAGTAGAAATTCACAGAACTGCATGAAACGTTTTGCTGTTTTGCATAAAACGGAAGATTTGGTGAAATCCTACTTTAGGTTGGAATTTAGCAATAAGGAAATGTTAGTTACTTAGAAAACTTTGCTTAAAAAACTTTATTTATTCAGAAGAAAAAAAATGACAGATATCGAGGGAATTGCATAATTTATTCAGTCTGTAATGGCGACCAGCGGTCGACTCCAAGGATATCGATTGTTACATATGTTGTTTTTCAAGACTATGAGGATGACAATCAATGAAATCTATTCTGAAGGAGCTGGGGTCTGGGGTTGAAACGTTTTGACTTTATTCTGAAATTGCTTTAACTTCAGTCTCAATTTTTACTTTATTCTCAAAATACGTCGACTTTATTCACCTAATCTAGATTTTGAATGATTTTTTTAACATGGCACTAAAACAACCTTGTAAGCCAACAGAAGCAAAAGTGGTAAAAGATAATCACGCAATTATGCACAGAAAACATTATGGCCTTTGAACAGTGGGTCGATAAAGTGCATTAGTCCTGTCCTTAAATTAGTGTACTAATCTCCTGCTATGACTTGCTTAAAAGTACAAAAGAACTTCCTTATGAAAGGACCGAAAAATTACGTAGGTACTCTGTGAATAATGGATGCAGTTCAGTGTTCCATTCTGCTGTATATATTACCTTTTTAATGAGAGTTATTTAATAGTTACAGACACAGAGTAAGAGGTGTCTGTGGTCTCGCAACAGTTTCTCATTTTATGCTCTTTATGTATTCACTTCACGGTAGCAATGAAGAGCTTTTTTTTTCTTCTGAAATGTAGCGGAGCGAAAATTGAGACATTACACATTAAAATGCAGTGAAGTAAAAGTTTCCCCAAAATGAAAATACTCTGAAAATACAGATTAGTATATGGACAAAAGATTGGTTTGTGCTTTTTAAACATCCTATTCCACATTTATTCCAATTTGCTGTTACAATTAACACATAAATAAAGCGGATTGTAAATTATTTACAATCCACTCTTTAAGGAAGATTTTGAATTATTATCCACTAGAATTAGATTTTTTTTTTTATAGCAAGAGATATTTTACTCCAACCCATGGAAAGCATATGTTAATGAAGCTGGCTTTGTGCAAAGGGGTATTGTTATGCTCGAGCAGGTTTGGGTCTCCTAGCTCAGTTGAAAAGAAGATTTTATGCTACAGCATCCAAAGACATCCTAAACTATTTTGTGCCTCCAACTTTAGGAAAGAACCACATATGGCTGCAAAAAACTGTGAATACGTTTTTAGTTTTTATCTGGAATTCTGTTTAAACATAGATTTTCTTTAAGTAACCATAGAGGATACATAAGAAACTACTTGAAGAAATAAAAGTAATTATTGAGACTTTCAGTCTCAAAAGCATATGTGAGCTTGTGTATGTATATATATATATATAAATATGTAATCCAGTCTACAGTACTATATCGTCCTGCCAACAGCCAGAGCAAAAAAATATTTTGAGTGCCAGCACTGCAAACTTTGGCATGATTAAAGCCAGGTCTTTAAAAATGCGTGCAGTGTTGATTTCCTCGGAGCACCACGGACCTGTGACCTCTGGATATAGAAAAGGAAAAGAAAAACACTGGAGCAGACAGTGATGTCATCACAGCAGGCCAGACGCTCTCTCTCTCACGCAAACACACACACACACACACACACACACACACCCACACACACACACACACACCCACACACACACACACACACACACACACACACACACACACACACACACACACACACACACACATTTTAAAAATATATATTATAAAATTTTAAGAGATTGCTGTAGATAAAAATAAAATTAAATTAATTAAATTAAATTAAATTAAACAAATAATAAAACAAAACAAAAACATAAAATGACACTGGGAAAACTGCTTACTGCTGGCTGTCATTTAAATGTTCTGAAAAAGATAAGTGTTCTCTCTCTCTCTCTCTCTCTCTCTCTCTCTCTCTCTCTCTCTCTCTCTCTCTCTCTCAATCTATCATTGTCATTGATTTTATCAGTAGACCCTTGTAACTAGTTTCACAGGTACAGTGCTAGAGTGTTTATGTAACTGCTACTTTTCTCACTTTCTTGCTTGATTTCTGATTCTTCTCTCTTTCTCACATATCTCTCCATCTCTCTCTCTCCTTCTTTCTTTTTCTCTTTGTTTCTCACACACTTATACACAGGAACAAGAAGCTAGGTAGGCACAGTTCCACAAACACACAATACGTTTATCAATTCTGAGTGACGCACAGACACAGAGTCTGCCAAGGTCCAATATGTCTCTGAGTAACTGTGATTCTGTGTCTGTGTGTGTGTGTGTGTGTGTGTGTGTGTGTCTATGTGTGTATGTGTGAGTGAGAAAGAGAGAGACAGGGACAGAAAGTGACTAAAGCGTGAGCCAAAAACAGTTGTGAGCCAAAACTGTGTCACACAACAAAAATATGGTTATGAATTATTATTATTTTTTATTATTATTATGAATTCTAAACCGAATACGAAATAAAGAAATGCTTTACTACTATTCATTCAATCATGAATATGGTGGATTTTTAAATATCGTATAAATACAATAAACCAAATATACAGTATCCTCAAACAACTATGATTTAATAAAGGATCAATACTGGCTTTGAATTGTCTGATTATTTTGGCAGATCACTTTTATTTTGGCAGATTACCCTTACAACTACTCCTACCATTACCACCACAACTACTCCTACCATTACCCCTACAACTACTCCTACCATTACCCCTACAACTTCTCCTACCATTACCCCTACAACTACTCCTACCATTACCATAACTACTACTCCTTACACCACTACTTACCCCTACAACTACTCCTACCATTACCCTTACAACTACTCCTACCATTACCACCACAACTACTCCTACCATTACCCCTACAACTACTCCTACCATTACCCCTACAACTTCTCCTACCATTACCCCTACAACTACTCCTACCATTACCATAACTACTACTCCTTACACCACTACTTACCCAAACAACTACTCCTACCATTACCCCTACAACTACTCCTACCATTACCACCACTTCTACTCCTACCATTACCACCACTTCTACTCCTACCATTACCACCACAACTACTCCTACCATTACCCCAACAACTACTCCTACCATTACCCCTACAACTAATCCTACAATTACCACAACTACTACTCCTTACACCACTACTTACCCATACAACTACTCCTACCATTACCACCACTTCTACTACTACCATTACCACCACAACTACTCTTACCATTACCCCTACAACTACTCCTACCATTCCCACCACAACTACTCCTACCATAACCCCTACAACTACTCCTACCACTACCCCTACAACTACTCCTACCATTACCACCACCACTACTACTCCTTACACCACTACTTACCCCTACAACTACTCCTACCATTACCACCACTACTACTCCTACCATTACCCCAACAACTACTCCTACCATTACCCCTACAACTACTCCTACCATTACCGCCACTACTACTCCTACCATTACCACCACAACTACTTCTACCATTACCCCTACAACTACTTCTACCATTACCGCCACAACTACTCCTACCATTACCCCTACAACTACTCCTAACATTACCACACAACTACTCCTACCATTACCACCACAACTACTCCTACCATTACCCCTACAACTACTCCTACCATTACCCCAACAACTACTCCTACCATTACCACCACAACTACTCCTACCATTACCCCTACAACTACTCCTACCATTACCGCTACAACTACTCCTACCATTACCGCCACAACTACTCCTACCATTATCGCCACAACTACTCCTATGATTACCGCTACAACTACTCCTACCATTACCACAACTACTCCTAACATTACCACCACTTCTACTCCTACCATTACCACCACAACTACTCTTACCATTACCCCTACAACTACCCCTACAACTACTCCTACCATTACCACCACAACTACTCCTACCATTACCCCTACAACTACTCCTACCATTAACCCTACAACTACTCCTACCATTACCACCACTACTACTCCTTACACCACTACTTACCCCTACAACTACTCCTACCATTACCACCACAACTACTCCTACCATTACCCCTACAACAACTCCTACAATTACCCCTACAACTACTCCTACTATTACCACCACTACTACTCCTTACACCACTACTTACCCCTACAACTACTCCTACCATTACCGCCACTACTACTCCTACCATTACCACCACAACTACTTCTACCATTACCCCTACAACTACTCCTACCATTACCGCCACAACTACTCCTACCATTACCCCTACAACTACTCCTACCATTACCCCTACAACTAACTCCTACTATTACCACCACAACTACTCCTACCATTGCCCCTACAACTAACTCCTACCATTACCACCACAACTACTCCTACCATTACCACCACAACTACTCCTACCATTACCCCTACAAGTAACTCCTACCATTACCACCACAACTACTCCTACCATTACCACCACAACTACTCCTACCATTACCCCTACAACTACTCCTACCAATACCACCACAACTACTCCTACCATTACCCCTACAACTACTACTACCATTACCGCCACTACTACTCCTACCATTACCACCACAACTACTCCTACCATTACCCCTACAACTACTCCTACCATTACCACCACAACTACTCCTACCATTACCCCTACAACTACTCCTACCATTACCCTACAACTACTCCTACCATTACCACCACAACTACTCTTCTGATTACCCCTACAACTAACTCCTACCATTACCGCCACAACTACTCCTACCATTACCCCTACAACTACTCCTACCAATACCACCACAACTACTCCTTCCATTACCCCTACAACTACTACTACCATTACCACCACTACTACTCCTACCATTACCACCACAACTACTTCTACCATTACCCCTACAACTACTCCTACCATTACCACCACAACTACTCCTACCATTACCCTACAACTACTCCTACCATTACCACCACAACTACTCCTACCATTACCGCTACAACTACTCCTACCATTACGCTACAACTACTCCTACCATTACCGCTACAACTACTCCTACAATCACCGATACAACTACTCCTACCATTACCACCACTACTACTTTCACTAGTACAAAATTATAGCTATCACTACAACTATTTTCACCACTACTTTATCCACTACAAAGACTATACCTATCACAATCATCACTAATACAAAAACTAAATTCTGAAACACTTCTGGTAAACATATAATCTTTGAAAAATTACAGAATTTGGAAACAGAGGGAATGTCTTACCAAAGACATTTAAGCCAGTTCTACAGTACAGTACATTCTACAGTACTGCAATAATACGTAATTCTAGTCATTGTTTTAATTATTACCTTCCCAAAGACCCTTTTTTGTCTTATTTACTTATATAAGAGAAAAATAAGTGTTTTGGATCTGCTACAATGCAAAAAACTTGCAAATTGCCCTGTATAAGAGGAATAAAACACAAAGACTTTGTGTGTAAAATATTCCACATGGTGGCTGGGAGTAGGCTGAAAACTGATTTTGTTTTATTCACAATATCTGACGTATAGCTCCAGGCCACTCATGGCAGAAGTGTGTTTTTGTAGAGAAACATTCTGGACAATAAATCGGTGCTGTGTGATGTTTTCTTTGTTGTATAGCCACTGTATAAACGCTGTAGAAGCACTGACCTGGTGCGCACCATCGCCGGGGCTGTACACTGAGCGCAGCCGCTTCAGGTGCTCTCGGGTTCGGCCCAGGCTTCTCAAAGTCTCGAACATGCGCTCCAGTGCTGCATGGACACGATCTGTCGTCAGTTCCTCGGGGCTAGAAACACCTACACACACACACACACACACACACACAGATTTGTCTAACTGTTGTGTAAACCTTACATTTAGATAATGAGTAATGTCATGACTACACCTAAACATTTGTAATCAAAAGAAAACATACAGGCTTTCAGGGGCGCGGTCAACCATAAACTGTGGGCGGAAGGTAAGTGAGTGATGATTCTCACCTGTGTCTCACTACCTCCAGCATACTTATCTCTGTTTCCTGGTGCTTTCAGGCAGAGACTGCCATGAGCCAGATAGACAGAGATTCATAGCTGAAGAGCTTGCAACACACTCACACACTCCGAGTCCCACACACTCATGCACAAAGCGCATTCTTGCCCTTGAAAGAGACCAAAGCCGTGCTCTAGTGAAGGCCACTATTGAGCTGCATTTCTTTAAGTTTACGAGTTTTTGAAAGCGTACTGCAAACAAATACGAATCTGCTAAAATTCCTCGCCTCCCCAGTCTCCCGACACTTCCATACACAGCAGGCTGTACAGATTTCCCGCAAATGAAAAGCAAGAAAGCTGTCCAAACTGCTGTTTTGGTAAAATAATATAAAAGTGGAATCAAACATAGAAGAAAGGAGTCAGACTGTGTGATGTGTGACATCAGGCAATGGCCTGAATGTTCCTAGAGAACAGGGGGCAAGAGCACAAAAGCTCTTTTAAAAGAAAGTAGAAGTAGAAGTAAGGAATGTCTCCTGGTTTCATTAAAATCTAATGTGTGCTCTAATATGTGCTCACTAAACCCACAGCTTTAGGAAACAAGAGCTAAGAGAGGGGAAGGAGAGAGTAAGGCAAAAGATAAAAAGATAAACGAGATGGGGTGCTAGTGGCAAAACAGGGCGGATATTCCAGCATTCAGATGTGTTTTGGTTCTAAGCTGGGTCACGGCACAGGATGTGGACTGCAGAACCATTGTGGGACACATTAACTGAATGAAAATAGGTAAACATTTTTGCTGGAGTCAGATTTGGGCAAATAGATGCACCTGAAAAGCAGGACACGCTGCTCTGTTTTGAATAAGTGCACTAATAAGTGGAAGAACCAGACACGAAACTCTCACACAATCATTACATGATCATAGAGCAAAACCTACACTGCAACTGAAATTCGCCTCATTCTAGTTCTCAACCTTTAAAACTAAAGCCTTGCCACTTAGGTATTTTTTAAGCATACGCTGATACGCCAGCTAAAGGTGTTAGAAATGTGGATATCTACAGTGAGATCCAAAATTTTGAGACCGCACTAAACAACTAAAAATCGAAATCACTCAGGGTTCAATATGATTTTTACTTTTCAAATTTGTGACTCATTTGCACAGAGGTCAGATGTTCCTTAAGATTGATCCATTCCACTGAAAAACGTGTTTAGGCGACTCACCCATGGTTTTGATTAAGCGTGAATCATCAGGATTTGCACAAACCTGTGAAGCTCGAGTGCACGCTGTAGCCAAAGCAAAAAAGTGCTTCCTGATGATATAGTTTGCGATGAAACAGTTTTCAAACGTTTTCTTACACTATACATATATATATATATATATATATATATACACTATATGGTCAAATGTTTGTGGACACCTAACCATAACATCTATATGTCCTTGAACTTTATTCCACAAGTGCTCATAATATGACCTCCAATATGCCTCCAAAGGCTTTTTACTATATTCTGGAGCCTGTCACTAGAGAGTATTGATAATTTAGCTACAAGATCTACAAGGCCTGGCTAAGTTCAGTCAGCGTGTTCAGTGGGATTGAAGTCAGAGCTCTGTACAGGACACTCAGGGTGTATAGGTGGTAGCTTAGTGGATAAAGGCATTAGACTTTGGATCTGAACATTGTGAGTTCAAATCCCATTCACAACAAGCTGCTACTCCTGGGCCATTGAACAACGTCCTTATCCACATAGCTGCTCAGTTGTATGAAAGAGATAAATGTAAGTCGTTCTGGATAACGGTTTCTGGATAGTGCTGTAAATGAGTTGTTCTACTCCAACCTTAACACACCATGTCTTCATGGTTTGCAGGGACAAAGTCATGCTGGAACAAGTAGTTCAACTAAAACGAAACTAAATGATACAGCACATAAAGACATTTTATATAACTGTATATAATTGTACACTGATATACAAGTTTACTTTAATTCCTAAGCTCTCAGTTTTAAGTGAAATGATGCAGGGAACATGCAATGTATGCCATATTATTGCCAAATTATTTATACCAGGGGTCTTCCACAAATGACTAGTGTGGGTGCAGGTTTTCATTTCAAACAAGCCACAGCAAATTCCACCTGTTTAGACTTGCATTTTTAATGGACTATCAGATGTGGATGTTGTTGGTGAGGGATGAAAACCTTCACCCTCACTAGACCTTTGTGAAAATCAGGGTTTGGATATCCCACATTTACACACTACAGAGACAAAAGTGGACACCTGATTTTTCCAGCCATATGTGGTTCTTCCCCAAACTGTTCCAACAAAGTTGGAGGCTCACAATTGTATAGGATTTCTTTCGATGTGGTAGCATTCAAAATTTTCCCTTCACCTGTACCAGGAGACCCATACCAGTTCCAGCATTACAGTACCCCTGCACACAAAGCCATTTCAATGAAGGTATGCTTTACTTAGGTTGAAATGAAAAATCTTGAAAAATTCTTGCCTCAAAACTTATTTAACATCTTTTGAATGAATTGGAATGCTGACTGTATTCCAGGCCTCCTCACTTCACCTACATCGGTAGCTGACTTTACTACCACCCTACAAAATCTAGTGGAAAATATTGCAACATTTCAAAAAGCATATACCAATCTTATGGTCAGTTGTCCACAAACGTCTGTCCACATAGTGTATATAACGACATAGACATCATGAATAAACCATAATTTAGTTTCCGCACTGAACACTAAAGGAATTCCTTGTCATTAGTGACAAGGCAATGAGGCATTTCTTTTTTGTCTTGCCCAGTCTTGTTTGGTTTATATTACTAAAGAATGGTGTAATATTGTTCATGAAATGTAATCATAAAAAATACTGAACTCTGTGTCCCTGATTTTGGGTGAGAGAGTAAGAAGATACTAACCACCAGACCTACAGGGAATCCACCTTAATTAGCTTATAACAAAATACCAAAAGATGAAACAATGAGAAAACTTCACTGACTTAATGAAAGTTTCTGGTATGACGACTGTGCTTGTAGGTGGTGTTAAAAGTGAAAAAATAAAATACTGTTATTGTCGTGCACTTTTTGATATTCCAAAGTTTTATGATGTGGCTAGATGTCAGTAATGACATCTACCTCAGCTCCATGCTTCATTTTTCAATGTCAAAACAATAGAAAAACATAACCGCTGTGAAAACCAGTTTCAGAAGTTGATGGAATGGATATTTATTATTACTTTATTGCAAGCTAAATAAATGCCAAACCTGATCATCTAGTAATAAACTGAAATTAAGACTTACTACTTTTGAATTGCCTTGACCTTTGCCAAAAGTGATCACCATTCATGTAGTTGAAAAAATGCCATCTATCAATAAAATACATTTTCTCTTTATTCATTACACAATCAATAAAGGACTGTTCTATAACGGTAAGAGTCAGACTTTCACATAACAGTTTATCCAGGATTATTTAAATATATTTATTAAAGAAATTGCCTTTTTTTGCAGATACTATACTTAACTCTTAACACAATTAAATAGATTGCAAATATGCGTTTTAGCATCATAAATTAATCCCTATACTTTTATCCCTAATGAGCAAGCCAGTGGCAACAGTGGAAAGGAAAAGCTCCCTGACATGGTCTAAGGATAAACCTTGAGAGGAACCAAATTCAAAAGGGAACCCATCCTCATCCTCAACAATAAATGTCCATTCACTATATTTCTATTGCTTATTGTTGAGATTATCAACTGTTCAGTCACACATGAATGAAATATCTGTTTATTATTACAGCCCCAAGCCAATGAAGCAAACAATCCATGCTGATCATAGTCTAAATGCATACTCATATTTCCAGAGTTTAACCATTGACAGCAAACACATGAAACCTTAGGCTGTTTGTGTAGAATCTCACTGGCAGTAAATGGTTTCAAATTGAAAAAAAAAACAATTGAAAAGTACTGAAGAAAAATATGGTCAATATTTGCTCTGAAAACCATTTGTTGACAACTTTGTAAGGCATGTGAAATTTGTATAGGAGTCAAATTACTTTTTGTGTTACTTATTCAGAACAATTCAGAAAGCTTATGCCCTGATATACTTCTTTTAAAGGTAATTAAGGCATCGATTTAAGAAAGTATCTTAAATTTGAATAACTTTAAGCAAGAGTCTGGCTTTCTTTGTCACTGCTAGCTAAGTACTGTTCTTATACAGACTATTTATATAGAATAGGCATGTACATCTCCATAACTGAGGCCGATGCGATTTGCATCTCAATGCAAATCCAATGATACGAAGCATAAAATATATATATAAATCAGCTACCGAAGCGATAAGATTATGATGTAGTGTGAACCGATTTTGATTCGATTCAACACAATGCGATTCATTGGAAAAAAATATATGATGCTATGCAATTCAATATGGTACAGATTGTTCACTTTTATTTCTTTGGTTCAGACAAACGGGCCTTTGTAGTGCAAAAAACCCCCCAGATAAAATAAAACCTATTTATTTCAGCGTTGAAAAGCTCGACTCTGCTTCAGCTACTGTCACTTGGATGAGTAAAGACCTGTTCTCAGAGCAGTCAACAAATTTAGACACATTTCTAAAAGCTTCCTTTCATATAAATATATGATATATAATAGTATAAATGTCACCCTAAATGCATTTATTGCACAATTAAATACATCATTGAACCAAGCAACTCCTTGGCATATTGTAGCCATAAGATACATACACCATGTTTATATTTAGAATATATGTCCTACTGAACTCATTTCAGGACCTTTTCAGTACAATCATAGAAAAGCTTTACAGCATCACCTCAATTAAAGGTAACCAAATCAATAAGTGCTGTTTTAACTACAATACAACTAGACTAGTTCGGCTGTAATTGTTTTGTTGCTACACACATTATGATAAACTACATACTACAAATTTTAATGTTATGCAGCTGAAGAAATATTGTTGTTCTATGTGTAAAAGCACAGCAGGCAACACAGCAAGTGATATACAGTTTTTAGCCTATTTCATTAAATGCATTAGCCTTGATCGGGATAGAACGATAGAGCTGCATACACATACATTCCCCAGCCTACTTCTTCAGCCTGCTCCTGAGTGTTTAGAACTTTTTTTTTTATTAAAATTTTTTTGCGTGGCCGCCAAATGCCGCCCCCCTGGCAAAATGTCGTCTTGGGCGGCTGCCCATGCCTATATCTGCCACTGCCAAGAGCCAATCAAAACAAGCTAAAAACAGAGCTGATTGGTGGCTTGCTGTGTGATTGACCAGTTAAGTTTTTTTATCCGTTCATAAATAAAAAAGGAACGACTGATTTTGCGAAATGTAGTTGAGTAAAAAGTACGATATTTTACTGGGAAATGTATTGAAGTTAAAGTAAAAATCTCCTCAAATGGAAATACTTGAGTATAAGTACAGATTCGCAAAAAGACTTCTTAAGTACAGTAATGAATTACATTTACTTCATTACTGTCCACCACTCCTACATTAAGAGTACACACATGCACGTGTACAGGAGCTGCTGAATACATCTCACTTGTTAGAGAGACAGAGATAGAGAGGACTGGAACTCCCCAAACCATTCACTTCCCTCCATGTTTTTGTCCATGTGCCTCACAGCTGCATTGCATTTACGCTGCTTTGTCTGGCTCGACTATTGACAAAAGAAAACAGAGCATCCCTTAACACCATTTTCCTCTGCAGGTTGACCATTTCAAACCCTACTGTGTGCCTGCTCGTGTGTGTGTGTGTGTGTGTGTTTGTGTGTGTGTGTGTGTGTGTGAGTCCATGTGCTTCTTTTTGCAGTTATATAAACAACTCCACATTTCCCACGTTTGGAAAACTGCTCCATGCTTATGTCAGAATGCGGAAACCTCTCTGATCTCCATTTGGCATTATTATTTGTTTAAAATACCTGAGGGTGCCAGAACTAAATTTGATTCGGGGGAACTTCTGTGGAAAAAGCTAATTTGCGTAGTAAGAGAAGGATGAGCGTTGTGTTTCGAAAAGTTATTTACTGCTTTGGAAATCTTTACACCCTTGCAATTACTACAACAGTGTGTGTGATGAAAGAGAGAGTCGGCATGAAAGAGAGAAGGAATGAGCGAAAGGGATTATCTGCTATTTGTCAGTCCAAGTATAGCCAACCTCCGATTTAGCTTCTAGACCGTGTGTTTTGATCTTCAATGGAATGCCCTGTCCTGTTTCGTGTCTTCCTTTCTCTCGCTCTGTCATGCTTTAGCCAAAAATAGGGGTTTATTTAAACTTGGATGGATGGATCCTATATTTGGATATGAAGGAAGGTATTATTGTTGTGTATTTTTTATTTTTTTTAAACCTGTTTGGCTATGGCATAATGTTAGTAGCACAAATCAGGAAGCTGCTTTATTGAAGGTTCATCGTGATTATTATTTATCATTGTGTCTCATGATTCCAGAATAAAGTATGTCGCATTACAATGCTGCATATGCTTCAGATCATATGTGCACAATATTTATACGTGCAGAACACTTTAGTCTAGATTCAGTCTCCATTTGCATTCGCATATGAGGGAGGGGTGAGGGTAAGGGTAGGGTAAACTCCACTCTTCTGGGAAGGCTTTTCACTAGAGTTTAGGGTGGAACTGTGAGGATTTGTGATCATTTAGCTATGGAGATGCTTTCAATTTTGTTGCAACAGTTTGGGGAAGATAAATGTGAATGTCAGGTGTCCACAGGCTTTCACTTTCTCCTGATAGATAGATAGATAGATAGATAGATAGATAGATAGATACATAGATACATTTACAGCATTTGGCAGACACCCTTAACCAAAGCGACTTACATTTATTTAATTCATACAACTGAGCTGCTATGTCATTAAGGGCCTTGCTCAGGGGCCCAGAGGTGGCAGCTTAGTGTGGCTGGGATTTGGATTTACAACCTTACCCACAAAGCTACCACCTCCTTACATGCATACAAAGAAAGACAGACATATATATATATATATACAGTATATATACTGTATATATATATATATATGTATATATACAGTATACGAATATACTGGATATACTGGATATCCAGTATATACGTATATATATGCATATATACATATACATATAAATATACATATAAATATACATATAATATATATATATATATATATATATATATATATATATATATATATATATATATATATATTGTGTGTGTGTGTGTGTGTGTGTGTGTGTGTGTGTGTGTGTGTGTGTGTGTGTGTGTGAAGATAGATGTCCGCATACTTTTTGCATTATGTTGCAGGACACTAAATACTAGACAGATCCAAAAAATCGCGATCGGGCACCTGAATGCACTCAATGACAAATAACATCCCATAATACTATATATATATATATATATATATATATATATATATATATATATATATATATATATATATATACAGTGAGGAAAATACGTATTTGAACACCCTGCTATTTTGCAAGTTCTCCCACTTAGAAATCATGGAGGGGTCTGAAATTGTCATCGTAGGTGCATGTCCACTGTGAGAAACATAATCTTAAAAAAAAAATCCAGAAATCACAATATATGATTTTTTAACTATTTATTTGTATGCTATAGCTGCAAATAAGTATTTAAACACCTAAGAAAGTCAATGTTAATATTTGGTACAGTAGCCTTTGTTTGCAATTACAGAGTCAAACGTTTCCTGTAGTTTTTCACCAGGTTTGCACACACTGCAGGAGGAATTTTGGCCCACTCCTCCACACAGATCTTCTCTAGATCAGTCAGGTTTCTAGCCTGTCGCTGAGAAACACAGAGTTTGAGCTCCCTCCAAAGATTCTCTATTGGGTTTAGGTCTGGAGACTGGCTAGGCCACGGCAGAACCTTGATATGCTTCTTACAGAGCCTCTCCTTGGTTATCCTGGCTGTGTGCTTCAGGTCATTGTCATGTTGGAAGACCCAGCCTCGACCCATCTTCAATGCTCTAACTGAGGGAAGGAGGTTGTTCCCCAAAATCTCGCAATACATGGCCCCGGTCATCCTCTCCTTAATACAGTGCAGTCGCCCTGTCCCATGTGCAGAAAAACACCCCCAAAGCATGATGCTATCACCCCCATGCTTCACAGTAGGGATGGTGTTTTTGGGATGGTACTCATCATTCTTCTTCCTCCAAACACGTTTAGTGAAATTATGACCCAAAAGTTCTATTTTGGTCTCATCTGACCACATGACTTTCTCCCATGACTCCTCTGGATCATCCAAATGGTCATTGGCAAACTTAAGACATGCCTGGACATGTGCTGGTTTATTCAGGGGAACCTTCCGTGCCATGCATGATTTCAAACCATGACGTCTTAGTGTATTACCAACAGTAACCTTGGAAACGGTGGTCCCAGCTCTTTTTAGGTCATTGACCAGCTCCTCCCGTGTAGTTCTGGGCGGATTTCTCAGCTTCCTTAGGATTATTGAGACCCCACGAGGTGAGATCTTGCATGGAGCCCCAGTCCGAGGGAGATTGACAGTCATGTTTAGCTTTTTCCATTTTCTAATGATTGCTCCAACAGTGGACCTTTTTTCACCAAGCTGCTTGGCAATTTCCCCGTAGCCCTTTCCAGCCTTGTGGAGGTGTACAATTTTGTCTCTAGTGTCTTTGGACAGCTCTTTGGTCTTGGCCATGTTAGTAGTTGGATTTTTACTGATTGTATGGGGTGGACAGGTGTCTTTATGCAGCTAACGACCTCAAACAGGTGCATCTAATTTAGGATAATAAATGTAGTGGAGGTGGACATTTTAAAGGCAGACTAACAGGTCTTTGAGGGTCAGAATTCTAGCTGATAGACAGGTGTTCAAATACTTATTTGCAGCTGTATCATACAAATTAATAGTTAAAAAATCATACATCATACATTTTTTTTTAGATTATGTCTCTAACAGTGGACATGCACCTACAATGACAATTTCAGACCCCTCCATGATTTCTAAGTGGGAGAACTTGCAAAATAGCAGGGTGTTCAAATACTTATTTTCCTCACTGTATATATATAGTTAGTATATATAAACTAATACTTCACCTTCTGTGGCCATGTGTAAGAAACACAGCTGCTGTCTGGCTATTTATAGAAAAAATAAAGTCTGGCAAGCATCTAAAGAGTAGTGTGTGTGTGTGTGTGTGTAGCGTGAGACTGCTATTTGACTTGCTGCCAAAACACACATTAGCAATGTGGTATGCATATGCGTGAGTTATAAGTTGTGGTACAGACTGAAATGATGATCACAGCACCAAATCTGGAGTTGGAGCCAGGTGCCTGTCTGAGACGGACAAGATGTTTGCATGGAATGCCCATACACCCCCCCCCCCCCCCACACACACACACACACACACAAAACCACAAAACTACCAGCTTCTTCTCTCACGCAACCCTTTTGTTTTGAGAGTCAATGCATAAGCATAAAATTGAGCTGACTGCTTGGTACTGGTGTGTGTGTGTGTGTGTGTGTGTGTGTGTGTGTGTGTGTAGGTAGGTGTGTCTAAACTGCTCTAAAGCACAGCTGAGCCACTCCTGTCATTAAACATCAACATTAAAAGAGAGAAAGGGGGGTGTAGAGAGAGAGAGATGGAAAGAAGAAGGGGAAAGTAAAGCAGTGTATATGTGTGAACACAAAAGTAGGTTGGCCCAATGACATTTGATGGTAACAGAACGTAAATACAGTCTATAAGAGCAATTAATGGATGGTGTGTGTGTGTGTGGTGAAAATGAGCACTGTGCCAGTAGTGGATGCGGGTGGATGAGGTGCAGCAGGAAGTTCTGGAACACTCCTAATGAGAGCCGAGGAGCGAAATAGAGGTGCGCGCTACTGCACTCACACTATGGGCTTACGTAAGCCGTGACGTGCGAATATGTTTGTGTGTGTGTGTGTGTGTGTGTGTGTGTGTGTGTGTATATGAAGGTGCTTGGAGGTGTAGGAGTTCACAGTTCACGGAAACGCTTTGTTAATACAATATGTATGTCAATAAAATTTGTAAAATAGCTGGGTAGGATTTCAATTGATTGATTGTGTAGTATATATTTGAGGTTTTCCAGGTTTGAGGGAAAAAAGAATCTCCAAAATTACAATCTACACAATCCTGTAATGGCAAACTTTGTAAGATAAGATAAGCTTGAGGGTTACTGAACCCGAAAGATTTTCTTGCACCAGCTTGCTCAAGATGTACACTATTTATTTACATGTAGCATGTATGATTGCGACTCCCATTAACTGCAAAAGTATTCGAATATAAAATTATTCTTTGCGTTTTTAGCTATCATTTCTGACTTTATCTCAAGACTTAAGAGCTTTTAATTTGATTAAAAGTACAAACTCCAATCCAAATCAGTTATATGTATTTTGAGCGAAGGTTAACGGAAACAGGCAGTTTGGGGGGAACGTGATAAAGCAGCACGATTCCTGTTTGATCTCCGGAAATCTAATCGCTGGAAGAAAAACATGCAGAAAGAATGTTCAATCGGGGATCAGGCTTTCATCTAAATGGCAGAAATATTCCTCAACACACCTAATTACACACAGCAAATTCTTAGACAACCAGGCTTAAAGGGGAAGTGTGTGTGTGCACAATGAGTGTGTGTCTAAAACCTAAAAACCCACGTGTGCTTGCATGTATCTGAGTAATAGCTAAAGATATGTATCATTTATTGCAATGCTATATGGCATGAGTTCAAATCAAATCATTCCCAATTTAAACCCAGTCCTTTCCATTTCCTCATTTCGCCGCCTCACGAACAACTCTGGCACCTCGAAGTGACTTCACGGCCCAAATTCTTCTACAAGGAAGTCGCAGGCTTAGCTTGAAGCATAATCAGCTGCCTTAATAATAAGTCTTAATAATTAGTTAAATAATTTATCCCCTGGTTTCCAGCCAACTGGCTAATTTTATCCTGTGGTCATTCTAAACACTATATAAAGTACAGATTTCCAGAATAATATAATAATAATAATAATAACAATAATAAATGCCTGCCCAACTGCCAGGGACATTCCACAGTCCTGGAAGCATTCTGACATTATTCGGCACAGTCTGTCAAAACACAGTCTTCTCTTCAACACCTGCAAATATTTTTTCAACCTGCTGGCAAACGTGCTGCATTGCTGGAGTTGCAAACAATATTTAGACATTCACAAGCCACCGCAGCTACGTGCCCTTCATAATGTCTATGCAAAAGACGTGCCGGACTCTAATGTCTGGTGCTACACTAAATAACATAGAGCTACAACACATAACATAAAGCTACAAAAAAAGTGCATCGAGTGCAACCTAGTGCAAACAGTACAGACAGACAACACAAGACAATACACATAACCCAAGATAGTGCCGACCAGTAAACCTACTGTATACTCTAAATATACAGTATATACAAAATACACAGTCAAGCCAATGAACTGGTAGGTCCAAACCTGGAAACAATAGAAATCAAGCATACAATCGCCCCAGAGATTATAAGTTCAAAAGCAAATGATGATGATAATGATGATGTCACTTCCACTGGAAGCTGTGGGTATAAGAGATGGAATTTTCCTTTTTATCTAGTTTCCTGGTCAACCACAGCGATGGATAGTCTGTGAGAACATGTATGCGGAAGAGGGCAGATAGTGAGTTGGTCCTTGCCTGTTACCAAGAGCAGCAGTTTGGAAAGATGGGCTCAAGACGCCCCCCCTATTAGGGTTTGTATGAGAGGAGAGAGCTGACTGTTCCCAAAGAAATACAAATATAGCAACCATACTATTAATATTTCTAGTGCAAAATAAATATTCATCAATGAGGAGCTTTACAGAAAGCTTTATAACACAATGTTTAGATTTCACCGGTTTATATAGTGGCCATAAAAAGCGCAAACATGCATGGTCTTAAAAATGTATGCTAGCTGATTTAAAAATGAATTGCATTAGCTAGCAATAGTGTTTTAGTAGAATAAAAGCGTTGTAAAAAGCTTGTCTCAGTGCTCGCCTAATTGACCTGCTCGATTCTTTGCATGCTACAATCACTGCTAATGCAAATCAGTGCTATTAAACTACTGTTCACGATTTTCAGTAGACGTCAATGAGCCAAAAATGATACTGATTTTTATGCATTGCTAATACATAGCTAAAAACATTAGCAGATAGAGATATCAGTCACATGACACCGGTCCCCATTCTAAGAAAAACATTGTATTAATAATAATAAAAAATATATATATAAATATTACTGTATACACACACACACACACAGACACACACACACACACACACACATTTTATTTATACCTTGGAGACCAATTTTTTTTTTACTTTAAGGCCAAAATGCAGTAAATGCATCTTTAAATGTAAATGTGCGCACAAGGACAAGAAGGACGGGAAGTAATCTGGAATTAAACATGAAGAAATCGCTTGGCGAACAAACATGAAAGGCCTCAGCGCCATGTGATCGTAATCGGAAGCTAAAGTGATTTTAGCCCAAATCTGACGTCTAAGGACATAATCATTTCATAAAGCATAAAAAGAAATGAGCCTTGGAGTTGGAACGGACGTAAAAGGAAAGGATGTAGTTAATGCAGCATGGAAAAAAAGGAGGTGGGGAAAAGAGCGAGAGAAAAAGAGAGTGAGAGAGAGAGAGAGAGAGAGAGAGAGAGAGAGAGAGGGGGGGGGGGCTGCTCTTTAGAAAATATTATTATTTACATTATTATATATTATATATTTTATAAAAAAAAATTTATATTTATTTTATTTACACTCATAAAAGAAAAAAAAAAGGCCCAACTTTTTCCTTATTTTTTTCCTAAACATTTCCTCAGTTTATGTTATGTTTTCTATGTTCTATTGTGAATAAAATATAGGTTCATGTGATTTGCATTCTGTTTTTATTTACATATTACACAGTGTCCCACAGTGTCACACACCAATTTTTTGGAATTTCTTTTTTGGAATTTTGGATGCTTTACCATATCCAGTGCCCTTATTGCCATTTAGGGGGTGGTAGGAAACTGGAAAACCTACGCAGAATATGTCCTGTAACCCGAGCTCAGGATTAAAACTCTCAAACGTCATACATTTCAAAATTAGTTTTTGCCTTAATCCCAATTGTTGAGGCTCGTTGTATTAAATGCGTTGGTGTGCACTCACTGTAAAGCGAGCACTCTGGGTTAGTGCAGACTGGAGAGGCAGTAATTCTAATCCGAGCTAATCAAACAGCCCTGACGCCACAATTGCTGCAGCTCACGCTAGCCAACTCTTTGCGTGCGCTGCAGTAATGTATTCCAGCTTTACCCCGAATCTGCAGTATGTAACTTTTAGGAATTTAAGGATTTGGAAAAAGCTTGGTGGTGAAGATGTGTCACTGGAAGCGTTTTTGCATTGAGTTAGTCGTTGTACTTTCAACTCCCTTCATTGCCCTGTCCATCATTTAAATGCACTTTATTGTAGTTCCAGTTCCAGTTCCAGCTTTTAGCTGTTTAAGAATCAGAATTGTTCACACACACACAAAGAAGCTGCTAGATATACATACAGAAACTTCTAGATACAAAGTTTAATTCACAAAGATTAAATATGTAGAATTTACAAGTTTTAGGTACACATACACTGTATGAAAAAAGGTACTGGGACACCATACTTTCCCAGCCTTATGTAGTTCTTCCTCAAAATGTTACTCCGGACCTCTTCACCCTCAATCCGTACCTGACTTTACTAACACCCTTGAGGCTGAATGAGCACGGATCTCCACAAAATTGAGTGATACATCTTCTTAGAAGAGTGGAGGTTACTATAACAGTGGATGGGGACTAAATGTGTACTGGGATGTCCAAAAAGCACATACCATTCTTATGGTCAGGTGTCCACAAACACTCCCAGACGCCCCAAAAAATGTGTTTAGCAATTGCACCTTATTTTCAATTAAACTGTGCTTTCAATTACTTTCAACTATCATTGGGAAATCATTAAAAAAACTGACATTCTGATTAAATAGATAGATAGATAGATAGATAGATAGATAGATAGATAGATAGATAGATAGATAGATAGATAGAAAAAACTTTGTCATTGCAAACTACAGCTACGCAGCAATGAAATGCAGTTGAACATCTAGCAGAAGTTCAAATAGCAGCAATTGTGCACATCGACAAGTGCAGTTAAACATGCGGTGACATGTACAGCAAATAAATACAAGGACTAGAGTGGTGAAAAATGTGCATGAGCTGTTTTCATGAGCATTGACACTGCTCAGCATGTCAATAATGAACAAGACTTAAAGGTTATCATAGGAACAGAGCCTTCCAAAAGTCTAAGAGCCGGCACACCAGGTGGGCGCGCTTGCATTTGAGCACCAGGAATGCTGCCTTTTAGACTGAATGGTAGTACAGTGGGCTTCATATCTGTGAGCATGTGAGCAGGTGATCTTGAAGGCTTCAATCAGTTCAAAATGACCTCAGCTCTCTTGTCTGGCTTGTTGCTTTACCAACAAATAGCTTACGAAGCGTTTGGTTGTTTGATTGTTCGCTTGAGAGCACCCCAGTGTCAGGCCCTATCCCACACTCTTCATGACTAAATTTTCAAAAATATTACCTGCTCACAGTATTATTTATTTATTTATTTACCGGGTCCATTTTACATAAGTTAAACACTCCCTATGTGTACTCCGGTGCAAATGGTTCGAGATGGCTGCTTTCTAGAGACCATACAAATTTGTGTATCAGTTAAAATGTGGTGCTTTGAGTACAATTCTCTCATACTGACCACTGTATGTTCAACATGCACCTCATGGCAAAGACTCTCTGAGGATTTAAGATTTAGAATTGTTTCTCTCCACAAAGATGCTGAGGCTGTAAGATCAGTAACACCCTGAAACCGAGTTACAGTTCAGTGGTCAGGGTCATACAGAAGTTTTCAAGACGAGTTCCACTCAGAACAGACCTCGCAAGAGTCCATTCAAGTCGAGTCCTCGTGCTGTGCGTCAGGTGCAGAAGTTGCTTCAAAAAACAGACGCATGAGTGCTGCAGCATTGCTTTAGAGGCTGCAGAAGCGGAAGGTCCACCTGTCAGTGCTCAGACCATACGCCGCACACTGCAACAAGTCGGTTTGCATGGCTGTCTTCCCAGAAGAAAGCCTCTTCGGAAACATATACAGTACTGTGAGTCTGCCGCCCCCTACAGGAAACTGCTTAAAACAATTCTCAGATGCTCACAGTCCTAAGAGGCCATGCATTATATTCATGAAAACATGAATAAAAAATATATTTTGATGCATGGCCTCTTAGGACTTTTGTACTTTCGTACAAAAAGCTCTAAATCTCATATATTTGTAAGGGTTGAATTTAGATTGTAATAAGGTGTTGAGCTTAAATCCCATTACACAAAGTGTAACTCTAAGCTGTTCAGTTGTAAAAATGAGGTAATTGTAAGTCCCTGGATCAGAAAGCCTACGATATTTTTTCTTCTTTCACCTTTTATATTTATTTATATTTAAACTGCTAGTTACTACACTTTGCCAGGAACAAGTTTAGTGTTTTGCTCACGAAGTGGCGTTCATGTGCAAACCCTGACAAAAGATACAAGGTTCAAAAAAGGTCAAGTTTAAACAATAATAAAGATCAGCGATGCCCCCTGGCAGCAGCTTCAAGCACTGCAGGTTTTTTTGTGTGTATTCTTTAGTTGCTGATTTGTATTGACTGCTGTGTGAGACACGTTGTTTTCGATTTAGGGGCTTTTTTGTTTGTCCATAGCGGCTTTACATTTCTAAGCTCTTATAAAAACTGTACAGAAGAATAGAAGAACGTCGTGAGATAAAGGATGAGCCATGAACAACACCAACACACTAACCATGTCATTAGACTATGCACACTGGAATGTTTTTACAACATCATAGGGACTTAGGGAGGACTGTGTGTATGTGTGTGCACGCCACATCTCTTTAATCTACAGCTGGAAATATTATCACAGTGGAACAAAAATGTGTCCATCAATCACAACAGACTTACACACACACAACACACACACACACACACACACACACACACACACACACACACACACACACACACACAACACACACACACACACACACAGACAGACAAAATGATGATGCAGACCTTTCTTTCATCCCACTAATGCAGTGCTGTGATAACAAATGAGCTGGAATTCCTGTCTGCACACATGTATTTTGAAAGCTTGACTGTGCAGCAAAGGGCCTCTGTTCTCCTGTTTGTTTTTGTACAGACGGTCGCTGTGTTTCGACCAGCATCATAACATATGTGCACATGCTCTCTCTCACACACACACACACACACACACACACACACACACACACACACACACACACACACACACACACACACACACACACACTCAAGGCAGTGGACAAATCTCAATCCAAAAACTTAGCAGTGTTGTTACACAGAATTAATACGTAACTCTGGCATATTACGACATAGTGATTACTAAAGGTCAACTGATTGATCGGTTTAGCTGATTATTCGGCACAGATAGTTGATTTTTGGAACTATCAGCAAAAATCCATACTTATGGAAATAAAACTTGGATATATATTTTTTAGAGTAGTCAATGTGCAGTTTGTACAGCAGTACAGATTTACTGTCATCTAAAAATAACTAAACATACAGCCATTATTGTCTAAATAGTAGTAAGTAACCATGTCAAAACTGTGTCCAAAGTGTGAATATTTTATGTTATCCAGCACTCCCTTAATCCTCTGGGGCATGGAATTTACCAGAGCTGCACAGTTTGTTGCTTGGATCCTCTTCCACTCCTCCATAATAACATCACAGAGCTGCTGGATGTTAGACACAATTGCTTTTCCGTGTTCTGCTTGAGGATCCCCACAGGTGCTCAATAGGGCTTAGGTCTGGAGAAATACTTGGCCACTCAATCACCTTTAACTTTAGCTTCCTCAACAAAGCAGTTGTCATCTTGGTGGTGTGTTTGGGATCATTATTAATTTGGAAAACTCTCATTCAGCCCAGTTTCTGAAGGAAGGGCATCACGTTCTGCTTCAGAATATCACAGTACATATTGGAATCCATGTTCCTAGGGAATCAATGTTTCATGAATCACAACTCCACATTATCAGCAGCACTCATGCAGCCCCAGACCATGATGTTACCACCACCATGCTTGACTGTAGGCAAGACACAATTTTCTTTGTACTCCTCACAGGGCAGAGCTGGACACCATCTGAGCCAAACAAGTTTATCTCACCTTATCAGACCACAGGATATAGTAATTCAAGATCTTGGACAAATTGTCTTTAGCAAACTGTAATCTTAAATATTTCCAAGTTTTATTTCTGTAGTATTGTCCCTTGAGGAGATATACTAATGTGGCTGCTTAAATGTGAGGGGTGTACTCACGTTTGTGAGATACTGCATGTACATCTCTAGTGAAAATCAGAGACACAATGACATAGGTCTCCTGATAAACCAAATCAGATGTAATGTTAGCTAAAAGTTGGAAGAAATGTTTAACTAGTGTCTAGCGTCATTTACAAGCATTTCCTGAGGTAAAAATCTTGCATGTCGTCTTCTTCTTTCGGCTGCTTCTGTTAGAGATCGCCACAGCGGATCATCTGTCTCCATACCCACCGGTCCTCTAAAGCTGCCTTTTTCAAACCAACTACCTGCATGTCTTCCCTCACCACATCCATAAACCTCCTCCTTGGTCTTTCTCTGCTCTCCCTAGCTGGTGGCTCCATCCTCATCATTCTATTACCGATATACCCCATGTCCCTTCTCTGCACATGTCCAAACTATCTCAATCATGCCTCTCTCACCTTGTCTCCAAAATGCACTGTTCCTCTAATAAACTCATTTTTAGTTCTGTTCATCTTCATCACTCCCAATGACAATCTTCAGCTCTGCTACCTCCAGTTCCAGCTCCTGTCCTTTACTCAATGCCACTGTCTCTAATCCATACAACATCACAGGTCTCACCACAGTCCTAAAACTTTCCCTTTCACTCTCAAAGATACTCTTCTATCACAAATCACTCCTGCTATCACTCTTTCTCCACCCACTCCACCCTGCCTGCACTCTTTTCTTCACTTCTCTAACACACTGTCCAACTGTCCATTACTTTGCACTGTTGACCCCAGGAACCTAAACTCCTTCACCTTCACCACCTCTTCTCCCTGCAACCGCACCACTCCACTGCCCTCCCTCTCATTTACGCACATGTACTCTGTCTTACTCCTACTGACTTTCATTTCCCTTCACTCCAGCGTATATCTCCACCTCCCCAGGCTCTTCTCCACCTGCTCACTACTCCCACCACAAATCACAATATCATCCGCAAACATCATAGTCCATGGAGACTCCTGTCTGACCTCGTCCGGCAACCTGTCCATCACCACTGCAAACAGAAAAGGGTTTAAAATCGATCATTGCAGTCCAACCTTCACCTTGAACCAGTCTGTCGTTCCTACTGCACACTTCACTGCTGTCACACTGTCCTCATACATGTCCTGCACCACCCTCACATACTTCTCTTTCACACCTGACTTCCGCATACAATACCACAACTCCTCTCATGTACACTTTCTCTAAATCCACATACGCCACTCCTTCTGACCTTCTCTATACTTCTCCATCAACATTCTCAACATTGCATCAGTAGTGCTCTTTCTCAGCATGTAACCATATTGCTGCAGTAGTTGCCTTACCATCCAGCACCTCTTCACCACCACCGAGCCCCTGTCTGACCTCTTCCCTGAATCTCTCACTACCTCCTTAAGTTTCCACCATCTTATTCTTTTTTCAGTCTTTACACTCCTCCTTTTCTTCTTCAACTCCAAAGCCATCCTACAGACCACCATCCGATGCTGTCTAGCTACACTGTCCCCTGCCAACACCTTACAGTCTCCAATCTCCTTCAGGTTGCATCTCCGACATAGAACATAGTCCACCTGTGTGCACCTTCCTTCACTCTTATACGTCACCCTATGATCATCGTTCTTCTTAAAATATGTATTCACCACTGCCATTTCCATCCTTTTAGCAAAATCTACCACCATCTGCCCTTCCACATTCCTCTCCTTAAAGCCATACCTACCCATCACCTCCTTATCTCCTCTTTTCTCTTCACCTACATGCCCATTTAAATCTGCCCCAATCACTAATCTTTTTTTCCTAGGTTCACTCTCCACCACTTTATCCAACTCAATCCAGAATTTCTCCTTCTCCTCCATCTCACAACCCACTTGTGGAGCATAAGCGCTGATGCTATTTATCATCACCCCCTCAACTTCCATCTTCTCATTCATCACCCTATCAGAAACTCTCTTCACCTCCACTACACACTTACTGTACTCTTCCTTCAAAATCACTCTTTCACCTACATGGTAAAAAACATCTTGCATGCAATAGAAATAAATAGGTTTATGATGTAGATTTTAGGCAAGCTAGCCAGTTTAAATAACTAGCAAGCCAACCATGTTAAATTCTTACAGAGCATTCCAGCTTTAATGAGACAACAGTTAGCAAGAAAGGCTCTGAGTATCTGTGACCATGAGTAAAAAAACTTCTGTTTGCCGTTCTGTTTCAGCTTTACTTAAAGCGTTTTCAATACAAATGCTGTAAGCCATCAGTGTGACTAAATGTTATAATTTCTGAACTATTTCTATAAGATTCGGTTTTGTTAGTATTGGGAAGTTGACACTTTGTGTAAAACCTGAAGATTCATTCGAGATCAGTGTGTCGCCTGATCTGACACTTCCGTGGAGGAGATTACGCAAAAAAATCTCTGTTATTGTACACCGCAGTTAAATTGCATCTAGACATCATACACTATTGAACAATAAAGTAATCCAGATGTTGCACATTTAATTTTTTTATGGTTTTTATTTTTATATATGTTTAATAAAGGTTTTATATAATAATAATAATAATAAAAAAATTATTACATCAGACTTGTGGAAAGTTAGACTCTCGATACAAACTCGACAGTATGCAAGTATGTGATTTGACAAAAAAATAATAATTTTAATAAACTTATTTCAAAATATATATATATTTTGAAATATCTCAGTCACTCAGTTAGGGTGTGTGTGTACATGCTGTTTGTCTTTCGTTTAAAAAAAAAACAACGTTTAAATTAAAAATCTTACAGTCACCTGTAGAGGGCGCTGTGGCTCTATCAAAAGAAATGTGGCACACTTGAGCAATATTCTCTCTTCCCGCCACAATGACACATTGCACCACGCTGTAACACAAAGGAACTGCTTACTTACACAAAACACACACACACACACACACACACACACACACACACACACACACACACACATACACACACACTAAACTATACTGCTGTGTTTTAATTACCCTGAGGGACATTATCATCATTCCGAACATAATCCAGCTTCACTCTCCTACAGATAAAGAGAGGGGAATATAAACACACGCAAGGGCTTTACAGCTCATGTGTACCCGAGTCTCCAGACACATTCTGAGGAAGCCGAGTCCCTCTGGTTCTCCTTCTCCATTTCCTTTCTCTAACTCCTTGCCCAAAACGTTGCTTGCCCTAGCTTGGGTTCCTCCTCCTTCTCCTGAACACAATCTCCCTGTGCAACTCTAAAAAACACACAATTTGAACACGGCCAATTCTCACAGCTTGCACAATGCACAATTTTTTTCTTTTTTAAACGAGAGATAGAAGATGCCAGAAATCTGTGCGGTTTGGGAAAATGAAGGCTTAGGCAACGCTTTCGGTGCGAAACACAATCCTGTTTCGGGGTTTATTGTGAATTCAATGTGAATATTAATAGTAAAAAATACAAATAATAATTGCTAGTTCTGGATCGGCTTGGACACAGGAGACGCCTCCAGAATGACTAAACCAGAAAGCCCATTTACTGTGCATTAAACGTCATTTTTTTTCTGTCTCACTGCTCCAGGAACAGATCGTAAAACCTTGTTACTCACAATACGTAGAAGGTGTGGTGGCCAAACCTGCTGCCAAAGTACACAACCTTAGTGTTCAGAGCTTCTTTAATATGCTGATTCTCAATAACAGCATGACACTCCGGTCAAAATGCTGCTTTTTAAAAAAAATATTTTGGTGTGGTAGCCCAGGGGTTAAAAGGTTGGTCTTTTGGTCTGAAGGTCATGAGTTTAAAGCCCAGCAGCAACAAAGCTGCCGCTGCTGAGCCCCTGAGCAAACCGATTTAACCCTCACAGTGTACACGATGAAGGTAAATCAGTATGAATAATGGCAAAACGCTCTAAATGTACCTAATAATTGCAGTGAGGGAGAAGGTCGATCCCGAATCGACCCGAATGCAGCGAGTGAATCGAATGAGGCGTGTGTTTCGAGTTTGCTGTTGGGATTTATTTTCATCATTAAATGATGTGTTGTGCGAAAATGAATCAACAAATCTATCAAACCTTTATTGATATTTACCAATGAATCATCCGAATATTAGCAGGAATTACATAGAGAGTAGCTTATTATTGGATAGTTTTCTCTTGGATTTCTTGTATATACACTCGTACAGCTTTGTACAGAATGCAGAGTCAATATTGGTCCATTTAAAGTTGCTTCAAAAATTAAACTGGTGTTTTACATGAGACCACGACACAATTCTTTATTGTTTATAAGGTTCTAACTCTGATTCATCAGGCCAAAACATGAACCATAGACTTGTCCTTGGGCCATGATTCCTTGTATTTACTGTATAAGCAGGATCATTGTCTTGCTGAAAAATAACATCTGAATGTTTCTGTTCGGAAAAACCACTTTTCAATTGTGGGAATCCTTTCTGAAAAACTCTCTGGTGTAGAAACTTCTCACCGTGAAGCAGCTCACCAGTAGCAGCAGCTCCTTGTTTAGGGTTTGACATAATCACAATGTTGCCTTTTTCCATATAAGAAAACTTTGTTGCTAGCTTTTCCTCCAAACTCTTCACTGGGGCAAAAGTAAATGGTGGACCAGGAGAGTCTCAGGGGTGCATTTGTTTAGTTCTTGCTCATTTCCTGGCCAATGATTTGTTGTTAAGACAACATTAAAAGCTTCCTATTTTGCCATGGTCACGGAGAGCAATGATTCAGACTCAATGATATAAATCTACAGTGCGCGTCATTCGTGCGACATATCTGTCTTACGCTCTGGGGGGGATCAGCAGCAAGCCTGAAGCAACGCCTCATTTCATTTACTCGTGTTTGGGTCGAATCATTTTGGACTTGACTCTTTTATATAATGTTCGGCCACTTCCTAACTTAATTAACTAACTAACTAACTAACTAACTACCTACCTACCTACCTACCTACCTACCTACCTACCTACCTATCTATCTATCTATCTATCTATCTATCTATCTATCTATCTATCTATCTATCTATCTATCTATCTATCTATCTATCCACACACACACACACACACACACACACACACACACACACACACACACTATAATGGGTCACCTGACCTTTCCTGCTATATGTGGTTTTTTTCCAAACGGTTACAACAAAGCTTGAGGCACTCAATTGTACAGGACGTCTTTAAATTAAATTTTTCATTTACTTGAACTTGGAAACTCAAACCTGTGCAATGCCCCTGTGCACAAAGTGAGCTCCTTGAAGATCTGGTTTACATGCTTTGGAGATGAAGATCTTGAATTGCCTGCTATAGAGCTCTGATCTCATCCCTACTGAACACTCTTGGGATGATTGTGAACACTGACCACACCCCAGGCCTCCTCACCTGCATCAGTATCTGCCTTTCATAACACCCTTGTGGCTGATGAACAACAAATATCCATAAGCACACTCCAAAATCTAGTGGAACATCTTCCCAGAAGAGTGGAGCGAATTATACGAGTAAATCGTGACTAAATGTGGAATGCAATGCTCAAAAAGCACATAACATACTTATGACCAGGTGACCAATACTTTTGGCAATATAGTGTATATACAGTATAAATCAGTCCATATAAGTTTGTGCCTATAGAGTTTATTCCTAATGAGCAAACCAGGCATTAGGATGGTATGAGGAATAAACCTTGAGAGAACTCAGTCTCAAAAGGGAACCCATCCTTATCTGAGGACACAGTCATTATAGTTCCACCATCTTTTGAGGTTAGTCACTTCCCAGATGGACAATTAAAAACAAAATCTGTTCATTGCAATACAGTCTTAAACCACTGTAGCAAAACTCTTTAGATTAACTACAGTCCAAATCCATTTTCATGGTTCTTGAGTTTGACCCTCAGTACAGTAATCATATGGATGTTTAGACTGTTCATTGAGAACCATCTTCAGCGAGTGGTCTCAATGGAAAATAACTTTATCCAGAGGTATGGCTTCAGGAAGAATTCACTCGAGATGAGTACACCAACACCTAACAGACATTAATTAATATACTGAGTATATATTATTTCGTTGGTGAGTGGATTATGCCCTTTGAGACATTGGACTACGTTTGCCATAAGCCAATGTACATTGTCATATCATTTCTTCATCTGTTTCACATTCAAAGGTCATTCTGGTTCACGTTCAGATTCCTTTTGTCCCCTATGTATTTAGCTGTTTGTTGTCATGTCTTAGAAGTCTAATCTCTACACTTGCTTCCTTGTCCTCTTTATTATGTGCCAGTTTGCGTCAATGGAGATTTTTACATAGACTTTGCTGTTCACCAGGAGATTAGGGGATATTTCCTCATCTGAGTCACCTATAAATTAAATTCCAACTAGATTGCTAAATGATAAACATTTATTCAGAACATTTTCAATGGGAAAGCTGGGGTTCCTGTGTAGTTGCCTGTGCTTGTGTGAACTTTTATAATTTTTTCACAAACTTTTTCTCCCTTAATATTCGTCACCTCTGTCTTCAAAATCTATGTGGAAAATGAGACACTTATGAATGAGAGTAAAGAGTCGCTCTAGAGCATTATAATGAAGCTGAAGGTTTAATGACCTGAAAGCTTCTGGTAGAAGCGAGGGCAAAAATTTGATCCTCTTAGACATTTTTCTCATAATTAGAAGGTATACAGGATGAGAAAGTAAATCTAATCAGATACTAAGGCTGGGATGTTTGTCAGCAAGTTAGATCTTTTGTTTCATTTGATATTGGGACATTAAAATGCCCAGAGTATTCAAAAGGTCATATCAAACATCTCAAGCTCTATTCATCGTAATAGAAATAAAATAATATAAAAAATATATGTGTAATGTGATTTGTCAACATTTGCATATTAAAATAAAGAACCCAAAGTCAAGAAAGGTCTGGATTCCAACTGTTAGTTCGTGATTTGATGAATAAAAAGTACAGAAGTTTGGATTCTTCAAACAACCCCATGTGTGGATTGTCTACTATAATAATAATGAAAAGAAGAAGAAGAAGAAAAAAAATAATTAGTGTAAATCATATAAAATACAGAAAGAGAGAGAGAGAGCGAGAGAGAGAGAGAGAGAGAGAGAGAGAGAGAGAACGAGAAGAATGAAATAGAGGTGACTAAAGATCTCTACAACCTCACTTAGGTATATAAAAATAAAAAAAAATATTTCCAACTAGACATACAGGGATTTTCATAAAGGTAATGGAACAACGTTATGCATGAGCTGAATAATCTATATGTCTGGCTGTCAGGAGAAATGAAAAGTAGTACAGGAACATCTAAATGAATAACAACCTCAGCTGTTTTCGTCATGCAGTCAGCGCTCCTCTGTGTGATAAAACCAAAAGAGTTCATCACTAAGAAACACACTGCATACAGATGTTTCCCGTTAAAAGCTGCAGAATTGATGTCATTTTATTTTATTGAATCAAACATATCGAGAGCAGACACGAGCAAGGAAGTCTTTCTATAAGCCAATTACTACTGTTCACAAAGGTGTAGCTTGGAATGCAGGCTCCTGATTGGCTGATCGTTATCATTATGAGTTAACGGGAAGAGCAATGAGTTAATGGGAAGAGCACTTGTGGTTTTAACTTTACAGCCAAAATCCAGTCAACTCAACCAAGGTCTTAACTGTCTGGTTCTTCTGTAGAAGCAATTTTCAGACAATGTAGGTTACAACAAGCATTTGTACAAACAACTGTATGCTCCTACACACACACACGCACGCACGCACGCACGCACGCACGCACGCACGCACGCACGCACGCACGCACGCACGCACGCACGCACGCACGCACACACAAAACTGTATGTTACTAAACTGGTGGGAGGTGGTAGCTCAGTGGTTAAGGCATTGGGCTTTGGATCAGAAGATCACAGGTTCAAATCCCACCACCACCAAGCTGCCACTGCTGGGCCCTTGAGCAAAGCCCTAAAACCCTCCCCTGCTCAGTTGGAAGTCGCTCTGGATAAGGGCGTCTGCCAAATGCCGCAAATGTAATGTAAAATGTAATGTAAACTCAAACACACACTCAGTCATTTCACACACATCAATTTTTTCAGCACCACCTTTTTTTATATTATTTAACTATAACTCTATAACTGTTTACATGCTGTTGTGCACATCTACTTGACTGCTGCTGTTGCTGTTTTGCACAAACTTTTGTGTTTACATTTTGTATTCATTTACAAGTACAATCTAGTACACAGTTCTCTTTTGCAGATTAACCTGTATACCATACAGTAGGTATACTGGCGACGCTATTTTGTGTTTCGTGTATCTGTCCCACACTGTCTTGTGTTGTCTGTTTGCACTGTGTTTTGTTTGCACTGTTTGCACTCAGTTGCACATGATGCACTTTATTTTTTTACTTACTTTGGTCCTTAGCACTAAGTTCTGTTATGTAGCTCTACAGTAGCTCTATGTTGTGTGATGTAGCTCTAGGTTGTTATATGTAGCACCGGGGTCCTGGAGAAAGGTTGTCTCATTCCACTGTATATTGCGTCAGCTATATATGCATTATATACTGTATACAATAAAAGCTTCTTGACTTCTATCTGACATCAGGCAGCAAGTTAAAACGAACACGAGCCTGTAAGCCAGAAAATGATCTAAAGCATGTCTCCAAAATTGTAACCAAATGAGTTACAGTCAACAGAGTGAAAGTTACGGTGTGAACACTGCAAAACCCTGACCTGAATCCCACTGACAATTTGTGGAATGAACTCAAAACGTATGTCTGAGCACAGAGAACCACAAACCTGCAATTTAGCTTTATTGTGAAAGGCTACTCCGATAGTTGCCTTCAACTTCAAGCAATTCAAAGGCAACCTCACCAAATACTAACAATGTGTCGACCTTGGACTCAATGAAAATCTGACGTACTGTAGTAAATAAAAGCTGAAGTAAATCTGTGCCACGGCCATTACTGCAAAATAACGTCATATAGAAATAATAGTAAGCAGATAACGAACACAGGAAACATCTGCTACGTGTGGAGGTGTGAAAAAGTGAGTCTGAATGTCTTTAGCTTTAGCCTGAATTACCTCGAATGCCTGAGAATCAGCGAAACTCGCACAAAAATCTAAGCTATGCAATGTAGAATCATATTATTTAATATTGAATGCAATGATTTTCACTAATCACCCTGACCATAAAAGTGTTTAGATTATGGTAACCTGCAATCGTCAGACATTCAGACATACATCATGGTTCTGCCTGCCTCTATTTTCTGACCTATGATCTACAGTCATGTGATAAAGAAAGCACAACCCTTTTTGAATTCTATAGTTTCAGGACATTAGCACTCAGCACATCAGGTCCTTATCATGTCTTCAAATTAGGCAAATACAACCTTAGATAAACAACACGTCATATTACACATTGTACACGCACACCTTGTGATTAAACAGCTTGTAGAACCACCTTTAATAGCGTTCACTTGACGTCATCGTGTTCTGTAGGACTCTATCAGTCTCTCACATCATTGTGGAGGAGTTTTGACTTTACAACGTTGCTTCACTTCATTGTAAGCTTTTGTTTATGCACAGCTCTCTTAATGTCCTGTCACAGCATTCCAATATGAGTGAGGTGACTGGATCATTGTAACACATTGATTCTGGTCTTTTTCAGGTGTTCTGTTGTGTTGATCGGCTGGTGGGCTTCGGATCATCGTCTTGTTTCATGACACAATTTCGGCTATGCTTGCCTCACATTTGCCTCACATTTGACTCTAGAATACTTTGGTATAAAGAGGAGTTCATGGTCAACTCAATGACTGCAAGTTTCCCAACCAAGCCCAAATCATCTCCCCTCCAACGTTGTGCTTGACAATTGGTAAGAGGTGTTTGTGCTGAGACACTGTGTTTGTTTTTTGCTAAACTTAGTGCTGTGCATTATAGACAAGCATCTACACTTTGATCTCATTTGTCCAAAGGTCTCATTTGACTTGTGGTTTGTTCAGATTCAAACCCGATGTTCTTTTTAGAGACAATTTTCTAATTTAACTGTCACATGTTCACATTTATTGAGACCTGTCAAGTCTTAGATTAAAACATTTTCTCTGAGAACTTCATGATCTGACCGTTGCGTGAATTTGCGAAGACGTCCACTTTTTTGAAAATTTTCTACTTGTAAATTATCTTAGTCACTATATAATGATGACCTTTACAATGTTTGGAAATGGCCTTATAACCCATCTGAGATTGATGAGCAGCAAGAGTTGCTTCTTTAAAGTTCATTGCTGATGTCTTTCCTCATTTACATTGTGTTAACACACACATGAATGCTCCAGACCTTCAAACCATTAAAACATATAGCTTTTATAGAGGTAATCACACTTGCTGATCATCAGTCAATCTGGGGCATTAGCAGTTAAGGGTACAGTTAGTTTTTCACACATGACTTCTCCATTTTGAGTTTTGTAAAAATAAATAATGACGGTGTAAAAACTCACTTTTGGATTTAATTGTCCAATTGTAATTTGTACTTACTTGTACATTTATCAATAAATGTATGTTAATATCGGATTAAAAAAAATGGTTGCCCATGAGTTTGACTGGGCCAAACCTGTACACACGTTTAAGTTGTTATGTTTAAAGCACCCAAATAGAAATTATAAATTATTATTATTTTTTTTTTAAGAAAATAAGGTTGTACAACAACCTTCCAGTCCTTATATCTGAAATGTGTTACATTCAGAATTATGATAATCAGTGCAGACCTATAAAGTGCTATAAATTCTTCACCTTTTTTTTCCACATCGTCCTCAAATTTACTGCATCTTCAGTAGCACTCACACAAGATATTTCTCAAAATATTTTCTGTGCATTCTTTCCCATTTGGAGGTAAAGTCTTATTTTGTTTGGCAAATGTTCCATGCTCTCACACACTTTACATACAGGTGCAGATTGTGTAACTTTCTACTTCCTTCTTATGTAAACATGTAAATTCACGGAATCCACACAAGCCACCAATTTTAATTCAAATTAGTAATTTTGTCCGATTGTTAGACTTAGAATGATTTTAAAAGCCAATATTTTTATTATTATTTTTTAAGAAAAAAGATTTCGCAAGATTTTTGCAAAGAATAGGGTATAAGATTGGGGGGGGGGGGGGTAATACAAAAAGAATTGCGCACACACACACACCCACACACACACTCAACAGTACTTTAAACACATGGGGAGGACAGACAGATAACAATGTGGTTGAACTGATGAAAATACTTGATTAACCTTTGGCTCACACACTCATCTGAGGGTGTGTTTGCTCACGTGTGTGTGTGTGTGTGTGTATTAGAATGAACAATACAGAGCGCTCCTGGATTGCATTAGTAGAGCAGAGGGGTGGAGGTCAGAGAAATGTTTGTATCTGATCTATGAAACCACACTGACCTTGTTGGAAGCATGGGAAACAGTCCAGTGTGCGTGTGTGTGTGTGTGTGTGTGTGTGTGTGTGTGTGTGTGTGTGTGTGTGTGTGTGTGTGTGTGTTGTGTTTGAGAAAGCACACATTACCTCTGGCAATTTTCTGATTCATATTTCTGAGAAAAAGCCGCAGCGATATGCATCGGCTTTCTGTAAAAGAATAATTATTTACATTCTAGTGTTGGATATGAGAAAAAACAGAGAGAAGGAGACGAGGAGAGAAAGTTATTACAGGAGGAAGTCCTCGGTGATGTCTGCTTCTTTTATCAACCAGCTCTTCCTGTTCCCAAGACAAGCTCTTCACGCATGCACGCTCTCGCACACATACACACACTGAGCTCTCACCAACGCTTACGCTTAGACTCACTGGGAAGTCGGATTGGACCGAGAATTGAACCTGAAGCCAGAACAATATCTGATGTATGACCTGAAACTATTTAACATTCTCTGCAGTCATGCTTTTCTTGATTTCCCTAACGGCGGCGTGTTTGCGAAAACTGATACCGTACAATGTTAATCTAGGTGATTATTCGCGGATGCAGAATATTTGAAGTGATAAAAAGAAAAAGAAAAAAAAAAAAACAGCTCTGTGATTAGGTAATAAGTCAAATTGCAGAGTATTGAAATGTAAGTGATCTCAGAAAAGAAATGCATGGTGAGAATCTACATTTGGTTTACTCAACCTGGTCATTCGAGGTAAACACCAGAGCCAAGGTTTCGTCTGGAGCTTTGTGTGCTGTTGTGTAGTCCTTTGTTGTTTTATGCAGCACCAGGGCTCTGGAGAAACTTTGTCCCATTTCACTGTGTACTGCATCATGAAATGAAAATAAAAGCTTCCTGACATGACTTTACTTGAACCCGTGTGGGGTTATAGAATGGAGGAAAAACATAGCCATGGTCATCTTTTACTAAGCAGCTACTTGGATACATTGATAGAACTTATATACTTGTATTTTGTATATAACTTGTATAACTACAAGTGCTACTATGTTTACTGCTGATGACCTGCTGAGTTGAGCAGACCAATTGGAATTTCTGAGAAGGAATTATGAATTGATGGGCACTTAATATCTGGTTAATAAAACAAATAAACTGAGTGATTAAATACAAACAATTTCATCACTTTTATTTATTTATTGAATAAATAAGATTAGTTGGAAAATTTAAGTACGATTTTGAGTGGCCAGAATTGTAGATCCATCATCTTAATAAAATAACAAGCAAAATGTTGTCCTTTGTTTTTTTTTCTCCTTCCATTCAGTTTTGAACTGCAAACCTCAATGACAGCTTTAATCGATCAATGCTGGCAAGTGACCATGGTATAAGTGGGATTTTAAGAGTCAGGCGGTTCACCGTGTCGTGGATAAAAATCCTTTGTCCAAAATCCAGACACTGATGACTTTACTCAATAAAAGTGCAGCATTGAATCCTTACTTTAGCTGAACATTTGATATCGTTAATCCCTCGATACTTGTATTTCCCCCTTAGTCCCTTTCCAATGACTTATCATTCCTTCCAAACTCTTTTCACTGCTTCAATCCATCGATCTATAACGGGAAACTTTTTTCCTCCCTTAGTCCCACTTGCATGAGGTTTGCATTGGATAATTTTCCAACCTTCTTTCACAACCTTAAAGCTACAGAGTGTTGCTTTATTACATATTTCTTTTATTGAGTCAGAAGAAGAAAAATAAAAAATCTTGAATTTTCTGATAAGTAGAGATGGGAATAATTGGAATACACATTATACATCAATATGGCAACCATCATTACTGAACTAAAGCAATCAGGGAAGAGAGAATCTGAGAGAGTACAGTATAATCAGTGGAGGAAAATGGTTATAGGAATGATAGACTATTAGCTTCGTTCTTAGTGGGAAACCAGTGAATCATTGTCATCTGGTTTAATCTTGTAGAGGAATTTGTTTGCCCAGAATAAAAGTTTGGTTTTAGTTAAAGAGATGGTCCCCATTTATTTTGTCCGATTGTGTGACAAAAAACTCACTGACAGGAAAATAAGAGGTAAAAGTTAGACATACACAAGGCAGGAAAATGCTCCAAACCAATATCCGAATGTTTAAATATCCCAGTGAGCCCTTTTGGATAAATTGTGAAAAACTTGCATCATACCATTTAAGCAATATACAAGAACGTCCCTCAAAACTCAGCAGAGCAGCAAAGGAACTGCTGAGGAAAGCCACAGAGAGGCAAACAATGACTATGAAACAAATCTAGAGTTCTCTTGCTGAGAGTGGAATTAAGGTGCATCAGTCAATCACACCAAAATGTCCACATGAAAGCACATCTGGAGTTTGAAAAATACTAAACAAAAATGGAGATTCTGGGCCAGGCATCTGTGCTGTTGATTGAGGAAGTACCCCATTGATGTAAAACAATGATAGCAGCAAACACAGCTCCAAATCACTGCAGCATCCTTAACTACACCCCTTCATTCGAGTAAACATCTTTACATCACTCAGTTCCCACCACTCTGCAGGCAAAAAAAGAAATGGTTTTGTGCCACAGGAAATTCTGCATTATAAAACTGGCTGTATGGGAAAGCTGCATGGATGGCTAGTCCAGATTTGCAGTTCTAACGAGGCCCAAGGATCTGGAAAGAAACGCAAAGTGAAACGATTATATACCTAACATCTGCACAGAAATTAGTCTGTAACTACGATAATATGAGTACAATGGGTCAGTGTGTATTAACATACCCTAAGTAGGTCAGGGGGACCACTAAAGGATGCAGAAAGGTCT
Organism: Silurus lanzhouensis; assembly: GCA_039877035.1. Lineage (NCBI taxonomy): Eukaryota > Metazoa > Chordata > Actinopteri > Siluriformes > Siluridae > Silurus > Silurus lanzhouensis. The sequence continues at coordinate 5,031,321 of JBCEWE010000159.1, read as the reverse complement.
AGTTGGGTCAAGGCCAGGGGTTCCAAGCCTCTTAATACAGTATACTAGTGTATATATTAGTGTATTCCTGCCCTGACTCAACATGTTGACTTAGGAAGTGCATGTCAAAACCACCAAGTCATATGGTACAAGGGTACTCCAGAGCCATGGTACTAGTGTAGAATACTGTAGAATGAAATCGAAGGGCTAAATGTAGTTTGCTGAGGCTTTATACCAACTCTGTATTAGCTGAGATGTGTTCATAATGGGTTCTACATCTATAAGTTTTACATACTCAATCATCTATTAGTTTTACCTTGCATTGCGTTATAACAGATTATAAGACTTCTATTGCAGGATCCATGTGTGACCAAACATCTGCCAAAGGTGCTGAACCCAGAGTGTCATCTTAGATGATCCATGGTCCCAGGTAGGTGGAATACAGTATGAACCATCTTAGGCTGTTGCATGTAAATGCTAGTAGAGCCATGTATTACACAGACACACATATGCACACACAGTTTAGACAGGTATAAAGTGAGTGAGTTCACACACCATGTCCCCATGATGGAAAACAGTTCTCAACATCAAAAGAAGGCAAAGCTCACTGTCTCTCCCAGGGATATATGTGCTGCATATAAGATAAGAAAGAAGGGGAAAGAAAAACAGACAGCGAGTGAATGATAAAGAGGGAGATGGGGGAAATGGCGAGGGGGGGTGGGGGGGCAGAACCATAAAACCATGAATGCTATCAAAGGACTGTTTGTTACATGGAAATGAAACAGCATTATATCTTTATGTGCACAAAAAAATGTTCAAACATATATTTAAGAGAAAGAGGCTGAAAGGGGAGGATAGTAATCCTGAGACTCCATTATATAACAGTGGTATTGGGTTTAATAACCTGGCCTTATATATATGCTCAGTGGTGTTTGGTAACGGAGTAAATGTAATTTGTTACTGTACTTGAGCAGCTTTTTACATATCTACACTTTAAGTGTTTAAGTGAGACTTTTACTTTTAACTTCACTACATTTCAAACTCAAATATCTTACTTTTTACTCAACTACATTATGAGAAATCAGTCGTTTCTTATTATTTATGAGTGGATAAAAACTGGTAAAAAACACAGCAAAACACCAATCAGGGCCGAGCAAGCGCTCCGTTTTAAACTTGCTCTGATTGGCGCTTGGTGGTTTCTACTGATCTCCAACATACAGTTCAGCATCAGTTCAACAGCAAGCGGGACATTTAGAGAAGAATAAATGATGAAAGAAACTCCAGAACTCAAACTCACCACAACAACGTGTCCATATTTGCAGCTAAAATGCAGGTTTCGGGCTCATGATCATTTGAATAGATATCAATCAGTGTTTGAGTCATTAATATTATTCAATGAATAGATCAGTGTGCTGAAAGTAACATCAGAGTCATTTCACATTAACTGAATCAAAGAAGCAAAGAGTCTTGTGATAAAAATGATAAGAAAATAATAGCCATATTAAAATCATAGTACTTTGGATACTTACGTACATATGAAGGCCAATACTTTTGTACTTATACTCAAGTAAAAGTTTAAAGGGAGCACTTTTATATTTACTGGAGTCATATTTACCATTTATATCTCTACTTTAACTGCATAATTTGTGTACTTCGTCCATTACTATAAATGCTCAAGAACCAGCTCACAGTCTTGGAAGAATGTTGAGCAGTATCGGACAGTAAGAGGGTCCAATAGTGTACAGTAAAAAAGGGTGCAATAGTGAATACGAACCAAACAAAAAAAGGACAAAAAGTGAGAGGTAAGGATCGGGGGGTTTGGAACAGAGGAGAGCAAGAGAGCAGTGGGGCTGTTCCCCCTGGCTCAAGCCTTGATTAACACCAGACCGCCAAACAGGAAATGGCCTGGCCAGTGCCGAACAACGGGAGACCATCCATCTGGAGCCCAGTGCTGACTAACACACACACACACACACACACACACATGCACACACGCACACACACTCTTACATTTAGACTTGTTTCACAAGTACAAATGAAGACCTGAATCCAAAAAAGCGATCACTGATACACATGTTATGAAAAGGTCACACTTGCAGCATGCAATAAAAAAAAAGAAAACTGATGGGAATACTGGAACAAGGAATGAAGAACAAGCATAACAGATATCAGCACACTGCAGGAAATGCAGTGGATGTAAATCTCAGTAACACATATAGTAGTGGTGGGGGTCCAGGGTAAAAAAAAAAAAAAGAAAAAAAAAAAGGGTTCAAGTCCTAACAGTCACCGAGGGAATTAAACAAAGAAGAAGGTTTAAGGCAGATGAGCAAAAGTAGTAAAAAGCAAGCACTCGCAGATGCCATTTGTAACCGCAACTTGCAGGTCTGACTGTAAAACACTTCATCCGTCAGTCACCCGATAAAACCCAGGCCTAGCCAGGACTACCCAACCCCCTTTCTATTCCAAAAAACACACCGACAAACCGCAAGAAGAAGAAAGGAGTTGAATCCCAGCGATGTTCCAGACGGTCGCGTGTTCGAGGCCTGTAGGCCAGACCCCCAGAGAGAAAAATCACTTTCTCAGAGTGAGTATGTTTATGAGTGTATAAGCTAAACATAATCCTCAGTGGACTCGTGGCTGAACCGAGTCGTGTGTGTGTGGCCAGGGGTGACAGTCCACAAGTAACCCAGTGGAACCCGTTCATTGCTTCTTCATATTTCCTCAAAAAAAAAAAAACCCGCTAAAGGGCAGAAAAAACTACACACTTTCTACAATCATCTCTGCATGTTTTGTGCCTCTTATATACAGCTCCAAATTATAGCCAGGTTTAACTGCGACAAATCCTAGTCAACAAAAATCATAAATAAATAAGTGAACGGATATTAATATTTGTTAGTTGATTCAAGTGTGGCTTGAATGATTTAGAAAAAGGAGGAATACATTTCACTGAAGGTTATATAGCTACACAATAGTAGTTGGGGGAGGTGATAACTTAGTGTTTAAGGCACTGACCTTTGGTTACGAAGGCCATTATTTGAAATGAAAGCCACACCAAGTTGCCACTCCTGGCCCCTGAGCCACACCCTTAACTCAGCTGGATGATAAGGGCATCTACCAAAAGCCATAAATGTAAATGAAGTAGAGATCGAGATCTGGAGGCTGTCCATCAAAATTCAGTGCCCAGGTAACGTTAGTTAAATGTTAGTCAGAAAAGCAGTCAAAGGACCATTAGTAAGTGTGAAAGAGCTAAAAAGATCCAAGCTCAAATGGGAAAAGCTGTTTGGAGTAAAATATCTGACTGATAAGAAGTAAAAAAACAAAAACAAAACATGAATATGAGTTTGACCAAAGGCATGCTGGAGACTCAGTAAACAAGATCTGGTCTGAAAAGACCAACATTCTAGTTATTGGTCAGGAGGAACAATACTCGTCACCATGGTGTGAAAATGCTTTGCATCAGCATGGATTGTGAATGCATGGAGCTAAACAAGTATCAGTGTGAGAAATGTTAAAAGACCCCAGGTAGGAAGATTTCGGTGTTAGACGACTATGTAAAGCCCAAGTGTAAAGATTTCAAAGTTAGAGCGGCAGATAAGCAAAAATACAGAGATACCATATAAGGTAAAAGACAATATGACAGTAGAAAAGTATTGTATAAAATGAATATAATATAGACACAATATATGCAGATACACTCGTTTTTTTAACCTATAAAACTGTATGAAATACTGCGCAGCACTGGACTAAGCTTAAAAGTATCATGTATATCCTCTTGATAGTGTGCTGCAGAAAAATCAATACCTTCTGAGGTGGAAAAGTTTTGAGAGTAGTTGTACAACAGGAATAGGAATAGCTGCAGAAAGAAAAGACCTGCGAAAGCTCTCCTATCAGCAACAGTGGAGGTGAAACCTTCAGCTGAGTGTGCTCTTCAGTTCAAAGATGCTAAGTACAACGGGGGACCGGTTTATTCTCTGGAGGACCAGTGAGAAAAACTGTTGCCATGTAAATCCTCCGTGGCTGTTTTAAGCCTCCTGAGACAGAACAAGAGCAAGAAAACAAATACAAAATACGAAGCGGGATTTTCACACTGTTTTTTAGGATTATGTGATTTCTGCTAATATATCACACATCTGCCTTTCTGTTTAACAATTCTTCTTGCTGCTCTTATCTTTGCCTTAAGGATTACAGTATAAAAACTGGATATGTTTTGGAGTATCGTGTGCTCAGGACGTCTGTGTTTATCTCTTAGATTGGCTGATGCTGTCCTGATTCATTAGTTATAGTGAAAATGGTGCATTTTAAATCCGGGAAAAAAATTTACCTTGACTCCTACCTAAAACAATACCAAAACTGTACTGAAGGAATTCAAAAGAACAAACTTGGGTGCGCTAGAGAATCAGTCAAAATATAAGGCGTCCTGTGCAAAAATAACAGGAGAATATGGATTTGCCAAATAAAAGAAGTCTGCAAAATCAAAGCAAATGAGGCAACGTGTGCCTTACATATCTCTGTAATGCTTCGAATGGATGATTTTCAAAAGTTTGTGGACACCTGACTGTAAGATGTGCTTTTTGAACATCCCATTCCACATTTAGTCCCCATTTGCCATTATAAAAACCTATTCTGGGAAGATGTTCAACTAGAGCTTGTAGTGTGCTTGTTGGGATTAAGCCACAAGGGTGTTAGTAAAGTCAGGTACTGATGTAAGTGAGGTGAAGAGGCCTGGGGTGCACATTCATCCCAAAGGTGTTTAAAAGGGTTGGAACTCTATAAGAGGCCACTTAAGATCTTTCACTCCAACCCATGTAAAGCATATCTTCATGGAGCTAGCTTTGTGCACAAGGGCATTGATGGAACAGGTTTGGGTCCAGCAAACCACAACCATTGGCATCCAAAACAATTGTGTGTCTGACTTTGTGGTAATAGCTTGGGGAAGGACCAAATATGGCTGAAAAAATTCCAATACATTTACCCATCAGTGTATTAGAGATGAGACTATTGCATCACAAAGCTTTTCTTTTTGCACTTCCTGTCCTAAAGCAGGAATTAGTTTCATTTCCTTTCAGTAAAAAAAAAAAAACCTCCAGACTGATTATTAATTTCCCTCTAATTACAGAATAGCCTTTAATTTCCTATGGGGAAACCAGGCAGAGGCATCGTAATACTCTTAATGTGTGTGTGTCATTTAACATCATAAAACAGTAAAAGAACTGTTTGAGATTCATTTCTCTCTTATGTATAGAGTAGAAGATTTATACACATACACACCCACACACATAGATCTGTGAAATTCCACCTAAAAAAATCTACATCCTCCTGATTGTGGCCGTTCCATTCACATATCGCACAAACACGCCCACACACACGCAAACACACACAAAATAAACATATCAGATTTACCCACACAGCGACATACAACGGTTTTCATCAATCAGAGTTTGCCCCAAGGTCTTTCTGGTCCCAGGGCATTCTGGGAGGTCCTTGTGTAAGAAAGCCATGAAACCACAGCACTTCCTGTATTCCCTGCCCCAGGTTTTCACTGTCCAAACGTGTGCTTTAATGTGTGTGTGTTTACGTGTGTAGACGTGTGTTCATTCGCCACACCATTCAATTTCATGCCTACTATTAACTTTATTTACATATTATATGGAAAACCATTGATGCTATAATAATAAAAAAAAAAATCATAGGATCAAGAACATTTCAGACTTTGTTCTGTAAAAAAATCCACAGCCATAGCTACACTATATCTGTAGTATATCTGATCTCCATCAAATTGTTACATTTTCAGATTACAGAGCTCTCATCTGATAAGCTTCAGCTCAAAATTCCTTCATTTATTAAATGAAATTAAATGTAGAACAGGGTGTTCAAATTCATACACATCTTTTGAAGTGTCCACAAACTTTTGATCCACCACTGCACTGTATATGTGCACGTTATTTGTTTGTTTCTACAGTGACTGCAAATGGCGTGTGTTTTTCCAGACACCCAGTGGAATATGGTGAGACGCTCCTATCAGCATTCTATTACACCGCTGCACTTGCGAAACAAAACTATACACACACACTCTATAGTCCAGCTTTAAGGATTTCTTTACAAACGACACAATTCCTCACAATTCCACATATCATGGGAGTGAAGGAATGAAGAAAGTTAAAAAGAGTTAATTTATTTATGAATAAATAAATTGAATGGATAAATTAATAACAAATGAATGCATTAAAAAAAACCAAGATAAACTACGCTGAAATAGTTACGTAGAACATAAACTATTACACATTAAATGTTGTTTAATAATGTAAAAACCCACATTATATTCACATCTTTATTACTCAAATGGGGTCTAACAAATTATTAACAAACTATTACATTTTTTATTTTATGAAGTTTTATATTTAAAAAATTAATTTGTGCCTATCTTATTGATCAGTAAAATAAAAAAGTATATATATATATATATATATATATATATATATATATATATATATATATATATAAAAATAAAGTATAGTAGCAGGCCTTTTTAAATTTATTGTTTAAAGATTTTTTTTAACTGTTCACAAATGTTAATAATAATAAACAACGCTAACAAAAACAAGCAATTTCTGCATTGCATTTGTCCCCCCACCATAACTAGCGGAATTAAACCAAAGTGTGACTTAATAACCGTAAGTTCACATACGTACTGGCCCGTGAATTTTGTGTACCGTTATGCGTTGTGCATGTGTATATAAAATTACGACACTGCTGCATACAATCTATTAAAGGCTGCTTGAAATCTTCACCTGATATTAGTCTACAGCACAAGTGTAAAAGTCTCTCATTTACAGTACTGCCTTCTCCCACCACCAGCAAAGTTCCCTTTTTCAGACATCCAGTCATAACCTGCATAACATTCTGAGTTGTATGGTCATGGTGAAGCCTGAAGTAATGCACCAGGATTCTCATTTCCTACAGTGTGAGGTTTAAAAGAAAGCATGTTCTTGGATAAACACTGGTTCAGCCTTTAATTAAAACCATACACGCACACCCCCTTCTACATCCAGTTTGAGTCGAACCTCTAGATATGATCTTTCTTTCACACTCTACATTGTGTGTATGTGTGTGTGTCTGAAATTTAATTCATGTGCACTTGAAAAAACAAATTTTTGCCAACTTGTTTGGCCAGGGAGCATTGGGTGTGAGACAGAGAGAAAGAGAGAGAGAGAGAGAGAGAGAAAGTGAGAGAGAGAGAGAGAGAGAAAGTGAGAGAGAGAGAGAGAGAGAGAGAGAGAGAGAAAGACAGAGAGAGAGAGAGAGAGAGAGAGAGAGAGAGAGAAAGTGAGAGAGAGAGAGAGAGAGAGAGAGAGAGAGAGAGAGAGAAAGACCGAGAGAGAGAGAGAGAGAGAGAGAGAGAGAGAGAGAGAGAAAGACCGAGAGAGAGAGAGAGAGAGAGAGAGAGAGAGAGAGAGAGAGAGAGAGAGAGAGAGAGAGAGAGAGAGAGCCTGAGACAAAAAACACAGAGGAGGGGGGAGACAGAGAGAAAGAGAAACAGACTAAGACAAAAAACACAGAGAGGGGGAAGAGAGAGAAAGAGACGTAGTGTGGGTGACCTATGTGTGGGTGTGTGGGATGGGAAAAGAGACTGGGACAGATAGAGACAGATAGAGCGAGACAGAGAAACAAACAGAGAAATCAGCTCTCCATTAAATTAACTTATAAAGCAAGAATACCTGTTATGTTATTTGTCTTTTATAATGTGCGTTTGTGTGTGTGTGTGTGTGTGTGTGTGTGCGCGTGTGTGCGTGCGTGCGTGCGTGCGTGCGTGCGTGCGTGCGTGCGTATCATACATGCCCATCCAAAGGCCTATTAATGAACACACACACACACACACACACACTCACTTTCTCCCTTTTTGGACACACCTGCTTCACCTTAGAAAGTGCAAGAGTTTAATTACAGGGCATGGATGCAAGAAAGGAAAAAAAGAAGTGAGAGAGAGAAAGAGAAAGAGAGAGAGAGAGAGAGAGAGAGAGAGGGAGGGGGGGGGGGTCAGGAATAAATACAGCAGAAAGACAATGAAAGTAAAACATCCTTCACGACACCCACGAAACTCCATAAAAGGCAAAACTCAAACAAACTGCAATAAAGGACTTTCTGATAAAGACTATAATATTTAACAGCACCTGAAAGGACAAAATTAAATAAAAGTTTACAAGTAAGAAAATCTTCACAGCCTTGATGATGGCACGTTAGAAAAGACCATTCGTCCACAGGAAGTGGATCGTCTGCAGCGCGTTAGGGAGTCTACAACACATTACAGCTCGAGACAGAGCAGATGAGTGACTTATCGCTTATAGCTGACGGATTTGTGTGTAATTAAAATAGATGCATAGATTATTTATACAACAGACGCTACTCAACGTTAAGTCCATGACTTGAAGACGGCTGAGGTTTTGCAAGGCCATGCATTACTTTTTCCATCTTTCTTGTTTTCTGGTGATCACGACATGATAACAAAAAGCTGTTTTCTCGCCTTGGAATTTTTTTTCACGGTGTGAGAACGTTACTGTTATTTACATAACCACTGCAGCCTTTATTAATGTAGCAGCTGCCTGCTGTAGAGATGATGGTGAGACTGCTGTAGAGATGATGGTGAGACTGCTGTAGAGATGATGGTGAGATGTAGATTTCATCTCCACTATAAATACTAACTCAAACAGCTCAGTACTACACCACAGAAGATCCTAAGACCTCTTACAGCTGGGAAGCCTTTTTAAAGTCATAAACAAACAAACGTTTCCATTTACGGCATTTGGCAGATGCCCTTATCCAGAGCGACTTACAACTGCGCAGTTAAGGGTTAAGGGCCTTGCTCAAGGGCCCAGCAGTGGCAGCTCGGTGGTGATGGGATTTGAACTTGTGACCTTCCGATCCAAAGTCCAATGAGCTACCACCTCAAACAAACAAGAAACACACCACAAATAAAGAAAGAAGAAAGGAAGCAAAAGTATGTAAATGTTTTTTAGCAAACAAAACCATCAATAAATGAACACACAACTTAAACTATTAAACCGCTAAGTAAACAAACATACAAAACCCGAAATAGACTAATAAATAAAACAAAAAAAGAGGAATAAATATAACATCAGCAAGAAACTAACAAACAAATGTCACAAAACAAACGAATAATAGATTAAAAAGATAAATAAATAATAACAAAATATGAATAAATAAATAAATGACACACAAACAAAACATCAGTTAAATAAAAGACAGACAGACAGACAGATAGATAAACAGGCAGACAGACAAACAGACAGATGACACACACATGTCCAAACCATTTCAATCTCACCTCCCTCACCTTGTCTCCAAAACGTCCTACATGCGCTTTCCCTCTAATAAACTTCTCCAGATTTTGTTTCTTTCAATTATAAAATTATAATGAAAATCTAGAAATGCAATTTTTTTTTTTCGTCCGGGGAAATAACACCCCAAAAAACACGTGTTGCTTTGAGCGAGATACACTGTAAAAGTCTGTGGGTCTGTGGACACTAAAATTAAGATGTGCTTTTTGAACATCCAATTTCACATTTAATTCTTATTTGCTGTAATCATAAGCTCCACTAGTCTGGGAAGATGCACTAGATTTTAGAACGTGTTTGTGGAGATTTGTGCGCAACATCGTTTATCTGCAATAAATGGACATTCGGTGCAACCCAGATGAGGATGGGTTTCCCTCTTGAGTCTGGTTCCTTTCAAGGTTTCTTCCTTATGCCGTCTCGGGGAGTTTTTTCCTTCACCACAGTCGCCACCGTTTTGCTCATGAGGGACAAACTTACACTTATAAAGAACATGTTCATTTTTATCACCACATTATCTGTGTTAAGCTGCTTTGAGACGATGTTCATTGTTAAAAGCGCAAAACAAATAAAAACTGATTGAATTGAATTTGAGCTGGTACATTTAGGTACTGATGTAGGTGAGGTGAGAAGACCTGGGGTGCAGTCAGTGTACCAATTCATTGAAAAGGTGTTTAATAGGGGTTATGAACTCAGCAGGCCTCTCAAGATCCTCCACTGCAACCCATGTAAAGCATATCTTAATAGAGCTGGGGCATTGTCATGCTGGAACAGGAGCAAAAGAAGCCTAGCTCAAAAGAACAGGAAATTTCATGCTACTGCATCCAAAGGCATTCTATACCATATGTGTCAAACTCAAGGCCCACATCTGCCCGATGTACAATTATATCCGTCCCCCGAGATCATTTTATATAGATCTATTATTATTGTTATTAATGGCCCGGCGATATGAAGCGCTGATAACACACAAACTACAGATCCCATGATGCAACGCTTCAGAATGCTAGGCTACCTGGGAACATTCCAGCATCAATCAAGTCAAACTTCTGTTGATGTATTTAACCCTATTGTAAAGTTATTGCGAAGCCCTTTACAATAGCGAAGAGAAAAGTTGATTTTGAAAACCGATGGGAGGCTGAGTATATGTTTACTGACACTGCCCTTAAACCCTTGTGTCGACACTACGCTGAAAAACCTGAATGCAGAGCAGAAGATACAGAAAGTAGAAGAGTTAATGAAGAATCTGACATTTCAGCAGACGTTTTTCACCAGAGCAAAATCACAAAGTGAAGCTGGTGTGAAAGCAGAGGAGAAATCAGAGTCACATCAGCCGGGTATTTACTGAGGGAGAGTTTCTGAAGAGCTGCGTGATGAAGCTGTGAGATGTCTTGTGTTTGACAGGAGACATTTTTATAGAGAGCAAAATATTTAATATTTAATATGTTCTGTAAATTCTGAAAGCTCCACATATCGCTGAGAAAGTCAGGTGTCCCAATACTTTAGTCCAGAAAGTGTATGCAATCAGTTATGGGTCCAGAAATTCTAAATTAAAGCATTTGAACGCTCAGTTTGAATGTTTTTATCTGGAGGACTCTATGCTATGGGTTGCTGAATTGCAGCAGGCTACAGGACGGCCTTTAGGAGCCTCACTAAAACTAAAGCGACACACACACACACACACACACACACACACACACACACACACACACACACACACAGTGATTTCTGGTTTGGGTCGAACTCAAGGTCAGAAATCTAGCACTCTTGATTCAGAAATCCTTGAAGTGAAGCACAGACTCACATCTAATGCTATTTAAAATTCGGCTACAAATGAATAATAATAAAAAAAAAGCTGAAATCCTGCAAGTAATTCAAACCTTTAGTTGGTTAGAGCACCTATAAATGGCTGCATTGTGGTATTCAGAAAGGAAAAACCCTCTCAGGTGGTTTAAATCAACCCTCACCTGACAAAGAAGGAGAGAAAGAATAAAGAACGGCTTTTGCTTCAGTGTGTTGGATGAAGCCTGTCATTAATACATTTTTACTCAACAGATTGTGTGTGTGTGTGTGTGTGTGTGTGTGTGTGTGTGTGTGTGTGAGAGTGTGTGTGTGTGTGTGTGTGAGAGAGAGAGAGAGAGAGAGAGAGAGAGAGAGAGAGAGAGAGAGAGAGAGAGAGAGAGCGATGCAGAGTGTGTGATGAAGTGTGGTGAAGGTGGTGAGTAAGTATCTCTGTCACTCAGAAAGCAGGACCCAGTAAGATAGAAGCCAGATGCATCAACCCCAGACACATGTTAACCCTTTTCCTGCCATCAGCAGCTCTATTTCTCTTTTCTCCTCGAACGTTCCTTTTCCACCTCCGTCTGCTCCACCTGGTCTTCAGTATTGCATGGTGTATGTGTTCCCTGGCAATGCAGCTGCAGTGCCGAGATCAGGTCCAATGAATGGTTCATGTTTGGGTGGATCCTTTACTGTGTGTGTGTGCGTGTGTGTGAGAGCCGTGGTGTTCGGGCTGGCTGGAGAGGACCCGACTCTACAGGTGGTCCCGCTACAATCTAAAATACACTCAAATTATAAGCGCTTTTTGGATAGCGGAAAAGTTACAAGCTGTGATTTTGACATGTAAAAGAAACCAAGTGCAATTAAATACGGGTCAGATGTCCACAGATTTTCTTATTTAGGAAAATAGTTTTTTTTTAATGATCAGTTGGTGAACATATTTAAGTGGGAGGCCAAATAGGACCAAATGGAAGGGGAAAGAGCAACTGTGTGTGAGAAATCCTGGATACTTGTGCCAGTGCTGGAAGAGCAGTTTGTATTCTGGTACTGGGACACCTGACCTTTCCAGCCATACAAGCTTCTCCCCAAAAGATACTAGAAAGCAGGGTCACATATTCATAGAACTTTATAATCCCACTGTACACAAAGCCAGCCCCATGAAGGTATGCTTTATATGGGCTATAGTGAAAGATCATCAGTGGCCTGCTAAAGAGCTCTGACCTCAACCCTACTGAACACCTTTGGGATGGATTGTCCTCCTCACCCTCACCTACATCAGTACATGACATAACTAACACCCTTGAAGCTGAATGAGCACAAATCTCCACAAGCACAGTCCAAAATCTAGTGGCACGTCTTCCCAGAAAAGTGGAAGTTATTATAATAGCAACGGGGACTCAATGGAACATTCATAGGGATTTTCGAGTAGGTGTCTATAAACCTTTGGCCATTTGTACCACTTGTTACCCATTTTGTCTGCCATTGTATCTACCAATTTGTTTCCATTTTTGTTTTCCATTTTATCCACCATTTCAGTTTAGTCTGCCGTTTTAGTTGCCCATGCATCTATGTGTAAAATACCACATCACTGCCCAGTGTGTAAATGTATGTTTTGTTTGACCGGTAGACAAAAATCCTGTTATTTTTTCCAATTTAAATAAAAAATAATAAAAATAAATCTCAGCACTAATATTAAACAACAAAGATTACCCAAGAGGTATCTCGATATCCAACATCAGAATAAAGGTATATCTTATCCAACTTGCTCTTAAAGAACATGCAGTTAAACTGCCCGCTAGGTGAATGTTGACATTAGGACATTTCCATGAACATTTCCATGTTGTGTAAAAAATTAAGAAAATTAGCAATATTTAATATTTCATTAAAGAGGTTGAGATCAATCCATAAAGCAGTTATGTAGCTAGGGAATTGAAATGGCCACCTTACAAATGCAGCACATTCGTAAATAACTGTGCTGCATCATGGGAAATGGTGTAGAACGCAAAGAACTGTACATCCAATCTGGAGTATTGCCCGAGTATAACCTGTTCTCTTATTACTTACAAATTCTTCCATGTAAAAAAAAAAAAAAAAAAAAAGACCATTTAGCACTATATTAATATTATACCATCATTATCTCCCCCATTCCCAGTGTGAACATAGTGGTACCTGTAATTCCCTGCACCGTAGGGCTCAGTGTGGTCTGCTGGGTCATTAGAAGTGTCAAAGCCCCGATGATTTCCCTCTCCACCTTCTCCTGGTTCTTTGTTCCGCTTGCCTGCGTCTCCTGAGCCAGAGAGTACACATACACCCAACAGCAGCAGCAGCTCGTCCACGCTGAAATCAGCCTGACCTGAATCTGAACCAGTCTTAGTGCCACTGGACTTCATAAGGGGAAGAAACTGCTTCAGGACGTCTGCCAGGGCCGACTCTCCCAGTGCCTAAAACATAAACAGAAGAACGTAGAACAGGAGAATATATTATACAACTCAAACACCTCTTCAGGAACACGACGTTCCCTCAGAGCGAAGTTCTAATATCGGTTTGAACGCAAGCCTTCCAGCCAATCAGAATTCAAAATTCTGACTGATGTGGTATGGTACAGTATCTAAAAAAGTGAGTGCACCCCGCACATTTCAGCAAGCATTTTAGTATCTTCTCAAGGGACAATACTATAGAAATAAAACTTGGATATATATTTAGAGTAGTCAATATGAAGCTTACAGGTTTACTGTCCTCTAAAAATAACTCAACATACAGCCATTGTTGTCTAAATAGCTGGCAACAAAAGTGAGTACACCCCGAGTGAGAACAGCTGTACAAAGCCACATGTCCTATTCATCATGCTCATGTTTTTGTCTGCTTCACAGGACCATACAAATTTGTGTATCTTTTTTTAAAGCAGGTAAAATTTGGTGCTTTGAGTACAATTCTCTCATACTGACCACTGGATGTTCATCATGCACCTCATGGTAAAGACTCTCTGAGAATTTGAGAATTTGAATTGTCGCTCTCCACAAACATGCCGAGGCTATAAGATCAGTAACACCCTGAAACTGAGTTACAGTTCAGTGGTCAGGGTCATACAGAGGTTTTCAAGATGGGTTCCACTCTGAATAGACCTCACAAGAGTCCATCAAAAAAAAGTCGAGTCCTCGTGCTGTGCGTCAGGTGCAGAAGCGAAAAAAACAGACGCATACGCCCACACTGCAATAAGTCTAGTGCAACACTCATCATTACAGTAAGACTGAGAAAACTGTTCATTACAACAACATGGAAAGCAACCCGAGATCGCAGCAAAACAGAAATTTGGCGTGTGATATCTCTCATTATGTGGTGTCAAAAGCCTTGATATACAGCAAAATAGTTTAAAAGTGCAAGAAACCCATGTTATTAAACAAATAATTGTGTATAGCACTAGCAACCCGTTTTTTTGTCCGAATAAAAAACTATTCAAAAGACATATGCGGCCTAATATGACCCTATGGCATGGTTTACACAAGAACACTGAAGTCTCTAAGAGCACAGACTGAACAGTGTGTTCCTGCATAAGAACTCCACACAAAGACTATTTAATTCTCTTCTGAATAGATATTGCTGTAAAGAAAAGAGTTCCCGTTGGGCACAGCACACCTCCTTGACCCAACAAAAACATTTGGTTCTCTTCCTCTGGAGAAAAGCGAACTGGCCTGGATTCAGGGTCACATAACTGAAACCTAAACGACCTTCATTCTGAGAAAACAACGTGTTCTTGAAGACCGCAAGGTTCTTTGCTAAACACAGTAAAGCCGTGATCTTGGTGTGTGTGTGTGGACCCAAGGTTTTGCTGCAAACCTCGTTTTCAGCATTTCATACCTCATAATTTATACATATTGCGCCAAATGCAAAACACCTGCGCTGGGAGCTTTTTATTATAATATTACAACCCAAATTCCAAAAAAGTTGGGAGAGTGTAATTGCAAATCTGCAAATGGAAATGTACTATTTTAAGGGAAAAATAAGGTCATTTTGAATTTGATGGCTGCAACACGGCTCAAAAAAGTTGGGACAGGGCCATGGGTCAGGGTTCACCACTGTGTAGTGTCTTCTGTTTGTATATATCTGAAAAGTAAGAAAACCAGTTGCTGCCCTTTTGGGGGACAAATGTTGTTTTGATTTTGACATTAAACAAGGTGGTGGTTTAACAATCTAACAATGGATGGATGGATGGATGGATGGATGGATGGATGGATGGATGGATGGATGGATAGATAGATAGATAGATAGACAGACAGAGACAGACAGATCTAGGAGTATGTGTGGCATTTCTGTCTCTAGGGTATTAAAGATGATAAGATTATGTTTTTTTTGAGCATTACATTACACAATTTGACATTAGCTGTTATAACCTCCACTCTTCTGGGAAGATGTTCCACTGGATTTTAAAGTGTACTTGTGAAGAAAAGTCAGAGACTAATGCACGATGAAGAGGGGTGCATTCCAAATCATCCCAAAGACATCCTATACAATTGTGAGCCTCCATATTGCTGGAAAAGTCAAGTGGCCAAATAATTTTGTTTATATAGTGTAAACAGACAGACAGAAAAGATTGAAAGACATGTATTTATTTTGTAATACTATACACCGATAAACTACTGAGTTTCATATAAGGCCAACAATGTGAGAAATATCTATGCTAGCTGTGTGAGCTGGCACAATAAACATTACATATTAATCAGATCATTTCAAAAATTTAAATTTGTAGCCTGCCATCTGGAGTCCAGACATCAATCATCTAGAGAAAGGAAGCCAAGATTAGCTTCTGGGCAGAATCTGATCTCAGGCTGTCACTGATTGACGTTATATTAAAGATGACTGCTCCTTTTCCTCTCAGCGGGTCATAAATCCACAAGGGTTATAATCAGGTAGCTGCTGATGTATGTCTGGCAGATTTAATATCTTATTTTGGTATACAGCCTTTCTTTGTTGTAATTGCAATTACAACCCTTTTCATTCTGCACTGAGACAAACTCAGCAGAAAAGTTTTAAAAGCTGGAGAAAGTTGACGACCTTAAAATACGCTCCCAGCCAAACAGACAGGAAATGAGCACTCCCTTTCTTCCTCTCTTGTCTCCTTACTGAGATAATCACTTTAAAACCAGCCCTGGTTATAATATCAGGAAGTGATAAGCTCAGGAGATGACCTGCATCACACCTAGTCTGTATCAAACTCTTTATGCGTACAGAATTGAATGTGTGAATCTGAAGGGTCTTTTCTCATCTTCAGCTAAGCCGAATACAAGTCTAATGTCACATACTTTGGAAAAAAAATACTAATAAATAATTAATTGCAAATATTATTAATACTACTATCTCTATGCTGCATTGGCTCCCAGTAGACTCACACATTGATCTGAGCAAAATGTTGGTCTATTCTGGCTAGCAAAACCTGCATTTGATTCAAAGGTGCAGGCTATTTGTTAGTACCTAGAATAATGAAGAATACAGCAGGGGGCATAGCTTTATCTTTTAAAGACCCATAGCAATAAAACAGTGTTTTACTGTTCAGGGTTGAAAACATATTTGTTTAGTCAAACCTTTTGTGAACATTAGTACCAAATCTGTTACATTCATTGTTAGCAAGCCAACTTGCACAATGCAAAATGTTCCTAATGATCATATAACAATAATTTATGTTTCTCTCTTTTGAGCAACAAATGCTCCTGATGTACCAGTTATCCTGTCCCTTTCTATGTTCCGGACCTGCCTGATTCATCCCTTATCCATAAACTCATGATCAACGAACTGGATTTGAACTGTAATTAGTATAGTTACAGATTGTTACAATGGCTTGGGGCTACAATTGTCATGAACGGTTTCACATTCAAGTATCCATTAGTGAGCATTTAATAACCTCAAAAGAGATTAAACTATAATAAATGGACATTCGGAGTCACTCAGATGAGAATGGGTTCCCTTCTGAGTCTGGTTCCTCTCAAAGATTCTTCATCATATCTCAGGGAAGATTTTCCTTGCCACTATTGCTCATTTATTAGGGATAAACTGATAGGGACTCATTTACTCTAAGCTGCATTGATTCCCAATTGAATTATGCATTGATCTGACCAAAAAGTCTGTCTATTGGATATGGCCCAACACACCTGCTTTCAATTTAAAGGTGCAGGCTATATGTTAGTATCTAGAATAGTGATGAATACAACAGAGAGACACAGTTATAAAACAGTGTCTCACTGTTCATGGTAGAAAGCATTTATTTATTCAAACATGTTGGAAATATTAGTTCTAAATCTGTTACATTCTTGTTATATAATTAAAAGGTAAATTAGTAGCTCTGGAGGGATCATGGTTATAGATTGTGTTGTTGAATTGAGATGCTTTAAATGCTGTTGTTCCCGCAACTGCGTTCGCTCAGGTTTGCTAATGGTAGAGTGGCTGGCCGCTTCATGACCTAGAGCTCCCTCATGTCTGTCTTACATTTCGGCTCTACCTTTTAGTTATGCTGTCATAGGTAGTCTTGCCGGAGTCCTTGTTTGCACTCTGTTCATAATGTATCCTGCCCCTAACTATTACAAGACAATAGGCATACCTAGAAATCTGTGTTTCTCTCTTCCCCTCCCCGCTCTGTCGAACTACACAAGCTCCAGAGATATGAGTTGATCGAGTAGATTATTATGGGATAGCTCTGACTGAGTATTAAATTGTGAACAGCTTTTCAACATTGTTGTGTTTAACATATAAATTATGTTATATATTGACCCCAGACAGTGTTGAGTTTTGAACATCAAACATGTTTGACTTTTGCATACAATACGACTATAAAAGTGAAATTCTGTTTAAAGCTTTTACCCCAAACATTCAACTGCAAGTAAATGGTGGTACAGAAAAGTCTCAGGTGTGTAAGTTTCATTCTTAAATTTCTTGACCAATGACTTGTAGATACGACCATTAAAAGCTTCATATATTGTGCCATTTAGGACTTGCCTGTTTTTTTCTAAAGAGTTGCTCAGACCATGTGAAGCTCAGTATTTGGTGGGTGACATTCTCAGCGTTTATTCACACTAGTTGCATTGCTTTGTGTGATGCCTTTAAAAAACTCAGTCTTGTAGCCAGTTTCCTCCCCTAGAGGCACGTTACTCACTTCAGCCCCAATCACAACCCCCATTTTTCTCTTTACACAATGTGAAATATAAACCGTGCACAACTCTTACCCAACACACTTTCGCTCTTTTGAGTAAAAGAATAACACACACACACACACACACACACACACACACACACACACACACACACACACACACACACACACACACACACACACAAACCATGCTCGTTCTGATACAGACATTTTGTATGTTTTGCCACTAAACGTGTGTATTATGTGTGTCTTAAGCCCGTTTTTCTTTTTATTGTTGGCCGCCTCAGGTTTCTAGGCGAATGTTTTTTTAAAGACACATTTCAGTTGTCAGCCTCATAATGGGCTGCGCCGCTGTGTGTTTGTGTTCTTACGAACACCTGACATCTGCGTAAGAGTCATGTTCAACTAATTTGGTTGCCCAATAAAGCAACCTGCTGGGACAATCACACGTGCGCACACACACACACACACATGAGCGCACACACACAAGCATACACACACACACACACAGTAAGTTTTTAGTTGTTGACTTTGCTTTAAGGCTTTCTAATGTACGAAAATGTTTTGGCTTCCCACATATTAAAAAAAAAGAAAAAAGCCCATGGTTACCTTTATGACTAGAGGGCACAGTCTTTGGTCTAGTTTTCTCTTTTCTTTTATTTCTCTCACACACTCACAAACACACACTATTTACACTCCACAGTGTAATGCTAATAATATAGATTTGAGGTTCTATTTTATTACAGCTAGAATATATTTTGAAAAATATAAATCACATTATATATATATATATATATATATATATATATATATATATATATATATATATATATATATATATATATATATAAAATATATATATATAAAAAAATGTTAATTAAATTAAAGGCAATAAATAAACAAAAAATCAATTTAACACATAAATAATAAATCTTTTAGCTGTTAGCTCCATTATGAAAAGCAGTAATAATAATAATATTAATAAAAATAGATGGATTTCAGGTTCCACCAATTGTTTTAATGCCTAAAACAAGCATAAGGAGAGCCAGGAACAGAATCTCAATAAAACAAGTTCTAATAAAGGGCCAGACTGAAACCATCCAAACGCTCTGCTGCTGTGAAATAAGCACCACCTCATTAGTGCCACTAATAACAGGAAGTCTATACGTTAAGAAATTACCGTTTTGAGCTGCCAGGTCTCTCCAGTGGCCACTAATCTCCAGCTCTAATATCGGAAATGATTACTAACTCTGTAGGCCCAATCGTTTACGAAACGTTGCATGAAATGAAGCGTTATTACACTGGCGCGACCGTGCTGTCGCTACACGCCGACGCCACAATTACGCGTAATTACTGATAAACGCCGTTACACATTCGACAGCTAATATTACAATTATCTCAGCAGTACGCTGGGGGTGGTGTGTGTGTGTTTTACTACTGCAGTATTTATGTGCTTTTTGAACATCCTTTTCTGCATTTGCTGTTATAATAACCTCCAATCTTCTGGGAAGATGCTCCACTAGATTTTCGAGTGTGCATGTGGAGATTGGTGTTAATTCAGTCACATGGGTGTTAGTAAAGTCAGGTACTGATGTGGGTGAGGTGAGGAGGACTGGGGTTCAATAGAGTGTTCAATAGAGTTGAATTCAGAACTCTATAGCAGAAGATCTTCCAACTCATGGAAAGCCTATCTTCATGGAATTGGTACAGGGGCATTGCCATGCTGGAACAGGTCTGGGTCTCCTGGTTCAAGTGACTTTTAATGCAACCGTATCCAAAAACACCATATACAGTTGTCTGCCTCCAACTTCAGGTGTCTCAATATTTTTGGTCCATAAAGAGTATTTTCTTAGTCTTAAATTGTTTGTCCAATGGGACACTGACACTAGACTCCACCCACAGCTTACTAACTGTCTCAAACAGGAAATGAACTCCAGATGGACCTTTAGAGGGAGCTGAGCCCTGCTCTGTGTGTGTGTGTGTGTGTGTGTGTGTGTGTGTGTGTGTGTGTGTGTGTGTGTGTGTGTGTGTGTGTGTGTGTGTGTGTTGTTTGGCACTAACCAAAACCAGGCACTGTTCTTCACACAATAGAGCCCTTCTCTACCAATATGCACCAGACTGAATTCACGAAATGCAACGAGAATGCCAAAGATATTTAACATTCAAGGGTAGTTTTTTTTTCCCTAAAAGAAAACAGTCCTGAAAAAGAGTGAAATATGCAAAACTATGAGTCTACACTTGTGTTGTTATTAGCTTTGCAAAGGACTGCCTAGAGGTAGCAGGCGATTGCCAGTTTCATGAGGTAAAATTTCAGCTACCTGCCCTGCACACATTCACTCCATTAAACAATGTGGATTCTATTAGTAAATTATAAAGTTGCAGGTAGCTACAAAGCCTGTAGAAATCTACAAATGTGAATGGCCACAAGTTCTTTTAGATCGTAGCTGCTACAATAGTTAATTGCGATGTTCACTTCTTAGTGTGTGTGTGTGTGTGTGTGTGTGTGTGTTGCTAAAAGAAGAGGAGCCTGGTTATAGCTGGAAGTGAGTTTATAGGATTTGTGTGTGTGTTTGTGTGTTTGTGTGTGTGTGTGTGTGTGTGTGTGTGTGTGTGTGTGTGTGTGTGTGTGTGTGTGTGTGTGTGTGTGTGTGTGTGTGTTGCTAAAAGAAGAGGAGCCTGGTTATAGCTGGAAGTGAGTTTATAGGATTTGTGTGTGTGTTTGTGTGTTTGTGTGTGTGTGTGTGTGTGTGTGTGTGTGTGTGTGTGTGTGTGTGTGTGTGTGTGTGTGTGTGTGTGTTTGTTTTGGGGTGTTAAAAGGTGGCCAAGTGTTAAACATAGATAAAATAAGAAGGGGAGAAATAAAATGCCACGAAGCTAAATGAATCAACTGCCTCACACACACACACACACACACACACACACACACACACACACACACACACACACACACACACACACTCACACACACACACACACACACACACACACGCACACACTCTTGAGCAAATGTGTGAATTTCCCCCAAAAAAAATCTGTCACAATTAAACAATTTGCTCATCTGTTTGGAATCCAGCTGTTTGCCAAATAAAAAATTTTAAAAAGGCGGGAATTTCGGCAAAGTGCTGTCAGAACACGAGAAAAGGCATCTGTAATACGGATCTTCCCTCTGCTCAGAGTCTGCACTCTGGAACGAAATGCATGTTTACGCAGTCGAGAACGGAAGATGAGTGTAAACACTCGAACACACACACACACACACACACACACACACACACACAAAGGAGTGGACATCAAATTAACTGCAGGACCATGACGTACTATCTGATAATCTCCTGTCTCCCAAACAAACTAAAAATTGTCCCTAAGTGCGCATACATATTGTACCGTGTGAGTGTGTGTGTACTGTCTGTGTGTGTGTGTGTGTGTGTGTGTGTGTGTGTGTGTGTGTGTGTGTGTGTGTGTGAATGTGTTCCCGTCTTCATGCGTGTTGCAAACCAAACCTGAAACAAACCAGCCACTCAAGCTGTCCGTTTTTTTTGTTGTTGTTGTTATTAATGTTGTTACACCCCAACACAACAAAGAATCCGATGCGAGGCCAGGCGTAATTTCCATAACAGCCTTTTCGCTTACAAATTCAAATCGGCCTGTCGAACACACCGACTGCTGGCGCTGTATGTGAAAAGAGCACGCTGCCATGCAAACCCTCGATCCCACGTGTTATTCTTTCAATGTGCTCTGTCAAAGGTTCCTCAAAAACCAACACCCTTAGATTCATGCTAAAGGTGTTCGAAAGCATGTTTCATGGAGCTGGCTGTGTGCCCACGCTTCTGTGTCTGTGTCAAAAAACGAAACTGGACAAAAGGCTACACAAATGATCCGGCGTGAAAGAAATGCGATGTTCGAGTCGGAAAAGATGAAGACTCTCCCTCGTAATTGATGATTATTGTCAATAAACAATGACCGACAAAGTACTTGAAATAAGATTCCCCCCAGGACCCAATTGCATTTTTCACTGACAAGATTTTTTTTTTCCCCCCAAATCCAGACACTTACAGTATGGATATTGTGTTCATCAGGTAACATGTGCTCAATTTTATTCATTTATTTAT